>CM019182.2:28945138-29021015 GCA_009739505.2 Apolygus lucorum | reverse complement strand
GGAGTAACGAGGAGAGTATTTTTGAATTTTTTTGACATTTTATGTCTTTACTATGGCACATAAATGAAAAATCGTCACGCGGGGATCGTTACGCGGAAATTTCTGATGATTTTCACGTACAACCAATCGTTCCTAGGGAAAACTAACTTCCTCATTTTCCACCCCACAAAAATCGTTCACCGCTCATTGGAAAGCTCTCAATTTATTAAACATAAAACATAAAATGTCTCTCGTGGTTGCGTACTTGTATGAAAGCTGTATCCACCGTTTGTGTTTTTCGCTCATTCTTAACTAAGAGGTTGATTTTATAATTAACCCACAAGGTTGACTCTTTCATAACATGACTAGTTATATTATAGAAATAATTAGTCATAATTATATCTACTCTTTCATAGTATGACTAGTGATATTTCAATTTTCTGAACCATAGCTTTAAAGATTTCTTGCTTCGAAAATTCGTTTATTAACTCAAGCTGCATGATTGGACTTGTTTGTTGACTTGGATGTTTGCTATAATGTCATTCAGCAGAGATAGATTGTGCTTTATTTTAAATTCAACGGAATTGAATTTTACAAACTATTATTATTTTGTCAGAATGTCAAACCTCACTTATAATTCTGTGATGAATTGAACGTGAGTAAGAGCAGTATAAATATAATATGTATGAAGTTGAAGAGCTAGAATAGCATGTAAGGGTCGATGACTTTAATCAAATTAATTAAGGTCCCTTTTTTAAACGTAATATTATGCACAATTTGAGAGGAGTTGTGATGAACATTGTACTACATTACGTTGTTACTAAACTCTAATGTTGGGTATTTTAAATATATATCAAATTATCCTACTGGAAAATTAACATACTTTGAATGAAGAATTGAAGAACTGGGTTAATATCTTGTCTCGATCCTTTTCCAGCATTCCATTGTGAAGTGATACAGAGTCCAACATGTCGTAACATTCGTTCTCGGTGACTCCGCAAAGCAAGTCGTACCTGAAAATTGTTTCAAAGATTGTTGTACAATTTTTCATGGTTCTTGAGTTCAGAGATTACCAAATTTGAAGAAAATGGGGAAAACACCTTGACATAATTGAATATGATTGAAATTGTTTGATTGAATTAAATATGCTGCCCAGCGTAAGCAATGGGAATTCATCCTCGAGTTTTTTTTCAATTTTTGGAAATTGATGCCTATTTTACTTGATTTCGATAAGGGAACAAAGTAACTCTATGTCAGCTGTTTCTTCAAGATGAGATAGAACATACTCTTTATTCTTATTATTCTGAACTGGACATTAATAACAAAATATTTACTGATGAATTCCATAACAATCAAATTAGTAAAGTTATTCTGAAGGAAATTATAAAATATTATGAAACATAATCGTACTCGTGAATCGGAGAAAATTCTCAATCGTTTTTCCCCCTCGAAAAGGTTAAAACACCTAGTTAATCGTGAAATTCACATTTCATTACAATGGGTGTAATTGGATGCCTATTAGTCCCTTGATCATAGCATTAATTTTTGAACAAACAGATTCTTCATGTTATTTTTTGAGATAGAAATACAATTCCTTCCCCATTGTCCAGGAAAATGTTTGGGCAATGGGGGAAATCAAGTTGGAGAGTTTTACCTACCTACTTAATCATTTCCATACTTGCGAATCATTAAGTTAATTATATATTGGTAGTGACTAGAGATTAACTATAATGATATAATATTGGGCTTGTAGAAAGTTGGTTGGTTCATGACTTTACAGTTCTTGCCAACGAAGATTGCCTTAGCCGGGGAGTTGAAAGATAACTGGGGAAGAAGTCACTAATTATGACGCCTTCCTCTTCCCACCGCCTTTCTCCATTTTCCGACCATTTCTAACGAGTCTCACACTACACATTTAATTGGCGGTCTTCTATTCTGCCTTGTCACACCACTGGGATCCGGTTACCCCATCAGCTTCGTACTTCAACTCTCGTATAAATCAGAACGAACTCATAATTCACTTCTGCTAGGCCCAAGCCCTCAGACTCCTTCAATCGATCAGTTAATATAATCTCAGTACTCCTCCGAATAGGTATCAGCCGAAGAATTGCACGTCAGTGCGCGCGCAGAGACAGCTATCAATCTAGCGGTCATAAAGTTGATAGGGTGCCATATAGACTACATCACCAAATAATGCGGTTTTGAACTGAGTAATTGTAACTGATGATTTATCAGGAGGTATTTTAAAGGGATTCACGTTAAAATATGCGCACTCGATAGAATACATGTTGTTGTTTAAATGTATTAGTATCCCATTTCTCTCTAATCATTTCAGCAGCACTCACTTAGTGGGTAGTGTTTTATTCATTGTCGAAATCGTAGTGGCATGTACAAATTGGAGCTTGGTGTAAGATTCATGCTATCGTTGGACATCAACAGATGCGGTTATCACGGTTGGGGCTGCCTCGGCTCCCTGAGGGATTGAAGATGGAGAGATATTTATCGGAAAAGGTTCGACAGTTTTCAACTAAAACTCAGCCAACTGTAACCGCCGGGCATCTAATCCCTCTACCTCCACCCTTCACCAGCTCCTTCCATTTGAGATCAGGGCGCTCCTTCACGCTTCAGGACCTGATCTCCTCGGACGGATCCTAATGGGGTTGCAGGTTTGATTAACCTTCCTTTCCTCGCCTGCGATCACCAACGCCTTGGGATTCGAATATTCCTTTCCCAGTGTGGTTCGCCAGTCCTCTCATTTCAAGAGGGACTTTGGAACATAAATATATCGTGAGCTCATATCGAATGCCTATGGTGACATCAGGATATGATTCCAGAGTAGTTACCTATAATAACCTATGGATAATTACAGTTATCGATAAAATCTACTTTACGCATAAAGTGTTGTATACAATGGTGCTAATATTGATGAAATATCTTATGACCTGAATTATGACTGGACATCTCATATTCCTTGTTGGTAACTTTTCATCAGCCAACGAATGTCACTGTTTACGCCACATATATTTACATGGTTAACCCTTATGTGTACGTTAAGCGGCCACCTGTACCGATTTTTCTGAAAAACTCGATTGTTCGCGCTCCAATCATCACAAGCGACACGACCGCTGATTTTGTTCCCATTAATGTCAAGGTTAAAAAAATGCAATAAGTAAGTAGGTATGCTGAGAAAAAAGTTCATTTCCAGAGAGCAATATTAGAAAAATTTCCATTCATGCAGAGTTAATGAGCCAATTTTTAAGAAAAAAATTAAATCCATGGTTAAGGAAATCTAAATATTAACTATATGATAGAGTACTGAGCCTTGTGGCTATGGCATATAGCACGAATTATTAGGATTATACAACCCCTTGGTTAAAAATTAAGAAAAAGAAAACCTTCACAAATACTTTCTTTGTCACCATGAACTCATAGAGTACCCACCCGTAAATTGTTTGTTTTTTTTTTCCTGTTTTCTCAACACCAACATAGGAACTGTATCTACTAAATGTGTTTCAAAACGTTAGAAGGTCGTGGTTGGTGTCAAAATTCTCAGAATGAGGTCTAGTTTAGATTAATTTTTCATATTTTAAATGCTTGCATAGGAGTCTGCAACACATTGGGACATTTTCATGTCAACCACTACACAACAAGGTAGTGAAGTATGGTTGTTAGTTCATGTACCCAAGCATCAAAATAAGAAAACAGTGAATTGTTCTCTACGCAACAGTGAGTCTATTTTATTTATTTATTGGTCGCGTGAGCAAGATTTGCTTAGTTTTCGGGGCGATTTTTCAGTTAATGTGCCAAAGCAAAGACATGAAAATTTCAAAATGTTAGAAGTCCAAATTCATGATCTCCTCGTCACCAGAAACTCATAGTGTACCAATACCAGTAGGTACACGTACATTGTTGTTTTTTCTAATTTTCAGTACCTAAATAGGTACCTATACCATACCAACATACTGTATGGGGATGTTTTGAAGATCCTAAGAGTCCATATTCATGTTCTACTCGTATCCAGGAACTCATGGAATACCTAGGTACCCGATCGGCAATTTAATTTTTGGATACAACAGTATAAGCAGATTTCCACCATGGAAGAAGATAGATATTCTCCTATTCTTCCATGTTTCCACGATTAAATAAATTGTACATCTTAATATGTAAATATACTTAAATATCATTCATATTTTTTGACAATTTTGAATTCCTGAAATTGTACTTATATCAGAAATTATGTGCTGAATACGCGTATATCAATTATATATTGCCTACTATCATTATGATAGTAATATCCATGAAAACATATTCTTTGCTCTATTTTTTTAAACTCGTTATTATGAACATTGCGGAGAAAAATTTAAATTATTCATACACCTACATGTTATTTTTGGAAAAACTTCAGGAGTCGTTTTAAAATGCTGCAAAATGGATGCTAGTGAAAAATCATGGACTCCAAGAAATCCATGCTCAAAATTTGAGCTTATTGAAACAGCTTCATTTTCTTCGAAAATTCGCTGAAAGAAGTTATTCACTGCTGGCCTGAGCAAAATTTACTGAAAGAAACGCTAATTCCACGACTTATTTATGACATAAATAAATCGACATAAATAAAAATAAAAATAAGATTTTGAAGGATAACGTTTTACCAAAGCACGGCTGTGTGTTTTGTTGATTTTACCAATTTGTTTTACAGCCATAGATCAAATGGACAGAGGGGCAAATAGGTAGTTGACAAATGCCAGAAACAGAAGTGCGGCACAGTGTGTACTGATGAGGGGAAATATACTACTTGCGCCAGTCATTTATCGAAATGAAGTTACATTATTTCAAGTTTTGGAACATTATGATCACTATGCTCACCTTGAGTAGAATCCTTTGTACTGTGGTGAAGTTTTGACATTCTCTCCGGGCAAAACCATGTCACCGACCGACGGGCCAAACTCATCTGGAAAGTTGAGGTTTAGGAGCTCTCCGACTGTCTTATCCCTCAGGCATTCCTGAAAACTGAACAAGCCGTGAGTTAGTTGGTTGAGATCGAAAAACCAAAGGGTTCACCGTTGAGGACTGATCCAGGAAGTTTAACAAACTATGTTGATATCTGATGTATAACTATATTGAAATATTTATATCATATTTATACTTTTCATCAAGAATATACCTTCATATTAATAACGATCTACTATCGAAGGTAGTTACCGAATCTGTAACTGGTTCGAATTAGAAGAAGGTAAATCATCATTTCATTAACACGGACAGGGATGAGATTCAGGATGTAAGTACAATTGATGAGTATAAATCATTAAATCCCTACTTTATAGACCCTCCAACATCCAAATTTGATTTTACAGTAACATTACTTACCTGTCATCAGTAGTGAGCTCACAGTCCAACTGCATCGCTACGGACTTCATGTTCCGATTTGGTTCCGTCATTTCAGACCAACTCGCCAATGCTGATCCAGACATGAGTATAACTCTTTGAAATAACCCAGGAGCTACAACCAAGTATGTATAATTATGTAGTTTTTAGATATGAGCACAATTGAGATTGAAAAAGTCAGCCGACACGAACGTTACTTCTGTGTTATATTAACGTTTGAATTACTATAACTATAATATTATATAAGTTATTACTATAACTATAACTAATGTTAGAACTTATTGATGGTTAATTCAAATAGCATGATGTCGTTGAGTAATCGACCTTGAGCAGATAATCAATGGGATGATGATAATATCGATAAATACGTTATACGTTGAACGTATCCTATACTATAGGATACGTTCAAGGCCTATCGTTTCGCGTAATTCATTACACACCTCCAGGTTTAGAAAATGGTAATTATGATAGAATAATAAGATGAATGATAACATTCTATATGCAAATAATCAAAAAATAAGAAGAAAATATTCTTAATAAGAGAACACAAATGAGTAGTACGTCACATGCCTAATTCTATTATTCTATTCTATTCTATGATTCATTAGACTAAATTAACTTGAATAACGTATTTTTGTACGTATTTTTCTTGAGTAAATATATGATAATAATTTTTACAATATTTTACATTGAATATGGCTACTATATTTCCGGCAGTTATTAGGTCTCAGCCAAGTTACTATAAATATTACGGGAAGAACACTTCCAAAATTAAAGTATATATCACGTTTCTGATGTTTTCTTGTTATATACCTATTACGTTTCTGAATGAATTGAAGACTTGGACAAAACTTGTTGTTGATGAATAAGAATGAAAATAGACAAAGTCCGCCGTCTCCGTTTTTTATAGAAATAATTTTCCACAATCGAGGATTGGAAGTAACTAGTAGCCAGGTACAGTGACTGTTACACTTATTACTTACTTGGATCTGCTATTACAATGGGAGAAAACATCAGGTGATTCACAGCCACAGCTCCTGCAAACATACACGCATTTTACGGTGACGTACATCATAAATCCAGCCGTTCACACAGGTTGAAATCCATAGATGTCAAGCTGACTCGGAGGGAGTAACAGTAACAGGTCACCATTTGTACACCCTCTTGTTCCCATCCCTTTCCTCCATCCGAGGAGTATCTAATCACTCAACTTTCTGACCCCTCTTGTTACACGTTATCTTCGCACTTGGTATCGGCAAGGTGGTGAGAATGGGATGAGAGGAACATTACATGGAAGCGTAGCACTGAAGGGAGGGACGGTAAGGCGTTCAACTTATCTCACCCGGGTTCTGAAAGGGCCTTCCCTTCCCTCTATTAACGTCTGACACGCATAGTCGCGTCCCTTATGTAGCCTAATCTATCAGCGATAAGTATCCGGTACTACGGCCTAAATCACCTCAGCATTATGTGTGACAAAGCGGATCGAGCGAAGGCGGCTTGGCATGCTGATCACTTTGGATTTAATTACCCAACCGTCGATTTGAAACATTTTTTCTTTATGTAGCGTGATTATTGAACTATCAAAATAGTTTAAGTGATAGTACTTGTACATACAAAAATGAAAATTAATAATACTACTAAAACTCTCAATAAAGCCAAGGTCCCACTTGGAAGGCTCTAGCAAAATTATTCCACAAAAGACGGTATGACATGATTTAGGATATAATAATATTAAATAATGATCTTAAACTGAAAATGAAAATGAGAAAAATAAATTATTTAAACAATAAATTAGGTATTCTGAAAGGAAACTTCCTTATCGTTCAATAACATCTAATATTAATGAGATTTGACTGGGATCTGGGTACATCAACTACTGTTGTGGGTCTGTTTTGCTGTTGTTGTTGAAAATTGGTTGAACGGTTAAACTACTTAGCTTATTTCGAACGATTTTAGAGGCTATGTGCAATCATTATTAATGCTGGATTATTTTTACAAGGAAATTATTTTCATTTTATTTGTTCATGATCACTGGATCCCACGGAGAGAAAAATGTGGCCACTCTCGAAGTTTTCCTCAGAGTGTATTCCAAAGATTGTTGCAGGACTTCATGCAACAATGGCGAAATCCCTCTGACACTAGACTGGTGATGAACTTTCTCGGAAAGATTCGATAACTGCTTACACAAATATTAAACTCCGCTAAGACGGTGAGGCTACCACTTTTCCAGGTTTCTCAAGTAATATTTTCCACAAATAGCTGAATGTACGAACAGCTGGGTTCTCCCAACAAAATACAGTTTTCTACACAATATAAATAATATTCACTGTCTTTTATTGGAACAACATTGTAGCAACAGTCTCAAGGACATATCTCGTATCAATGGAAGTCCCCATTTTGACGAAATAACATTTTCTCACCAATGTGCATATCAAAATTCTTCTAACCACTAAAAATGTTGAGTGTACGGCAAACATTATTACACTCCAACTGTTAGCCCTCCTCCTGTCAAGTCACCTGCTGATTGAATCGAGAGAAGAAGAGCCCTAATATGGCACATGGACCTTTCATGAATGGAGAATATCATAACAGAGTATTAGAATGATATAATGAAGGAAACGCATAAGTTGTCCAACGTCACCCCTACACAAAAAAGGTTTTTCAATATCAAAATTATTACGCTCTGTATATTAAAAATTTTGTTTCAAGACTGATTTACTTCAGGGTAATAAATAATTAGAGTCTAAAACCAATAAGCCACAATGGTAACCTGAAATGTGCCATATTAGGAAACCGAAGGAAACCAACATTTTTGGGAATGATCTTTGAAAATATTTCCGTACAGAACAACTTCCAGGTAGGATTATTGTGCTTCAAAAGCTAATGAATACAATACAGTTATGCGAATTTGAAAGTCAACCAATTTTGAGAGCGAAAGGTCCAGAAAAAACACTATAAAATATATTTTGCTTACATTGCCACTCAGTGCAATCTTTTGATAAATTCAATGTGGCCATATTATCAATTTGCCGAATGGCTATCATTTGGTGAAATATACCTCTTATTGAATGGTAACCACTATGATAATAAATTATTATCGAATGTTGAACGGACAAACCAGCTGCAGTCCCTGCAAATGTCAATCTCATACAACATGGAATGTACTGTCTGGAATCGACTACTAAAACTATATTCTATGGAAAGAACTGGTTAAGTAGGTATTTTGGAAGTAAGAACAATTGATGAAATTCTAATTCATTTCAAGCACTAGGTATCTCTGCAAATGAATAATACTAGGTCACCCTGATCATGGCAAAATTTACCAGACAACTGAATGAATTAATAGGACCTTATCGGAGTACTGGCCAAACATTGAAGCTGCTGTTGATTCCTAGACACCACTCTTGATTATTAAGGTTTCACCGCTAACGGCGCTGTCAATCCGGAATGAGTTAAGGCCGCATTAGTATGGAAGGGTGCTCATTTGAGAGAGGGTGACCGAAGGTGTCTAATTGCGAAGGGTCAGACGGGAACGCAGACTGTCATGTGACAGGTCCACTTGAACTACTATGACGTGAGTGGGAGTTAGGTGGGACATGACGATAATTATGTAGATCAGATCAAATACTCGGCCAACCTGTCTTAACCCCCCGGAGGTCCACTGAACTCCGTGGAACTGAATTATCTACAACCCGTACACCGCACTCGCATGAACTTTAATATTGACGTACTCGTACAACTGTCTTTCCTATTTTCAGAATTAGCTGAAGCGTTTTACTACTGCAAAAATTGAGATTATATTCAGAGAGTAGAAACATTTCTCGTAGCTATCGTACAAAGATAGATAAAAACGCTACTGTTAACGATTACACAATAGTTTATTATTTTTCTGTATAGATCACCGTTCGCGAAGAACACGGATTTCATCAATATCAGTCCACGGAAACATGGAAAAGTCCCGCGTACGGCGAGGACTTGTTTATTTGATTTTTGGTTTCTACGTGCCTTGAAACGATCAAATTTTGGAGAGGGGAAGGTGTTAAAATTTGTCCTCGGTCGATCCCAAAAGTGTATACCCAATTGAAAATAGTTAATAAAAAATCCAGAACATGTTTGAAAAGACACACAGCCACTGGAAATTAAATCAAAAATAAATACTCATAATATGAACCGTAAAAATTAAAATATTTAGTTATGGATCCCGGGCATTATAATGTTCATGTAATTCCACACGAGGAACGTTCAATCGGTTCCCGATTGATTTTATGGACTCGGGTTGTTGATAGTCCAAGAGAAAAACAATTCGCTTGAACGTAGATATTTCCCAGAATCTCCAGGTAATTGAATTGCTCACAGTGTCTGACTCATTCACGGTAAACTCTGCATCCGAGTTCCAAGAATTATAATTTATCACTCTCACTACTATTTTCTTGATTGAGTTTCTCTCCTAGTGAGGGTCAAGGATTCCTTGTAATCTTCAATCATAGTGAACTACTCAGAAAACACGAGTTCTACAAACCCCGAAGATGTGCTTTAAAATTATTTTCAGAAAACTAGAATGAAGTACCTAATTGCACTACTAACACCATATTTTCCAGGAGAATTGCCCAATATTCAAAGTTTACTCTGTACCTATATATGGATAATTGACACAACTCACATCTATTGTAAGTAATGTAGGAGATTCAAGTTTTCAATATAACATGAACTTGAATACCTACTTATGCATACCCCTAGTGTCTTGAATACCTCATTCCACAATGTGGAAGAATGGCATTGTTCCATACTACGGAAGCACACCTAAATATGTATAAAAATTAAGAGGTATTCATTGTATTATTCTATTGGTTTGAAAAATACGTTCTTAACAAGGGTTGTTGTTTTGATTAAGGATCAAACAATTGTTAATATGATTTGGTCATTCGGAATCAACAGAATCTAGACCCATGAAGGCGGCTACCAAAGATTAATATTCCTCAATGTTTCCATTAATCAGCCGGAGGAAGTAACTTAGATCAGCATGCAATGATCTCGATTGATTCAACCACATCATACCAACCTCACTAGTCAGTGGATGATTGCTTTGCAGATCTCAGTAAAGGATCCACCCAAACGAATCAAGACACTTTAATTAAGCTATATTATCTCTCAATATTTCAGACCAAGTTGCGTTGGAACAAAAAAGTTGAATTGGTAACAATCAGAACTTATCCGAACTTTACGATTAACTCCGAACTGGTCCACATCGTTTTCCATAATTATTCATTATTTCCTCCCCTCTGAGTAAGGAAACAAAAAACAGAAAGAGGATTTTTTCACTCTTGTCCAATGCTTCAATGGATCTTTCTCCGATTCCAAACTCGAGAACCCGGAAGAAGAAGCCGTCTTTGTTTGGCCTTGGAAGCTCCGAGCTCCTAGTCAGACAAGGAAGGGATTATTCAATTACTTGTAACCCATTTAGTAGATTAACCTAATCCAATAGGCTCTCTCAGTCTTGGAGAGTCTCCTCGCTGCCCCGCTTGCCGGGTTGCGGATTTATTTCCACGGGCCTTTCCTCTTTTACCTTACCGACCCGCTCCACAGTGGAGAAATCCAAGGCGGTCTCTTCATTAAGTGAAGCGTGATGGAGAAATGTGAAGGCTTGAAGCTCTTCAGATCGTAATTTTATTGAAGAAAGGTAGTTTGGGATGCCGTTCTATGTTGCTAGCCTTCTGCTTTTGAATATCTGCACCGTGTTGCATAATTTGATTACATCTAGTTATTGAAAGAGCCGGCGGGGCCCGAAATAGATTCAAAATTACTGTCTGCAATCTACTAACATGGCCCCTTCGAGGTTGTAATGCTTCACAGCATTATAATTTGTTCATTGTTCACCTTGCTCTGTCCATGTGGTAACAGTGGAGTACAGAATATATTATCACATCAGAGCATGGTAAGAGAGCATAGTATAGACAAACATATGTTAGTAACCAGTGAGAGTAGCTTTCAAAAATAAGACCCACTGGTTCCTGTAAAGCTTGTCTTCTGCTCCTGTACTAATAATTATTTAATATGGTTGAACTGAGATCTGGGAACATACTAGCTCTCAGGTTAGTCTTCTTCATCCTTCTTCATACTGAACCGCAAATTTACTGATATAATATTGTAAACTTGATCGTAAGAGTTAGCCAGGTTGAGAACGCCTCAGCTACACATCTACGAGATAAATTAGAGTTACCGCTTCTTTTCGGTAACCGGTTGTTGCTTCCGAGTCTATCGTCATTACGGAAGGAAGATAAAAAGTCCTCGATAGCAAGAACTTTTCCTAGGATTTCACGTTTTAGAACTTCCTGAATAATTTTGGTTCCGTGCAGGTAAGTAAGTCTGTGAGTTCACAAATACCTAAGGCAAAACTAGACAAAGTTACGAAGCATTTTTCAGATGGGTTATGTTTTTCATTGGTAGAAATATTTTAATAGATAGAAATCTGTACACATGCGGAAACGTGAAATCCTGGTAACAACCATAACGTAACAGTTTTCGTAAAATTTTGTTTAGGAAGAAATCCCAAAATAATATCAAATTTATTGGAAAAACTTCATTTTATTACAAAGAAAACATTCACAGTGACCGCCTATGATATTACAACAACAAAATTTCCGGAAGAAATGTTAACACTTTTGACATTTTGATACGTGGATATTTTTATAGGTTGGACATTTTGATAAATTGGATAGAATATATAATTTAATGCGTAGGACTTTTGATACGTCGGATATTTTGATTCGTAGGACATTTTTTTCCCACAACATATGGGATACCGTCGATTCCCTATCGTGATTATGATTTATTGTAAGCTTACTAAATTCGAATGCCTCGAGGCACAACTAGACCCCAAATGGAAACCAGATATACAATTTTCTAAAAATCGGTCCATGGATCAGTCACTAAGAAAAGTGCCGCTCACGGCGCACTGTGGGGCGAAAACGCAAAAATGGGCTTATAATTCAAAATCAGCTGTATAAATCGATATCCGAAAGAAACTGTTGGGTAGTGATCAGTATTAAATACAAAAAATAAAGAAAGGATGAGATACATAAGATGATATAAGATCGTATAAGATATATAAGGATGAGATATAAACCGATCCAACGGAACTATTTTTGGATCGATTTGACGTCTTATTTGGGTTGAAAATTCAAAAACCAGGGCAATATCGTGAAATATTCTCAAAGAAATTGATTTATTGGTTGACTATGTTGACAAAAATTGTAATTTTGTTCTTTTACAATTGATTGAAATGTGAAACATGGTTTACGAATTATTAGGCAAATTATAAATTAAGTGAAAAAACATAAATTGTTCAACTAACATTCATGTAACCTGCTGCCACTTCACCATCATCATCATTCGACGTTTTCATCGCCTTCCTCAATGTATGGTTGGATCTCACCCTCGTTTGAGGGTCCTTAATGCTTTGTTTGTATTGACTTTGACTTGAGGAACCATCACAACCATTTTCCCACTCCAAAATTAAATCATTGTACTGTTGGAACATCGGCTGTTCAAAGCAAACTTTGGAGAGTTATACTAATTTTTTCTAGATAGATACGTCTCTGGAGCCCAAGATGTAAATGAATGTAGCTCTTCATCAAGATTGTTACTCATTTTTTCGATTCAATCAGTTTCACTCAATTTTTCAATTATTCATATTTATCCTCAAGTGTTTTTTTCTGAAAAACAAAAATCTCTATGGTCCACCCATCTACTAAGCCTTTTGGCATTGGCTTTGACAGCAAATAAACCATTTTTTACCATCACTCGGACCGAATCTCGACTTTCAAAAATCCTACTTACAAGCGGTTTTTTGCGTTTTTGCCCCACTGTGCGGCGGTCGGACGAACAATTCTTTAATGAGGTGACACAATGAGGGACCAATTCTCTCTCTATCTCGATTCCAAAGGTTCATTATTTTTAATTATAGCTAACCATACTGAATATTCATATCCAGACCAAAAAGAATGACTGAGGGGAGACACGTCGCGAAGAAAAACAAAACTTTTACTGCATTAAGCGTTCCCTTGGAGTGAGAGTAAGAATAATAAAACAAAAAAAAAAAGAAAAGAAAACATGACAAAGACGCCGGGAAAAAAATTGGTTTTATATAGGTATATTTCTTATAGGTTCTATAAGATTATTTTTAGACACGTCTTTTTGACATTGAATTCAAGGCAAGTTGATCTCTTGGGAGCTAACCACATGCTTAACTTCACTGCTATAAAGCAACACAGGACAACAAGAAGAAAATAACCTCATATTTAGTGATGCCGTTACCTGTATGATGACCCATCAGTGTGATGGTATTGTTGTCTCCCCCAAACTTCCATATATTGTCCTTCAGCCATTTGAGTGCAGCAATTTGGTCCAGCAAACCCAGATTACTCACTTTTGAGCTCGATTTCAGAAAACCTGGAAAAAAAGAAGGAAAGTACTGAGAACCGATTTCTTTATCACTTTCGTTTCCTAATTTCCATTAATTCATTCAACTTCCGGCCGACATAAAGTAAAGGTCCAATCTCATTAAGATTTTCGTGTTCCTTACTAACCCCATTAGGAGCTCATTTTTTTTGTGGAAGGAAAAACTTAAATTAAGCAGGAGGGTTCGATAGTAAATTGTTCATTGGCGGTTTATAAAGCGAACTTATCGGTTACTGCACCTTTCATTATAATTAGGTAACGGTTTGTGATTTCAGTGTGCTCTTTGAATGGTTCAGTTATTTATCTTCAGGGTTAAGCGTGAGACATGTCCAACAGGATTACTAATTTGTGGGATGCGGTTCTGATAAACTTATCTATGCGAGAAAAATCGTTCAGAACATTTTTTTTTTTTATAACGCCAGATGTAGGTGGGTTTTGCCGCAAATTTCAATAAATGCTCAATGATAAATTGGATCAGATGGGTGGATTCATCAAAACGAAATTACAACCAATGTTTGTTCAGACTTTAGGCCTGTCTGTAATGAGGAAAAGAAGGCAGTAATAAACAGAAGGAAGCAGCCAGTGACAAACGAATGTTCAAAAAAATGTACGAAGACCTACCGTAAAACTAGGTGACTATGGTACACTTGTTAAGGATATCTTTACATTGTAAACGTCTTCATTATCTTTTATCCCTTTGGCCCTATTTTTCTGAAACCTACATGAACCTACTGGAATTTTTAAGTTAAAATGGAAGAATTATTCAATAATTTGTTTGTACTATTTTCACCCTGTGAATTTGTGGTGACATTAGTACACACACTTTTTTCTCTCCAGAACGCATCATGAATGATCTATATAATATTTCTTATTTCTTATCTAATATTTAATAATATTATCAAATATTCTTATTAATAATATTTTTCTAGCTTAAAAATCCTCAACATAAAGGTATATTGTTTATTTACTAATTTAAAAATAGAATAGAATATTAATCTATTCTATTTTAAAATTAGTAACTAAACAATATACCTTTATGTTGAGGATTTTCAAGCTAGAGCGCTTTTAAAAATTACAATCCCTTTTTTTCATCCTTTAAGGGGTTAACTAAAAAATTCATGGCACAGCTAGACCCCAAATGGAGCCCGTATACCAAATTTAATTAACATTGATCTACGGAATAATTACTAAGGACAGTGCTGCTTACGGCGTACGTCAGAAGGAAGAATTTTTTCGAATTTAGGGAAGTAAAACATCAAATTTTGAAAAAGGGATTACATCTTTTTTCCTTGATCAATTCTAAAGTTTCAATATTGAAAATAATAAATCAAAATCCTGGTTGTAATCTCCCCGCTTTACGGTATTGTTTCATTTAACTCAAAGTCAATTCGTTGAATCTTTTCGATTCCATATCAAGATGAGAACCTTCAACTCACGCTCACTAAATAAACCTACTGTCCGTCCAACCCTCTTCGCAGGACTAAGCAGTTGGAGAAGGCTAATGAGTTGTTTATGTTGTGCGAAGCCGAGGAGAATCTCCATACTATGAGGATTCTACTCTTGAGGGACGGTCCTAACTGAGTTTCTCTGCTCTCCAATTAGCAAACTACCCAGCAGACTGTGGTTATACACCTGTGTCCAGTACGGAGCCTTTGGAAGCCTCACGGAATCAAGGAAATAAGGAATCAGAGACGGTTTGAACGCTGTAGAATGTTCGATAATGTTCACAATTATTTATGTCTTTCTTCAAATATTAATTATTTTGTCAGAGCTGAATTATGTCAGAGAAAAAATGTTGTGAAACGTTTTCATGAATGAAGACTGACAACGTTGTTATTTTGGATTCGTACTATATTGTCGTACAATTATATTTATGTCTCTAGTACCAGCAGCGTTATCATTACTTATTATATATTTTCGTGACAACACTGCTGGTGCTAGAGACATAAATATAATTGTACGACAATATAGTACGAATCCAAAATAATATCTGATATAGAACAGAAATATGACCCATTTTACGCACAAAATACGCACTAACTTTGATACTCTGAAGGGAAACATTACTGAATTGCGAAAATACGAATTTCACTTAAAAACCATACTGACATAGAAGTTATATAAATAGTTTTAATGCTCAGGAGCATACGTACGTTTGTGTAATCGTGCGTAGGAAGCAAAACATTAGTTTTTGAATTTATAAAACTAATAAATGACCATAGTTTCAATATTTTTGGAACAATAAATCTAGTTATGTATGTCTTCAAATTCAGAAACTTGAGACGTTTGAAAATTGAAAAACTATACGCATATTCATTGACAAGTCATAATTGAATTATATGCACAATATTGAGGCAATTTTCGATTTAAATTCTCCTCAATAAAAAGGAATTGGGTTGAGGAGGTCGTGGGAGAGACTTGATTAGTTGACTTTGGACACCATGTTGATGCCAAGGTGACTTTGAGTAGCATAACAAAGACTGTTTTTACAACTAGGTCTGACAAGTATTTCAAATTAGATCGGAATGAGTTGAGTGCATTCCTAGGATGCGTTCAAACACCATCTCAATATCAAGTGACTATATTGAATATCCGAGAGTCCTGGATGGTGACATTGTCACCTCCATGAAGCTAAGATCAAAGGGCTGAACGCAATTTCGATCACTTCGGAATGTTCACTTCCCTCCTACCGTTTTGAGCGCTCCATTTCTCAGAACGTCTAATGATGTGGCAGATACCTTTGCACATTCAGCTTTCAGCCGCGTTCCCCAGTCATTCAGCCTTGCGACATTCACATTCTCGGAGCTAACCTTTAAAAGACGTGAATCACGTAAGAACCTCGAACGTTGTATCATATAATTTTATGATATAACATGTTGAGAATATTGATGTATGTATGTTGTCGATTCTTGCCTACACTTTTCAGCCTGTGGAGCTCAAACCCGCCATGAGAAGTCCAAATAACAAGCGGTCATCCTTTGATCGAGCAAATACTTTTGCATCCACAGTAGTGGTTGTGATTTTCAAACAAAATATCTGGACCAATGTGAACGTCACATGGTATATTCGCACGTCATGATGGTTGCCGATTAGTTCTTGACGCGAAAATTCCAATGATGTTTTTTTTCCTTACTGGCATCATCCAAGTGAGTGTATTTATGTCATTGATCTTGTTCATCCAAGTAATTTAGACATTTTGCTTGAACTTTTTGCACTGTTATGGATTGAATACTGCAAGCTGAAAGTCACCATCCCCTCTTTAAAGCAAAAAGTATTAAGAAGGCCCAAAGGTTGCAGGTTTGAGAAGCTCCGTAATTATTCAAGTTGAAAATTTAATCAAAGTTTCCTTCTCCAAACGCAATTTTTGCTATCGTGAATCAGACAAAACTGCCAAATAATTTTCACATCGATTAACAACTACTTTGCTGTTCGTTGTAAAATAATGGAAACTTCTTCTAGATGGCTTGGTTTATACTAGTGCTTAGAATCACTGGTAGGTGATAGATTTGTTCCCCCGACATATTGACAGGAAGTTGGATGTACTAAGGCTGAAATAAAACTGTATTCACTGATTGTTGATTTTTGCCGATGGTGCAGAGGTGACGTGTATCGTGGAGAAAAAGAATTCGAGACTCCTTTGCTAATAAAATTATCTTTTTTGGAGACCGGTTTCGGGTCATAACTCCATTATCAGTCCTAAATCAATTGTACAAGATCTTCATTTGTGAATTCGAAGATTTTTAATTCAATTGTACAAAATCTTCATTTGTGAATTCAAAAATTTTGTATTCCATTGTACAAAATCTTCATTTGTAAATTCTCTCATTTGTAGAGTCTCGACATTTTTCTCTTCATGATAAAACCGTGTTTTTCACTTTCAAATGCCAAGGAGTTCCACTCAACTGTGTAATAATTGCTTATTACACTTAATACTTTCGAATAGAATCCGTACGTTCTCAGAAATAATCACAAGCTGTTCGCATAAGGATGTCTCTTCGGAATAAACTATACAAGCACTCTAAAAGGCTGGAGGCAGAGGAGTGAAGCAGAAGGGGAAGCTATGCACTTAAGGCGTCGCTAAGTTGCATCATATTTTTAAACTAGGACTCTAAACCCCATCCGCTTTCTCCATCCCCTAATGTCTCTTTCGCCTTTTTTACCCCTTCACTTTCCGCCAAAACTTACTTCTCAACGTCTCTCCACTCTCGAGCGACGCCTCACAATTTTCTTGAAACTCTTGAAACCAAAAACCTAACAACAGGTTCCGAGAGACCTCTTTCTAACTTTCAATAGACTAATTTTTTCAAGGAATGAAACCCTCTATACCTATTGATTCTCACACTAGTTCAGAGATTGAAATCTAATAAATATTTGTGATGGTTATTTGAAATATAATAATTGGCTTTGCTTGCACTTTGATGTATTCGCAGGAACATGAATAACGCTGCAGCATTCCTCCGGCTTATATACCTACGCATCCATAGTTTCCGTTGAATTTAAGCTAATGGAGAAGAACCAGACTGGTTGAACACTGAGTGTTCAACCATAATTTTAGTTTTTATGTATAACTATAGAACCGAATTTTGTTCATAATCTGCTCGTTTGTTATTGACAAGTGTCACAAAATGAGACAAAACATTATGGAATTATTAATGTGTACCTAGATTAGTATTTTTTAAGCAGTTGAACAAATAAAAATTGATCCCCAAAATCAATATTTCCACTTCCATTGTCCATATTTCCACTGGGATATTGTCCGCACGTTTGTTCGTGGTATCTCAGAGACGGGCTCTTACGGATTTCACCTCCTACCGACCAAGATAGAAACACTTATTTTAGAATACAAAATGAGGGTTGGGCCCTAGCTGACTGCTGCATATTTTCAATAATGAACCATTGGAATCGAGCAAGAGAAAACACATTTTAACCCACCTTCCCCTTCTCAAAATTTCATTTTTAGTTTTCAAGGTACGTAGAATCTCAAATCGAATACAAAAATTATCCGTCCACCCACCGTGCACCATATGCCGTACGTGGCACTTTTCCTAGCAACAATTAACAGATTTGGTTGAAATTTGGTGTATAAGGGCTCCATCTGGTGTCAAGTTGTGCCGCGAAGCTTATAGTTGCTGTCAGTCACTTCTAAGGGGTGAAAACTAAGGATTGTAATCAATTTTAATAGATTTTATCACACTTTTTGTTAAAATAACGAAAGTTCATCAACATAATTAGGTACCTACAACTTCTCAACCGTGTTGATTTTGGTCAATACACGAAACTATGATTGTGTGGTTGTAAAACGTTGCCAATTAATTATGAATGGTTTCTTATTTTACTGTATATTTGTATATGTCCACTGTAATAATTTATAATATAAATTAATATTGATATATAAATTTATAATTTATAATATAAATATAGTATTTACTGTATATTTGTATATTTCTACTATAATCTATTTATATTAAAAATTATTACAGTGGAAATATACAAATATACAGTAAAATAATAAATCATTGAGAATTAATTGACAGCGTTTTACAACCACACAATCATAGTTTCGTGTATTATAGTATTATTATAGTATGTTATACTATTTGCCCGGTCTGGAATCTCTGCGGCTGTGCAAATAAATCTAAGATTAAACGAATCCACTCTTTTCAAAACAAAATAGTGTGAAGTATGGTTAGAGCTCCTTGGAATATGTGAAATGACGATATTCATCTAGATTCACGAGTAGAAACAGTCAATGAGACCACAAAATTTGTTTTGTTGTGTGTTTTTTTTATATTTGAATATTTAATATTCAAATATAAAAAAAACACGAACTTTCCCTCCACAAACTTGAGAATTTGGAAATGATTATGCTATACGTTCTAGACAACGAAAACTCGAACGCCTCCGAAGTTAAGATAAAAACTTCGACGCCTCCAAAGAAACAAAGCACGGAATTTGATATAGCTGTAAAACTAATGTTAGTGCAAAGAGAGAAAACCTAGCAGATTCTACCCCCTTTTCGAATCACACAACCTAAATCAGAATTTGAAATGTTTATTTTACAAATCAATCATCCGCCCCACCATAACCTACGCCTCACCAATATGGCACACAACAGCACACTCACATATTCACAAACTCCAGATCACCCAAAATCAAATGCATCCGTTTAGCAACAAATAGCCCCCTCCATACCAACCTTAAAACCCTTCACTCACACCCCTAGATTGATCCGCACCATATTCACATACAAAAATTTGCCGATCAATTCCATTTGCAACTAAACCAAATCCCCTCCTACACCAAGTTCAAATCTTTATAAAATCCCGTTGGGGGTTTGGGCGATTTAGGTCTTCCTAACTCCCCATCCTGTAAATACTTGTATCTTTGATAACTTTAAATATTGTATGAATGTGGTGTAAAAGTCCATGAATTAATTGTATATAATGTAACCCCCCTAGTAAATTTAAGTTAAGTAGTAATTTTCAAAATTATAAAATATGCTGTAAGGTTTTCCTTCAATCTAAGTTATTCTAGTATCTTACAAACTATACTATTTTTATTAAATTACTGAAAACCACTACTTACACATAAGAAACCTATACTGGTTGGATATGTTAACACTCAAAATCCTGACACATTCAATTTTGTACTGCCTTTCTGTAAATGAAAAATTTCGTATTTCGTATTAATTTCCGGTGTGGCTACGGTCGTTGGGGCGTCGTTGCTTGGTGGCGGACTTTGAACCGACTTCTGCGGGGGTCGTGGTCATCCCAAGCCCAAGTGGTGAGGCAATGGGATGAAATGAGCGAAATCATCAGAACAAATTCTGATTGTCCCTTTAGAAATTGTTTATGAAATTGTTGTTTACCTACCTTAATTTTGCCTTTTTGCCTACCTTACTTTTTACTTTTGCCTACCTTACTTTTGGTACTTACTTTTGCCTTACTACTTGTCTTTACCGTTCTGGGAATAGGCTACACTCTTTATCAATAACTACTACCAGAACTTTCACACTCAGTACCCGTTCACACCTGGCTCTCAGTTTAAGGTACCCTCCTAGATTTGTATACCCAACTGTATTAACTTCACAGAGTATGGACTGATCTATTCAGTTCAAGAATTTCTGCGAATCGTACATTTTTGATTGAGTTTATGTACAATAATCCCAACGAGTTTTTTAAAAACCAACCCATTGATGGATTTGATCTAGTTATGTATCCTAGTTGGTAGTTATATATCAAAGTACATTTATTATGATGGGGAACAAGACGATTGGGTACTTTTGATTGTACCCTCATTCATATTAAAATATACATTTGTGACTATCTTGAGAAACGATTATATTCAATAACGAACCTTTGGAAACTAGGAATTCTTGCTCGATTCCAAAGGCTTATTATTGAAAATAATAAACCAAAACGCTGCAAATCATTGCTCAAAGGTTTATTATTTTCTGTATAGATCACCCTTCTGTATAGATCACTGGTTCTCCATCAATAGCACCTACCACCATCTGTATTCTCCCTTGACCTTCCCTCTCAAATTTCAGCTTCCTGCGTTCAACAGGAGAGGAAATGGCCTTGGAGCTCACTCAGCTGATCAGTGACCACTCAGGCACCTTCAACATTCTCCATTGACCCGCCCTCTAAAATTTCAGCTTCCTGCGTTCAACAGGAGAGAAAATGGCCTTGGAGCTCACTCAGCTGATCAGTGACCACTCATGCGCCTTCAGCATTCTCCATTGACCCGCCCTCTCAAATTTCAGGTTCCTGCGTTCAACAGGAGAGGAAATGGCCTTGGAGCTCACTCAGCTGATCAGTGACCACTCAGTCACCTTCAACATTCTCCATTGACCCGCCCTCTCAAATTTCAGCTTCCTGCGTTCAACAGGAGAGAAAATGGCCTTGGAGCTCACTCAGCTGATCAGTGACCACTCATGCGCCTTCAGCATTCTCCATTGACCCGCCCTCTCAAATTTCAGGTTCCTGCGTTCAACAGGAGAGGAAATGGCCTTGGAGCTCACTCAGCTGATCAGTGACCACTCAGGCGCCTTCAGCATTCTCCTTTGACCCTGCCTCTCAAATTTCAGGTTCCTGCGTTCAACAGGAGAGGAAATGGCCTTGGAGCTCACTCAACTGATCAGTGACCACTAGGCGCCTTCAGCATTCTCAATTGACCCGCCCTATAAAATTTCAGCTTCCTGCGTTCAACAGGAGAGAAAATGGCCTTGGAGCTCACTCAGCTGATCAGTGACCACTCAGGCGCCTTCAGCATTCTCCTATGACCCTGCCTCTCAAATTTCAGGTTCCTGCGTTCAACAGGAGAGAAAATGGCCTTGGAGCTCACTCAGCTGATCAGGCGCCTTCAGTATTCTCCACTGACTTTTGATTATGGAAATTAGATAACTGGTTACGCAGAAGGCAAAACTGTATACAAATCGAAGAAATGAACAGCGATCGCATTTCAGTCAGAAAAAATTTCAACGGAGATTAGACCTCTTTTGCGATTCACACTCATGATTCTGTTTTATCGAAGGAAAACCTTCAAGTACTCGTAGGGACCGAACGGTTTGCCCTACAGACCTCCGGGTGGTCTCAAAAATTTTTAAAAATTCAGTAATATTTAAAATTAGTGAAAAAACGATACCTTTATTTCGAGAGTTTTCGAGCTAGGGCACTCTTGAAAATTTCAACCCTTAATTTTCACCCCTTAGAAGTGACCTACATCAACCAAAAGCTTCGCGGCACAACTAGACCCCAAATGGAGCCCATATACCAAATTTCATCGAAATCGGTCCATGGTAACTAAGAAAAGTGCCGCGTACGGCGTACGGCGTACGGCGTACGGCGTACGGCGGACGGACGGAAATTTTTTTATTCGATTTTCGTATTCTACGTACCTTGAAACGTAAAACATCAAATTTTGAGGGGGGGTTAAAATTTTTTTTTTCTTGCTCGATTCCAAAGGCTTATTATTGAAAATAATAAACCAAAAATTGTGCGAATCTCTCTCAATAAGTATTCGCTATTTTACATTCCAAACGAGTTTAGAATCCTGTGCAGTCCATAAACAGTAATGTTACTACGCTTATCATATTCATCATGTGACAGTTGGATTAATTTTCATGATGTGAAATTACTCACAGAGGATATAAGGTGTAAATGAACATGTTATCATACAGGTTTTAACATTTTACATGCTATTTGGATAATTACACACACGTAATAGATAATAAATTCTATAGGCTTTCACGTAGTACCACGAATATTTTCATTTGAATGTGCATTTCACATAAGGGTAATAATATTCAAAAGCTGTACTATCAAATGAATATCAAAGGTGTTTTTAGGCGAATGGAGAAATAAGAGAGGGAGTGTTGAATCGAGGTGCATTCATCCCTCGCGAAGAAAATGTGTTGTGCGAGCTCGCCTGCTTTAAATCCTGCTCTAAAAGCGAACATCACAATACGAAGTTGGACTCGTAAAATAGCAATCTCTGTGGCAATAAGGTTGCTATAATTTAAGTTCGCATTTTTAACATATAGCTGAGGAGATGTTTGAACTTCGCATGGCAAGGCCACAATATTATTGACAAGGATGCTCGCTCGTTATCAGATGAAATTGGGTAAAATTGTTCTTACAAGAAATGTGAAGGCGGTCACCATTGCCAAACATTATTTGCATCTATATTGATTGATGTGAGTAAATAAGGAATATTCCAAGTTAAGAAAGAAGTATACCATACTCATACTTAGAACTAGATGGAGTAAAAATACATAACAGGTCAGCAATAGTAACACAATTGTGAAGTTTGTGATTATGTTGATGATTGGTCAACCCCTGATCGGATCATGCATGAAGTCGGAGTTTTGATTTTGGAATGATTCACATTTTTGCTTCCGAGTCTACCAAGGTAGCGGAAGCATTTTTTTCACTTTTTAAGGTTAAGAAAAAATTTCTCCAAACTCAAAATTTCCGCTAGCTTTTTAAGACGTCCCACAGTAAGACTTGAGCGTCTTTATACGATTAATCTGAGGGGAACACTCAGGAGAAGAAAAATAAGCACCAATCGATTTGCGTGTTTCTTTTTTGTTCGATTCAGAAATCTTCCGAGTTGGTCACTATTTCACCAGAGTATCAAAATTAGCAAGGGGTGGGGGTAAGAGGGTGGGGGGATAATGTTCATAAAATATCAGATTTTTTAATATGTTGGTCCCTTTATAGCTTACTAATAGAACCCATGCTTTGATAATGAGGGAAAATTCTCAGTATACCTCCGAATTTTCATAAATTATTTTTGTGCCACCGTGAAACAAATCAGTAATGCTACCATGGTGACAGGACACCAGAAACCGCGTATGTCGTGGGTTTCTGTGTGTTTCCCCTTAAATCCTTCTACGGTGTCCTTCTACGGACTGCCTAAACAGATGGAAGTTTTCAGTTACAACGTACGACCACTTTGGTGCCAGACTGGCACCATTGGTTGTGATGGGGGTTGGGGTGAACTCGAATGCGCTTGTTGGGTATCGTAAATCATGGATTTTAAAATGCTGTCCAAATTCGAGGCTCGCATGCCCCTACAAATGTTATGACGGCTGATGGCTATTGGGGATGGTATATTAACCAAATTACGTAAATTGTGTACAAAAAAAAACTAAACAAATTGAGTACATTGAATAGAACAGTTTTGAGCCGTAGGTAGGTAAATAAAATCGCTGCAAATCATTGCTCAAAGGTTTATTATTTTCTGTATAGATCACCCTTCTGTATAGATCACTGGTTTTCCATCAATAACACCTACCACCATCTGTATTCTCCTTCGACCTTCCCTCTCAAATTTCGGCTTCCTGAGTTCAATAGGATTGAATAATAATTCGAATTCACAACACTTAGCAAATGGATTCAAAATTTCGGACAAAATATTATATATCTTCATAACTGATGAAAACATTATTTGGTTTTTGTTTTCTTTCTAAGGCAGCCGTGTGACAACAGAAATTTGCACCTCGGAAATTCAGATACGTCGGTACTATGTCGGTACGTACACGGCAACACAATAAAGGCAAATTAGACCAACAAAAATTCCAGGGTGAAGTTCCAACAGTGCCTAAGTCATTTTTTCCAATTTTACAGGAGACGCAAAAAACATTATTATTTCTTCTCCTAAGCCATTGCAAGGTTCCAGGTGTCAATTTACTATTGAAGAGCTGTCTTCAATAGTAAATTTACACCTGGAACCTTGCAATTCTGGCTTAAGAGAAGAAATAATAATGTTTTTGCTTCTCCTGTAAAATTGGAAAAAATGACTTGGGCACTGTTGGAACTTCACCCTCGTTACTACCCATGTGCTTCAACAATTATTGTTGAAGCACATGGGTAGTAACGTGGCTGTTGCCTATTGGTTTATTCAATTAAACTGCTGATTTTAATAATAATAAATAGTCGATGAAGTGAGTTTCAGGAGGCACTCATTTCCATGTCGGTAGGTACTATTTTTCGAATTGTATGTACCTTGAAACGCGAAACATAAAATTTTTGGTTTGCTTTGAGCAATGGCTTCGGAGCTCACTCAGCTGATCAGTGATCTGAGGAGTGAAGAAGATCTTTTCAAATGCTGGAGACGCCTGGAAGAGCACTTCCATTCAATAGGATTGAAAATGGCTTTGGAGCTCACTCAGCTGAACGGTGATCTGAGGAGTGAAGAAGATCTCCTCGAATGCTGGAGACGCCTAGAAGAGCACATCCATTCAATAGGATTGAAAATGGCTTTGGAGCTCACTCAGCTGATCAGTGATCTGAGGAGTGAAGAAGATCTCCTCGAATGCTGGAGACGCCTGGAAGAGCACTTCCATTCAATAGGATTGAAAATGGCTTCGGAGCTTACTCAGCTGATTAGTGATCTGAAGAGTGAAGAAGCCTTTGAGCAATGATTTGCAGCGTTTTTTACCCACCAACATTTTTTTTTACCTACCAACTTTTGGTTTATTATTTTCAATAATAAGTCTTTGGAATCAAAATTTGATGTTTTACGTTTCAAGGTACGTAGAATCCGAAAATCGAATAGAAAAATTTCCGTCCGTCCGCCGTACGCCGTACGCCGTACGCGGCACTTTTCTTAGTTACCATGGACCGATTTCGATGAAATTTGGTATATGGGCTCCATTTGGGGTCTAGTTGTGCCGCGATTTTTACCTACCAGCTAGGTACTACCTACCACACCATACTGGCTTCACACCTTCACAATCAAGTTTATCAGAAAGAACTAAACGCTTCACACTCGATTGGGAAAATAGAAAGCTTCATATGGAAATTGGATTACTGGTTACGCAGAAGGAAAAACTGTATACAAATCGAAGAAATGAACAGCGATCCCATTTTAGTCCGATAAAATTTGAATGGAGATTAGACCTGTTTTGCGATTCACACTCATGATTCTGTTTTATCGAAGGAAAACCTTCAAGTACTCGTAGGGACCGAACGGTTTGTCCTACAGAGCTCCGGGTGGTCTCAAAAATTTTTAAAAATTCAATACTATTTAAAATTGGTAAGAAAACGATACCTTTATTTCGAGAGTTTTCGAGCTAGGGCAGTCTTGAAAATTTCAACCCTCAATTTTCACCCCTTAGAAGTGACCTACATCAACCAAAAGCTTTGCGGCATAACTAGAGCCCAAATGGAGCCCATATACCAAATTTGAAGCAAATCGGTCCAGTGTTGCTAAGAAAAGTACCACGTACGGCGTATGGCGGACGGACGGAAATTTTTTTATTCGATTTTCGTATTCTACGTACCTTGAAACGTAAAACATCAAATTTTGAGGGGTGGGAAATTTTTTTTTCTTGCTCGATTCCAAAGGCTTATTATTGAAAATAATAAACCAAAATGCGTGTTACACCGATCATCCACTTGTTTGAATTGACCTAATGTTTATCCAATTGGACGTCCCCTGTAATGCATGCATTGCGTAACAATATGTTTTCTATTGTTGACATTCATCCATGAGTTATGTTCTCTCAGCCCTCGATTACCCTCACCTCGCTCCAATAAAAATATTACATGTTCTGATTGCCGTAAGGTGGCAATCCGAAGAATTTTGGTTCCGTGCCTATCTGTCTGGAATGGGGTGTAGATGGTCAAAAAGAAAAATAATCGATCTCAGACAGATAGTAACCACTGCGTACGCGCAAACGTAAAGCCCTTATAACGGACACAACTTCTACTTTTTCCCCTCGATTTTGATAACATTTTCAGGGATTGTCTAGGTTAGCATGTAGAAGTCCCTCATGAGGGGAGGTACTTAGAGGTTAATGTTTTGGATTAGCTACTAGGTATGCATAGGATCATCTACACAACCGGGTTATGGGTAAGTACGAAAAAGCTGTGTACCACACCAACTTGGCAGCCTTTTTTAACCTGCAGTTTCTCTAACTTCGATAGAGAGGAGAAAAAAAACACGAACCGGACAGATTTTTTTTTACTAAGTAGTATTTACTTTTAGTTAGGTACCTATACAACCACTAAACAAAATGTAGCCTAGTGGCAGAGTCTTCATGATTGGATGAATAAGTTAGTTATAGATCAAGAAAACTGCTAGGTAACAAACCAACTAAAGTAGAAGGTACGAAAAAATTATGTTTACTACCTAACATTTTGAATGAATGTTCGATGGATGTAAGTAACAAAACTAAAATGCACACCTTCTTCAGTCGTGAGGAAGCAAATTGAGGGACAGAAGAAATTGAAAGACTTCCTCCTGCTTGTTTATCTGTATTTTGAAGTTGGTTAAAAATAACTAAGAAGACAAAATGTTCTACTTGATTTAAACGTTTTATTTTAAAATGAAAAAGATTTAGTGTACATGTAACGTACACAACTATGATACTTACCAAATACACCCAATCGATAGTTGACCGTAACAACTATAATGTCCCCGTACGATGCTAAAACGCTTCCATCGTAAGGGTTCCCGGATCCCCAAGAGAAGGATTCTCCGTGAATGAAAACCAAAACGGCTTTCTTGGTCATCATCCCCAAATCCCGCTCCAACTCTGAAACATACAGAAAAATACAATGAGATGATTAAATACTTCTCTATGGTAACTTATGAATCGATAGCTGTGCTTATTTCATTATAAATGTCCCTAATTATTGTTTAACTGTGCCTGTTTGCTTAAGTTCACTCACATTATATAGGTACATAAAATCGTCAGTTGAAATAATCTGTTATTTATTGTATACTCGAATGGTTCTATGGCTTCCAAATCCAAGTTTTGGATTGAAAACAATTAATAATAACAATAATAGTCAAGAAAGAGTACATAAGTTGACTTATGGTGTGTTCACCTGATGAGAAACGGTGACCTCTCTAATTTACGAGTATGCGACCGAATCAAGGATCTCAATATTGTACAAATTTCCCTTCGAGCTCACAACATGGTGGGTTCATTCTGCTATGTACACGATCGTCGTAATTGTTGACATGGTGACCTACAAGCTCGCATGCACCAATTTCAGCTTTGTGGCGCAGCTCGCCGGCCATTTACTAATGGTATTGAACCACAACTACACATCTCCCATCGTTCATTGCGAATAATTTCACAAAATTTAATGATGGTGCACCCTAAAACAGGAAAGATATCTCTTTACTTGGAAAAATTCAAGCAGCCGCTGAAAATGAAGAAGGTAAGTACCATGGTCGTAGTACCTATTATCCGTAGGTATGCCTACATTATTTAGGAGGGAACATATTTCTATTTCTGCATAATCTTTTTAGCGTATTACACCACATTGGTAAATATTATTAATTTAGTTGACTTTTTCTCACTTCACTGGCCATTTACAATAAAATGAGAGTTCCGTAACATGAAACTCAAGTTCTAACAGCCATACATGGATTCTTGTAATACCTGTGATACTCCACTATGCAACTAAGAGTTTTTACAGATTCAGATGTACATAGACTCACAATTCAGGAATAGAGAAAACATCACCAGACCGGTCAAGAGAGGGCGAAAGCAGGGGAAAAGGCGACATGGGAAATGTCAAAAAACGCGCCTCTAGTGGATTTAAGTTGGTAAGATGTTACACCCCATACCTTCAACGATGCCTGCCTACTCAGGATTTGAAAACATCAGAGGAATTTCATAAAATACAATATTGTGGACATCCAATCTAACTATCCACAACTGGATACATTTCTGTTTCGAAAAAAAAAAAATCCGAGTGGGTGTGGCACATAGCTTTCTCGTATCCATAACCCGATTAAATAGATGATCATATGCATAGTAGTTAATCTCAAAACATCAAAACAAGTTAATCTGTAACATCCCAGAAAATTTCATTGAAATCGGATGGAAAATGTAGAAGTTATGGCCGTTACAAGGAAATTCACGTTTGCGCATGCGCAGTGGCTAACATTAGTCCGAAGGTGGTAATTTTCATAGGAGACCATCTAAACACTGAACTATAACATCCCTGAAAATTTTATTGAAATCGGATGGTAAATGTAGAAGTTAATGGCCGTTACAAGGAAATTCACGTTTGCGCATGCGCAGTAGTTAGTATCAGTCGGAAGGTGGTGATTTTTATAGGGGATCATCTAAATACTATTCTGTAACATCCCTGTAAATGTCATTGACATGGGATGGAAAATGTAGAAGTTATGGCTATTACAAGGAAATTCACGTTTGCGCATGCGCAGTATGGGTTGGTATGTACCCGCACAATCCCTGAAAATGTCATAGAAATCGGACAATAACTTCGTGTAGTTATGCGCGTTACAAAGATTTCATGACAGACACACGGACTGACAGACACGGAACCAAAATTGTTCAGGAAGGTCTGCAACGTAAAACGCGAGTGAATATTTTGATTTTGGAGAACTTTTCTTTTCGTCCTTGAAAAGTGAAAACAAAGCTTCGGCTACCTTGGTAGACTCGGAAGCAATAACAATAAACAGTTTTTCCGATCCATTATAACTGAACCACGCTAATTAGTACAAAATTGTTGAAAAACGCACGTTTTTTCTAGCGTCCCTTCTCTCCTTTTCCACCCCTTCAAAGCCAAAATTCAAAATTCCAGCAACGTAGTGCACAACTAGATAGATTTTTGGGTCGAACTAAAAAAGAACCAAGGAAATCGGTTGACAACTAAGCCCGGGCATGATACACAAGATTTTGACACATACACACGAACAGACTTACTTACATCTAGGTTTAGTTTGTAGTGTTGCCCTCTTTCACTCCAGATTAATTGCATAAGGACGTCCAAGTCTTACTGTGGGACTGATTGATCTCCATACTAGTTCGCGGAACTGCTACAGCGAACTATGCCTGTGGGAACTAGGTAGCTTGCCAGTGACTTTTCTGCATTGCTTCTGGTAAGTAATTTCTCCATATTATTTGATACTTTGCGGTTTTTCTTGATACCCAAAATCCATTTTTATTTAATTTCGTACCTAAATATGATTAAAGAGTCAATCTACATAAACCACACTCCGATTTGCTATTGAACCATACCCAATTCAAATTTACTTTATATTTAGGTAATTAATAACTTTAAATTATATTTGAATCATTGGGTCGACGAGCTGGTTATTCCATCACAATATTTCCAACTCTATTTCAGTAATTCGTAAATATTTAATCATGTTCGCCTCCTGTATTTGACGCATTATTATTTTATTTGTGCAGCCATAAAAGCTAAATCGGTGATTGTCGGCGGGAATTCTAGATGAATTATCTAGTCATTCTGATTAATCTTGTGCACACCAAGTTCATTATCTATGAAAATCTGTAGTTAGGAAAAGTGATATGTTGGCTATCAATGTAGGTTTATACATCGCTCTGGGTAGGGAGGAGGATAGGATAGGCGAATTTGTACAGATAAATTTTGCCTCGAAATTTATTTGATAAAGATTTATGTTGCTATAAAACGCCACAAACAATAATACTGTGAGCAGCGACGGTGAGGACAGTCGAAGGGTGTCTAGCGGCTGTTTGCTGAACTACCGAGTTTCCACCTCCCCCGGTAGAGATGGTCGGAATATCACATTGCAGGGGAAAGGCCACCCCCTATTCATCTCGAATGGTCTACTGACCGCGCCCAAAGAAATACGATTGACCCGACTTCACTTGTTCGAGTGTACGTCCTAGAGCTCATTGCTAGATTTTCGGTCGAACAGTCTGAAACATTTAGCTCTTCCAATAGATCGTTTCGGCGAACAAAACATTGATGAGCCAAAGAAAGTTCATATATTATTGCTGTAGGAACCTTCAAAATAATTGAAACAATTATTGGTACATACCGAAATACATAAGTATCCACCAACCTCAACAAACCGATGAATATGCGTTTCCTCCGTATTCTCACGAATCGGACTTTCCCCGAGTAATTCAGAAATTAAGAGTGGTGAGGAGACGTGAGACTTCGACATTAGTGAACGAGTAGCTTAGAGGTGCCTAATTTAGAACTTTTTGTTCCAGTTTTTCTGAAAATAAAGTGACCCATCATTCCAAATAGCTACGTAAGAACAAGTAGGAAACCCAAAATACGAGTCTTCTATGCGTGAATCATCATCTAGCGTAAATAATTAATCACGTGTAATACCTGTCTTGAGGATACAATGATTGTTTGCAGACCTCAATTAATTCTTAGTAGTATTTTTTTTTTTAATTCTCCATTTCATAGAACCACTTTTGTAAAATGTCTATGATACTCGACGTCTCTAATCTGTGAGGTATTAATAATTCAGTAAGAACAAGTAGGCAGGCTACTACTCGAAGGCAGTAAGTAGATGTATTGTCTTTTGTAACTACAGGAGTCCACTCTAAGCTGTTGGTGGCACGATAACCTACGAATGCTCGTACATACGATAACTTGTGCTCCCAGAGGAAACTCAATCAGCTCAATGCAGCTCAGCCATGAGAGGTAAGACATTCAAGCTGGATGATTATAGTCCAGAAACTTCTGAGACTAGTGCTCGGTAATATTTCACATCTCTAGTCTCATATCCTTATGCCAAATGGGGAGAAATCCGTGCCAAGACGCCAAACGTAAAGTTGGCTCGTTAGTGGAACTTTTGCGGTCTGGCTGCGTCCGTTTGTGATTTCTTCTCATGTACCGGCAAGTTGTAGGAACTCGTGAAAGGTCAGAACTTCGAGAATAATGAAATTTTATTGAGACCAATGAACCAACCAACTACGAGGATATCCTAAACAACTGCATGTCGTAATTTCGAAGGAGCACCGGAAAATTATTGTACTGAACGGAAATGTACTTTCAGAGGAACAAAAACTTCACCTCCGATTCAACTGCACTTTCACAATTTCCCGAGCGTAAAGTAGACTTTATTGAACCATTTCCACCACAATTTTTGAAGTATTGGTCATCTTGCAAAGAAGGGAAAAGTGTATTCCTTTCTACATTATTGCAGATTATGACTTGACACTCTCTGAGACCCAAAGTTTAACGTATAGGTAGGTAATCAATCCCTACTCGAGCCATGAGACACCTGCTGGACATCCCACAATCCACGTTATCCAGGTATTTTTGTAGCTCATCTAGATTCGGAGAATACTTAATGTTGCAGTTTTATCATGGGTGGTAACTACAGCAACTCCGGGGCAGCACGCAGTAGAGCACTCTCTTCTCAGCACACAATTCCCCCTGAGCTTTCGCCATTGGTATCTGAACACAAGTTAGTCACCCTAGATCAACAACCTAGGATCCACTCTGGCAAATCGGTTTCCTTTGCCCTGGTTTACAGAGTATCGGAGGCAAGTAATCTGTCTGGTTCCCTGGCGCAAGTGATCTGTAACTCTTGGACAACCTCTGAGACCGAAAGTCAACGGTTTTTCTGGAGAAAGGGCAACTAAACATACAAGACTCGCAGGTCTTGCGGGTACTGTATAGCTGATGCGCCGTGTGTTCGTCGCGTTGCTGGTAGGTTTACACCACGACTATTCCAAAGCCATACCTGTTGAAGTACTATTTATGGTGTGTCCAATTGTTTTCATAATCTGATGTCCATCATCCTAAATACAATTATTCTGCTTCAAACGTACATTCCAAATAGTTATCTTCCGATGTAGTTGATGCTGTCTTTAATCCAGACCATCTCATTATGAGAGATAAATAAATATATTGTTTAATAATGGATGCATTCCAGGGGGCGTCCCATTAGATAAGGATTAGTTCAATTCAAACCAGAATATGCCTTATTATTAGACATACATTTTTATTTACCTTCCTACTCCACAAAATTGATTCACCTGATGTAATTTATTTTGAATAAGAAATATTGGACCCCCCTCTCCAACGTCATTAGCCGTCATAACATTTCTAGCGGGAAGCGAGCCGCAAAGTTAACCAACAATATCTAAAATACTGAACATAGCAGAAACGCAGTAATACGTCGTAGCGTTCAACTTTCATCTGTTAGTTTCGGTATGCAAAGACTCGTATTCAAGGTTAAACAAACCCAAAGTAACCCTTGAAAAATGGTTTCTGGTGTCTTGGCATCACAGTGGCATCGCTGATTTATTCCATGGTGACACAAAGAATAATTCATAAAAATCCAGAGGTCTATTGAAAATGTTTCCCCTATTTCAAAGCTTGGGTACGATTAGTGATAGTGAAAACAGTTTATATTTTGTGAATATCATACCCCAACTCACCTCCACCATACTCTGGTGAAACAATGTGGAACTGGGAAATTTTCCGAGTCGAACAAAAAAATAAACACGCAAATCGGATGGAAATTTAGATATACAGAGTTAGAGAGACATAATATTACACCCACAAACTAACGTTTTAAGTATCCCCCTCCCTTACTACCCCTTTCAAAGGCGAAATTAAAAAATCCGGCGAAGTAGTGCACAACTAGTTAGATTTCCGCGTCGAACAAAACTCACCTACATACCTAGACATACACCTATAGTCTAAAATGAATTTGTACGTGGCTATTTTCTCCAGCCGAGTGTTTTCCTCCTTCAGCCCAAATTAATGAGTACGCCCAAGTCTTACAGTGGGACGCACTAAAAAACGCTGCAATTTATTTCAAAACGGATTAAAAAGAAGATCACCCGTCAGTAACATGGCGGATTTTCCTGAATAGTACATATCTATCGTATTATCGCGCAGAATTGAATGCTTGAATCCGAACTATGAATTTTATGTCGTCAGAAACCAGCAGAAGCATTCAATTCCCATAGGAACCAACGAGAAAGCCTGTGTGAAAAGAGAGAAGTGAGGGCTAACAATTTTTTTAATGATCGATTCCAAAGGTTCATTATTATGAATAATTACCCAAAAGCAACTCCCACTGTAATTATTCAAACTATTTGAAAAAACAATTGTTGTAACAGCTCTTTTTCATTGTAGCCAGCCACTCCCACTGTAATTATTCAAACTATTTGAAAAAACAATTGTTGTAACAGCTCTTTTTCATTGTAGATGGAATGAATTCGCTTTTTCAACTACCGAATAAGCGGTAGCGGTGTTTTTTATTTCATTATTTCAAACAATGTGCAGCACATCTCACCAAACTGAGCTTATTTAAAGTTTTCTCTGACAAACTCATTAATGGAATTTTTTTTTGTTGACGGAAAGTCTGGGTCGGGTCAACTTGGTGAAGCTATTAAACTTCATCGTTGTTCACTTCAGCGCCAGAGCCGAGCTCGTTGGGCAGCGCCATTAGAGAGGGAGAGTTCCACGAGTTGATTCCTGGACACAGTTGGGATGATAAATATGTAGGTTGGGTAAAACAGAAAGCGCCGGAGAGCTTTGTCGAATTAGATAGGAACCGTATAAATATACCGTTGTGTGAACCCTCGAATAGGTACTATGTGAGTGGTAATCATACTCTAGGCAACAGCTTAAAACCATACCGAAATATCTGAATTTTGAATATAATGTCCAACAAAATCGACATTTTTACCCGAATTCCATGTTTTTCACGGTATTTTGGTTGTTTACTTGGCTTACAGTGTGTCTGTCTTCGACTCTAAAAATCACTGTAACGAGCGAAACCATCACGAACTAATGTTCTGATTTCTAATAATAATTTATTTTATAAATAAATAACGTTGGCATAGATGACTTACCATGGGGGTAATAGAAATCGGTTTACACAAAAAAGCCACATGGATGATCTGATGCAAGGTAGCTAATCTCAAAACATCAATCTCTAAGTACACTTTCACAACAATCAATCTACACTTCAATCCACACAATCCTGAACATTGTTGGAACATGTTGGAGATATGGCTGTAACAAGGATTTTACCTTTGCGCATGCGCAAAAGGTTCTTTCATTTTGGGGGCCATGATTTTCATAGGGGACCATCCCCACCCCAACTCGCATAACTCCCGAAAATTTTCTCGAAATCAGATGGAAAATGGAGAAGTTATGGATGTAACAAGGAAATACATATTTGTGTATGCGTAGTGGCTACTGGGCACGCATGTCTACTGCATGTCTGGCGGCACGCCAATCTGCACAATCCCTGAAAATTTCATCAAAATCAGATGAGAAATGTAGAAGTTATGGCTGTGGCAAGGATTTCACGTTTGCACATGCGCAGCGGCTACTATTAGTCCGGGGATAATGACTTTCATAAGGGACCATTTTCACGCCAACCCACACAATTCCTGAAAATTTCATCGACATCGAATGAGAGATGTAGAAGTTATGGCTGTGTTAAGGATTTCATGAGAGACAAACAGACATGGAACCAAAATTGTTCAGAAAGGCCTAAAACGTAAAACCCGAGTGGGAAGTTTGATTTAGGAGAACATTTTTTTTTCAACCTTGAAAAGTGTAAACAGAGCTTACGCTACTTTGGTAGACTCAGAAGCAAAAGTCAGTCAAGTGGGAGTCGCACATAGCTTCCTCGTATTCATAATCCAGTTGCATTGATGGTCCGATGCATAGTGGCTAATCTCAAAACATTAAGACGGCCATCTACACGCTAACCCACACAATCCCTGAAAATTTATCAAAATCGGGTAGAAAATGTAAAAGCAATGGTTGTTACTATAAATTCATGTTCCTGCATACGAATGGCTGCTTTCTATCCAAGAGCGATGCTTTTCATAGGACCATCAACACCCCAATCCGAACAATCCCTAAAAATGTCCTCGAAATCGGACGATAACTTCAAATAGGTAGTTTTGACCGTCATAAGGATTTCATGACAACAGTCATAGACAAACAGACACGGATCCAAAAAATATTATATTTTTTTTCGGATATTTTTTTCAACCTATCGCGCTACCTTGGTAGATTAGGAAGAAAATGTTACAGCAATAGGCAATTACTAGTATTATACCGGTAAAATATTGTTACCAATACTCTACGGTTTTTAAACAGGGTGTCCAAGTATGAACACCCAAACTTCTTGCTTGTGTGGGTTGGCGTGTAAATGGTCCCATAATATGGGATATTACTCATATTATGGGACATAATTCATATTGTGAATATCATTTCCGATAGAAAACGAAAAATCCTAACAACAGCGTTAACTTCTACATTTCCACGCAATATTGATGAATCTTATAAACGATTGTGATACGAGTTTTGCGATTAGGTAGTGTACATGAGATCATTTTTGCAATCGGATAATAGATACGAGGAATATAATATGACATATTGACATTTTCATGTCTTTCATATGGCACATAAAAAAAAAAATCGTCACGAAATTTGATGCAACGATATTTGTTGCAACGATTTTTGTTGCAACGATATTTGTCCCAAGTCGCCACAATGATGATTATGACCATCAGAAGTGAAGTTGTTAGGTAGGTAGGTACTTTACAGTTTGGCATGAAAATGTTTCAACGTGTTGCAGACTCGTATGCAAGCGTTTATATTCCTCGTATCTATTATCCGATTGCAAAAATGATCTCATGTACACTACCTAATCGCAAAACTCGTATCACAATCGTTTATAAGATTCATCAATATTGCGTGGAATGTGCACATATTGTGGAATGTTGCACAATGCACATTGTGCAACATTCACATTACGGACGATTTTTTAATGCGTGCAACCCGGCACCGCGAGTGTTTTTGGAAAACCCCAAGTGAGGAATATACGGTTTCATTAGATGTCGACGATAAATCACGTAGTAGTAGGTATGTATTTTTTAATTTGACGACAATGGCGGTCCAAAGTTCGGTTGTTCCGCAGAAAATTGCTGTACTTTCAACCATTTCAGGCAAGTTTAAGTAGTACTATTAGAATTCCGAACATTACAAATCCGACTCGTGACTGTCCTGTTTGTTCTAATATCCACCAAAAAACTCAGATCAGATATATAAGAAACTATACAAAGACAATACCTACATGGAAAATGTGTAGGTATAATAATTGTGAAAGCGATTAATCTAAAAACTGACAGGACGGACATGTTTTAACTATTCAAAATCGCCCCATAAAGATGAAAACAAGAGACAATTTTGCTTCACACATAACAATTTTTCCCCCTCATTCAAGGAAATTTCTGTAAATTTAAAAATCGATACCTTCGCGTGATTTAGCATGAAAACGCTGCAAATTATTACACAAAGGTTTATTGTTTTCCTGTATAGATCACTCGTCCGCAAAGATCGCAGCTTTGCCGTACTCACTGTTTATTTATTTTTTTAACCTACCAACCATAGGTACCTACTAACTACGAGAGTTTTAGAGCTAAGGTATTTTTGAAAATTCCAACCCTTAATTTCCATTTCTGCTGCAAAGCTTTGGGTTGAAATTTTAGATAATTCCCTAGCTCTAACAATCTCGTAGTTAGTAGGTACCTATGGTTGGTAGGTTAAAAAAATAAATAAATAGTGACTAGGGCAAAGCTGCGATCTTTGCAGACGAGTGATCTACACAGGAAAATATTAAACCTTTGTGAAATACCTGATTTGCAACGTTTTCTATTTTTCACCTACCAACCATTGGTACTACCCATACTACCTACCACACCATACTTCATTCACACCTTCACTATCAAGTTTATTAAAAAGAACTCAACGCTTCCCACTCGATTCGGAAAATAGGGAGCTTCATATGCAAACATGATTACTGGTTGCTCAGAAACCAAAACTGAATACAACTCGAAGAAACGAACAGCGATCGCATTTTAGTCAGACAAAATTTGAACGGAGATTAGACCTGTTTGTGATTCATACTCGTGATTCTGTTTTATCGAAGGAAAACCCTTAAGTACTCGTAGGGACCGAACGGTTTGTCCTGCAGAGCTCCGGGTGGTCTCACAAATTTTTAAAAATTCAATACTATTTAAAATTGGTGAAAAAACGATACCTACCTTCATTTCGAGAGTTTTCGAGCAAGAGCACTTTTGAAAATTTCATCCCTTAATTTTCACTGCTTAGAAGTGACTGACATCAACCAAAAGCTTTGCGGCACAACTATACCCCAAATGGAGCCCATATGCTAAATTTGGACCAAATCGGTCCAGGGTTGCTAAGAAAAGTGACGAGTACGGCGGACGGACAGAAAACTTTTATTCTATTTTCGGATTCTCCGTACCTTGAAACGTAAACCAACAAATTTTGAGGGGGGTAAAACATTTTTTTTCTTGGTTGATTCCAAAGCTTTATTATTGAAAATAATAAACCAAAAACATGTGCCGAAATCGTGGGGTTGCGCAATTTTTAGCGTTCGAAATGCCGGATTGCTTATGGAATTTTGTGTTGAAATCGAATCGCCGTTGAATAATGGGGGCTCCCATTTTAAAAAACAAAGCTGGCATTTTTTGCGCACGGTTTTTAATTGTGCGGCACATGATAATGTGGTATTTGAATTTCTCGTGAAAATTTAGGGAGGGGGTTACTGATTTAAGTTTTTTCTACCCCTCCAAGTTACGAAGATAATGTGGGTGGCCCTTTAACTTGCAAAAAACCTGTATAGACATATCCAAGTCACGAGGTACCTTCTTTTAGAGTTGATAGTTTTCCTATATAAACAGATTTAGTACTGTGTTTATATCATTTTCTCTTTTCAATTGGCGAATTTATTTTATTGTGAATTTCTCATGGTTAACCAGCCTGAACAAATGATGATAAATTCACTTAATTTTATCGAGAGAATAGTTGGACAGTACTGGCTACTGCCATTCACATCACCTGATGGAAGATGTAATTTGCAAATCACCAGCAACCGTTTCTGCTGAGCCCTAATGCGCTACCACTAATATTCACAGCTGGACTTGATGAGTGGTCGCTCCCCTCATAATGATCCGTGATTATTCTCGAATCAAAGCGATCGATAACTGCAGAGAGCCTCATAATCTAACAATGCTTCTATCCGGGGGCGGATACGGACTATTAGCTCGCCCTAGAACTGCCATAATAAGCTCATCATGAGAACATTTTTGATTTTATTGATATTTGGTCATACTTGACAATATTTTCAACAAACTCTGTATAATATATAGAGTTTGTTGGAAATATTGTCAAGTATGACATATGAGAATATATTATATTCTCAACTGTTCTACTGACCCAACAACAATAAACCAGAAATATCAACGCTTCACGCTGATACATCGTGTCATGAATGTTCCTTTTTGAACTGGGTACTTACTCAGTTCTTTTGCAGAAACGCTTGTCAGAATCTCAAATATTTCAATGCAAACCGTCATGATTAAAAAAAAAAACATCCGATTTCATCTCACAATCACGTCTGGTTGTTACCAGCTAGCATACATCTCCATGAATCATAATAATATAGAATGTGCGAGGGAAAATTTATGACATAATTCCGAAACTAGGGAAATGTTACTCAGCCAGTTTTCCACCTGCAAAACTCGTTTTCTACTCGTTGGAAAGCTCTCGAATTTATCAAAATGTTATGCTGCCTACCAGACCATAAAAAAAATTATGTCTAACATCATGTTTTATGCGGAAATCGGAATTCCGACAACATTTTGGATTGATCCTAGCAACAAGAAATATTCATGTTGAAAAACTAATTTCCCTCGATGGGAAAAAATAGATCATTTATACGAGTCGAGGTATTTTTTTCCCCTTATAGCACAACATTTTTGAAAGATTTATAAATAAACAAGTAATTCATTGAATTACAAAACAATATTTATTTTGTCCCGACCTGGTATTGAACCAGGTTTCCTTGACTGGTCCAAGACATTCTTACAGTCTAGTTACCGAATTAAATTCGGTTAACAAATTTTGTTCATTGGTCTTGGCGAATAAATACTTATTACCTTCAGCAATATCCAAAGGTAGGGAGCAGTGGGTGGCGTTGGACGGCTAGAGGCTCCCGCATTGAATTATGTAATGTAAAAATAAAACCGAACTAAGAATCCGACTCTGAATTCTTCCGAAATTTACGTCTTTAGGTTACTAGGAATGATCACCGATAGCATCTAAGTGTCTGATTGCTCAACGCAAGGTAGCTAGAACCATTAAACCATTTTAAATGAGCCTTTATAATCCTTAGGTTTTCATTCTTTCAAGCTAGATATTCTTTAAATGGTAACGAATGCTTTAGATGGATCTATACCTTAAAATACCTTTCATTCGACTATTATTTAGTCTATGTAAGTCATGTGTAAGCTCGAACAGAGCTTGATCTACCCCTCGGCTTACCCTAAGCCCATACAGTTCCTCACACAACAATCCGTATTGCTCTGAAAACTGGCTAAGATGAAGTTTAACCACTTTCTAAGATTTTAAACACGCATCTAAACATTTACATTGATGATAATTACCAGGATTCCCCTTATCTTAGTATATCGGACAGACTTTTCCTGTTTTAAAACATATCGGAATCTACAAACCTTGGAACGTTAACCATCAAATTTTTTGAGGGTTAAACCTTTTTTCCTGCTCAGTTCTAACGGTTCATTATTGAAAATAGTAAACCAAAACTGCACCAGTGAGAAGGAGAGGTGCAGTGTTGGACTGCATTAGCGTGTATCGAAAACCATTTGTGTACTTTTAGAAAGTGTAAATTTTGATACCATCACCTACTATTCCTCCACTACTACTACTGACTACTAATACTACCACTGCAGATACTACTGTTGCTGCTGCATATCTGGAAACCTTCCATTAATCGAGACTCTTTTACTTTTCAAACGTCTGTTTCCAAGGGAAAGAACGATGTTGATAATTTGTATGTTATTGGCAATCAATTTTTCAGTGAAATTATATTTTCCAGATAAAATTTATTGTTTCCCAATTTCAATGTAATACTTTCTATTTCAAATGTAAGGGTTTCCAATTCTCTTCTCTACCTGAATTTTCCAGATTATAATTCCGTCATTATTTCAATTAGAATATCGCTTCATTACAGTTAAAAATTGGAAAACCTTGAATGACACACATTTGACAATTTTCTTGGTGATATCACACATGTAATTTTTATGTAACTGATATAAGTAATATAATAAGTAGCTCGTTTCCAATGTCAGCATAATATATAAAAACCAACGATCTTCTGAAAATTTTGTGTAGGGAAGTGCGAATATTTTCATCACGTAAGTTGATTAATTAATTGACAGGAACTTATTTGTTTCTTGTTGTGGCTGTGAGAATTTGAAGTTAGGGTTTGAAGAATGTGTCACTTATTGGCACACTTTTCCGTGCCTCGAATGGTTTATTCGTTAGTTCTATGTCCAGACTTATGTTTGAGAGAAAGATTTGGGCCCGAAGCCCGGAGGCCAGTTCAAATAGACATCATTGGAAGGTCGGGTGAAAACTCGACGAAACTAGGAAGAAACCCGAAGATAAAGGAGGGAGGCTACGAAGCGGAAGGCAGCGTTGGTTTTTGAACGGAAGAAGCCTCTGGTGGAGGGGAGTCACGTTCGGTACACCGGAAACCACACGTGCGACGAAGGTTTTGGGTTGTGGGGAACCAACAGCCTCTCCCCACCTATCGTTGGCTGATAGCTTGGATCCGACGAATTCTCTAATTTTGACCTGGTTCTGACACAGAATCCCCGATAGCTTGGCATCTTTATATTATTAAAGGTTTTCGTCATTTAATCATCGTCATTATGGAGTTCGGATCATTACTCGTTCGTTTGTTCAATCTGCATATTTATTTTATGCGAAGAACTTCACCAAGCGGGTGTGGCACATAGCTTTTTCGTACCCATAACATCGTTACAGTTATATTCAGTCTATCTAATCATATATATCCTCATTTCACCGATACAATCGAAAAAATTGACCCCTATTTATTCAGGTATTGAAAATATTAAATTAAATTATTGAAATTATTAATTTATTATTGTCAAAAATGTGATTAATTCAAGAAAATCCAGTGAAAATTTAATAATTACAATTTGTTTGTGATAATCTGGAATTACAGCTAGGAATGTCCGTTGAGAAAATCTTAAATCAGTTTGAACATGGAAAATCGGCCAACCAACTGATGGAATAATTGTAGAAAAACTATTGGCATCTTCCCTAGCATTTTCCCACTCTTGCCGTCCTTCAGACTTAGACTTACCTCTACGTGATTTTGTGTCTATCGTCTCGTGGGACGGTTGGGTTAAACCGTTGGGACTTACAAAATTGGTGGCTTTGTGTTCGACTCGTAGTTTCCAACTCTACAAATCACTTGCAACATCACCAACGCGTGAGATCCCAACACACAGAACAACCTTATAGAGATATGTAACCATAAATATCGTTTATCATTCCGTGGAATGAATATTCCACTTAGTAAATGCTATCTTTACTGATTGGTTGAGAGGATTCGTATAATCAGCGTAATAATTTTGAGATGTTCGTGATAGGTTTAACCTACCTATTGTGAATCGCCTACCCTATTTCCAAACTTGAAGGTATAGGGTCTCAAAGTACCATTTCCACCCAAACCCTCCACCCTCTCAGGGAGATTTGACTACATTTTTGATTCACCGAGAAAGGGGCGTCATTTAATTTTCATGGGAGACAATGGGAAAGGTGAAAGCCAAAGCCGGATTCGGGTCACGGTAAAGCAAACTAAATCCACTATTTATACTCAATCTCTAGATTACAGCTGTCCTTTCCTCCTTCTGAAGGATACCGACAAGGTAGCAGATTTCTAGGCCACCTTACGTCACAATCTAGGCACAACAGATATAATATCAAAACGGGTCTTGATTATCAATTTTTGATTTCTTGTTTTTAAATTTCAATACCATATACTAGCTTACCAAGATAAATTATCAGCAACTATATACCACCAAACCTGACAGAAGAACCAAGGAAGATTGGAGGTATTTCAATCTTCAACGATATTCCGTTACTTTGTATGCCTTACTGGGTTTAAATAAAAAACAACAATGATGCTCTTGAAAAATATATGTGAGAGAGTTTCAGAATGTTTGTTTCTTCATCTTCAACTACATTAATTTCATCGTATTTTTTTGGTGAAATGATGGAGAAATTTGTGATCTTACAACAGGTTTTATTGAATATCCAGAAACCTCTTTCATCGTGAAATAGTTTCCACACACTTTTATAGAGGGAAAACATTCCTAAATAGGGAAGTTCAACGTCACTTCACTACTCTTAACGGTTAGTTAAATGTGTTATCCATCAACTCTTCAACTTCAACGGTACCAGATAGAATCCCAAGAGATCAACTAAGTAAATAATTGTAATGGATCGCCTTTGAACTCCAAGCCGATGTTAATCGGCCTTATACGTGAAAGTTGAGCATTTTTGCAGTTTATTAAATACACTCTACCTAATGTTCCTACATATATCTTCCCCAAACATTCGAATATAAAATGAAAGAAAGTAAGTTTTATCATCGTCAAAAAGATTAATCATTAATCGATAATTTAATTAACATATTTCGTGTTTTAAATATATTTTCGCCCCTAGAACAAATCGTTGTTGGTCGACCACTCTACTCAACTTTTTTTCTAGGAAAAGTTAGAGCATTTAGGAACAAAGGATGCAAGGGAAGTTTGAACATTATTGTGAGGTTGCCACCGCTCATCCTCACAAACTCATCACCAAAATACAAAGTGGGGGCTTGGGAAACGGGCGCAGAAGTTTCTCTTTCCTAATATCCTCCTCCCAACTTGTTACCTAATTTATTTGGTTTTCCGTGACCTGTTTTAGTTTCAAGGGAGAATAAATGACCCGCTTCATTTTTGTCTCTTCGCTCTAGGTGGTAGGTACCAAAAACCTATAAATATTGGTATCTTCATCATCCCACAAACAATGCTGACTTTAAATTATTTTTCAACGACAAAAAAAAAAAAAAAAAAAAAAAAAAAACGCGTAAGTATGGTAAGGTATGCTTTGCTACTCAAGAAACCACACATTTCACTTGATTTATCGAAGCCACTCTTTTTTCGTGATAAAAAAGATTAGAACAATGAATTTGGTATGTACTCAGAGTGATGAAGTGCATCTTTGTTTGAAAGTCGTGCTTCACCTCACGTAAAGTTATGAACTAGTAGCAATATCTTCCGACAAGGATACTGTATAAATGTACCAAACTTGGTGAATTTCAGTTGAGTCGTTTGGATGTAATCGATTTCGGATAGGTAAAGAGGGTATATATTATCCATAGTTGCTTGATAATCGCTCACTTAGTCTGACTTCCTGCGGGTATCAAATTAGATGAGAACTAGGTAATTTATCCCGTGAGTCATGATGAGGAAAAGTGAGTAACAATCTCAAACTTTATAATAGGAATGGTTCTTCTAGTTTCAACGACCCACAGAGGGTCTATTGTTTCAATTTATCCAGGTAAGTATTCTTTCGTGTCAATAGGCCGTTTCGCATCGTGAATTATAGCATTCCCTGATGACTAATTTATCAACCTAAGCCTTCTCTCTTGAAAGTTCTTTAGCAGGCCTTGAACTTGATTTGAATAGTGCGATTGGTCTTATCAAGCCTCTCAAAATAACGATCTCGTTTGGAAGTTTTTCATTTGGATACCTCCGGAAACATTTAGAAACAAACTCGCGAGTAACTAAGTACGCCATTAAAATAATACCAAGAAACTTACCTAAGGGATTTATAACTTTCATTAGGACCTGAACATTGAAACTTGTTGTTTTGACGTTGAAGAATGATAAAACTCCTATAAGACAGTAAGTAGATTGATTCTTCCCAATTGAATAATAATTCCTGATGTACAGCGAGTATGGGGCTCACGTGGGAGCTGTTCGTGAGATCACAGCTTATTCCTCGACTTGTAATCCATGAACTACTGATCATCATTGAAGGAGTTTCGGAGGAGTACTAGGGATGACTATTGATCGAGGTCCCTTGTGGTCTCAACACGTCTCACTCAACACACCTCATGTACGAGGTAGAAGACCAACCGGGTTAACTTTAGCTTCAAAGTTCGTAACTTCAAGTTTTGTATCTAAAGCAAACTCAAAATAAGTTTTTATGCCAAAACTAGCTAATAAAAAAATAGAGATTAGAGGTTCATGTCATCAAAACTTTCCAATATGTGGTACGAGGAATCAAAAGGGGAATTTTTTGTGTTTCTACTTGTGATGTTCAATTTCTGTGGAAAACAAGAAAACCCCTGTTTAAGATATCACAAATTTTAAAAATTTCTAAAATTCTTAGAAATAACAAAAAACAACAAATTTGTAGAATAAATTGTAAATTGAAAAAAAATGACTGACTTTCGTTAGAATACATCTCGAAACTTGTTAGAGTTATTATTTTTGTGAATTTCATGGAATCCGTTGTTCACATCCAAATTCCGTATCAAGTGAATGGTTTAGCATAATTTCGATGCATAGAAAAAAACTAACCTCAGCAAGTGATTCGGCGTTTGAAAAAATACAGTTTCAGGCGAAACATATTTCAGTCCCAAAAAATGCAATTGATGGGTCCATTTCTCCATGAAATTTCTCGCAGAATCCGGATCTGCCGCGATAATCGATGAGATGGAGGGGGGGGGGGGGGGCTTGTAAATTTTTCCTCAATCCAATTTCCGAAGGATACATAGGGGCAGACATTTCAAATATTCATGTACTTGTATCTATATATTATAAAATGTATGCTGAGAGTGATTGTTTTTCACCTTGTGCTTGGAGGTTTGAATGGTAGTCTTCACGCATTCCTGATTCAACCTCGCTCCCCGACTGCATATTTAATGAGCGGAGTGGGTCACCCTCGGTGTGAAAAATATACGACGAGAGCCCTTGTCACTTTTCATCGAAGAGTTTGTGATACCGAGGAGAGACGAGGAAGGAAAGTAACCCAGTTGAAAGGGTTCAGCTTCAAGACGTTGCGTAGGAGAGGAGTTGAGACAAACTTTATTCCCCGATAGAGGAAAGGGCGGAAAGGCTGTCGTAACCCTTTCTGCAGCTACTTTACCGAGTCAAAAAGTATTATTTTCTTCAGCTGTAAGGACCGCGTGAAAGTTATCCCCTCTCAACCATTACATGGACTTATGACGTTGGTATCATACGATTTGAAATTTAAATGATAAAATAGTAAAATCTCGATTACAACACCATTATTTGTTACAAAGTTTAGCTTCATAAGTCGGTACTAAGTGAGGCATAAAAAATATTGGTAAAAATAAATCTTTGAGTAGGTTTTTTTGAGGAAAATTACAAGAAAACGCTCCTGAAGATGATCAATTTTAGTATAAAAACGCTGCAAATTATTACACAAAGGTTTATTATTTTTCTATATAGATCACTCTTCTGCAAAAAATATGGCTTTGCCATTGTAACCACCAACTAACATGAAGAAAAACATCGATCACATTTCGGTCACGTTTCCGGGTGATGGGTGCAAAAAATGGTAAAATGTATGGGTCATTTCAAAATTTGGGGTTATTTTGTCCTCGAACTTTTCCATAAATTATTGTTGAAGTTTTTATGTTTTTTCTCCCGTAAACGTCCTTTGTTTTGGCCACTGAGGCAGATCCTGAAGTGGGCGCACACTTTATTAAGTAGTTTCAAATTTATAGAATTTTGAATTTTTTTCCATAATTTCGACTAGGTAGGGAGAGAGAAAACCAAGTGTGAGTTGAACTCATGAAACCTTTTTATTCCTTCAAAATACGAGAATCTTAGTTTAGGAGTCTCTTTTACTTATCGCAATCACAGTCCGAAGCTATAATCTAGGTACATCAGAATTATCGGATTCTTCAAGTCTTTCAATCAGTCTAATTTTTCGTAAAATGTGGGTTAATGAAAAGTCAGAATTATATGACCCAGCGGTGTAAATAGTTCAGGTAACTCTTAAAAATATAAACGGCTTTGAAAAAAAAAAACTTCTCTCCCTGCAATTCCATCTCTCTTCCTACAAACCAGCCTCTTCCCAGAAGTTGTAGGGAGAGAGGTTGTAGGGAGAGAGATTTGTGAGGTTATCACTCTCTACTGGCCTAACCATAATTGATCCTGAACGTTAGAAAAAATACATAACACTATGTCATTCATAATTGTAATTTGAGTTTAATTAAACTTAGTTGAACACTTAGCCTGATGAGTGAGGTGGTTGTAGGGAGAGAGAAAGTATTTACCTACTCTCAAAGCTTCAACACTTCACAACATAACCCACACAACTGGGAGCTTGGAAATTCAACAAACTTCAGTAGCTTCGGAAACCATCTTGCAGCAGTGTTCACTTTTGTTTTTCATGACACAAAATAATCGTTTTCCAGGAGTGGGCAGGCATTTCAAAAAAATTGTAGGGAGAGAGAATAAAACCTTGTGCAGCATCAAAACATAGCAAAAACCCTTCCAATTTATGGAATTTTCGTTCGTTTCTAATTTATTCCTGAAGAGGAGAGTATCCTGGACCAATAAAGTTTTTCTCTTAAATTAAAATATGAATATAGAGTTCTCCAAAAATTTTCAAAGTTCCCAACCTACCCTCTGTGACAGTTGTAGGGAGAGAGAATTGGGATCATTAATGATTCTTAATTATCTGAGTTAATTGATTAGTGAAATTCATTCTATGTGATCTTTGTAGACATCAACCTGCTGTATCTCCCTGAAAAAATTCTGAATTTCCAAGACAAATAGAGTGTTCACAAAAGCTGCGTGACAAGAAATAACCCCAAATTTTGAAATGACCCGTATAACAACATAACTGAAAATGCTAATAATTATACTCAAAGGTTTATTATTCTTCTGTATGGATTACTCTCCTGCTTTGTCAGTGTCGCTACCTACCAACCATATTTTCGCTTCACAATCAAGTTCATTTTGAAGAAACAAACGGGGAGTTGAGGTTGCCTTGACTAGGAAAACTCGGAGAAACGGACAAATTCCGGTCCGCTAAAATTTTAACGGAGATTAGTCCTCTTTTGCGATTCACACTCGTGTTTCTGATTTATCGAAAGTCCAACCCTTAAGTTCTCGTAGGGAGCGGACGGTTTTTCCCAACGGTGTGTGGTCTCTAAAATATTCTAAAAATGCAATACTATCTTGAATTGATGGAAAAACGATACCTTTATATCAAAATTTTTTTGATTTTGGGTGTTTTCAATGTTTCAACCCTTAGAAGTGACCGGCATCAACCAAAAGCTTCGGGTCACAACTAGACCCCAATTGGAGTCCACATACCAAATTATCATCAAAATCGGTCATTGCTGAGGAAAGTGCTGCGTACGGCGACGGTCGGCCACATTTTTATCCGATTTTTAAACGTAGGTAACTAACGAACGTAAACTGACAAATTTTGAGGGAGGGTTAAAAAATGTCTTGGTCGATTCCAAAGGTTCATTGTTGAAAATAATAAACCAAAATAAGAATAATATAAATATATTTATACGTGTTTTTGTTTTTTGTGAAACTGACAGCCCTTATTGTTCTTAAAATTTAGCATCTGATTTAAAACCACAACACATAAATTAATGCTTATTTATGCTTTATTGTAAATACATTTGATAGAGAATAATATATAGGTATATATATATTTTTGATCAATCATGAGCACTTTCGATTTTTTGAAATCGTGGTTGTGAATATAGTACTTAATACTATTGTATAAACTGCTCATTATCGATCACATTCACCATATATATTTTTTGGACTATTATAACTATATATTATATAGTTATATATAGTTGTAGGAATAACATTTGGACTTTATTAATGAATAGCCATAACGACATTTGTGACCAACTGAGAAAGTATACTTTGGGAGATGGCTCATTCATGAGCAAAACTAATTCGAATAATGGTGTTGATATTCTTTAAGGTTCAAAAGGGAATCTTATCTGTGGGTGAACCTTCTATAGGTTTCTATCCTGCACATAGAAACAAGACCTGATGGGGTTGATATTCCAGCTTAACAAATTTATTGAGGAACAAAGAGAGAAAAAACACTTTATTGGACATTGTAGAAGGAATGAAGGTGGACAAGGACTCCAGTAGTTGTCGAAACGTAATGGATTTGCCGAATGTTCAAATTGAGTTGCCAAAAGTTCAAATTGGTATGCCAAAAGTTTGCCAAAAATTCAAATTGATTTATTCCAAAGGGATTTTTTTTTTCGCGAGCGTTTGAGCGTGCGAGCAAGCGAGCGTGAATGTGTGAGGCGTTAATCTTGTGGGATAATGAACTATTCACACAATACATAAAGAAGCAGTCAATCATGGTGTTCAGTCTTTGAAATAAACACGTTCGTTTGTTGTGGATTTCATTGTGTTATCCACTTCGACGTTGATCTCGTCGACACGGGTTTGGTATTGGGGAAATTCTGTTATTTCAAGTCTTTCCCCCAGCATGGTTCCTGTTAGAGAAATACCCGATACAATATTGGTTATAGGTGCACTCTAACGATGAAGAGAAGCTGGTGTGCTGTGGAACAGAGAGAGGGAATAGCTTACGGTTGTTATGCTGGAGATGGCGGTTGGAGGATTACCGACCATTAGCACTGCCCCAATACCGCATCTGGGAGGTTGAAATCCCTTCCCCCAGGAAATTCCCTGCTCTTCTCTCCCTCGGTAGTATCAAACTAAGTCCTCGGAAGACGCAATAATCCCCTGTAAGGGCTCAGGGCTTTGCCACATCTCGTTCATTTATTACTAGGTGTTAATATACTTGGAATTCTAATGCAGAGAGTTGTAAAACGTCATAAAAAGATGTCTAAAATTATGAGTGAATTAGACAGGTTCATCCTCGTCAAAAATAGTTTGGAAACCCTATTTATTGCTGGGTTTGTATTCCCGCGATAAGTTAGGTATGTACAAACATGAGTTGAATTCTCAAAAGTTAAAATTTACACTAGTATTTTTCACTTAAAAGTCAGGGAAGAATTACCTTACTAGAATACCCCTACTGCAATGATAGATTAGTTTGTCATCGTTATGGGCTATACTATTGAGCCTCAAAGTTAAAAAACGCTGCAAATTATTACACAATGGTATATTATTTTTTATTTTTCTATATAGATCACTCGTCTGCAAAGCCTTCAACCATCCAACATGAAGAAAAACATCGATCGCATTTCGGTCAGCTTTAATTTGAACGGGGATTAGGCCTCTTTTGCGATTCACACTCGTGCTTCTGATTTATCGTCCAAAATCTTCGGGGCACAACTAGACCCCGGAAGGAGCCTACATACCAAATTTCATCAAAATCGGTCAATGCTAAGTGGCAAAAGTGCCGCGAACGGCGTACGGCGTACGGCGGACGGACGGCCAAATTTGTATCCCATTTTTGGATTTTACGTACCTTGAAACGTAAACCATCAAATTTTGAGGGGGTGTTAAAAATTTTTTTTTCTTGGTCGATTCCAAAGGTTCATTATTGAAAATAATAAACCAAAAAGAAGTGAACTTCTTGGAAAGTGGAGCTTTTTGTTCATTCCAAAAAAGGAAGTGAACTTCTTGGAAAGTGGAACTTTTTGTTCATTTCAAAAAAAGGAAGTGAACATTTTGTTTCGTGTTACCGTGACAAAATAATCATAATCACTCACAAAATGCTCTGTAATTTTGGCACATTTAACCATTTCCGGGTCATGGTTGAAAAAAATGGTAAAATTTATAACACAACTAAAAATGCTAATAATTTTACTCAAATATTTATTTTACTCTCCTGCTTTGCCGTTGTGACTAACTACCAATCATATTTTCGCTTCACACTCAATTTTATTTTGATGAAATAAACACTTCATTTTCAATTCTATGAAATAGGGAGTTGAAGTTGCCTTCATTTGGAAAATTCGGAGAAACGGACAACGATCTGATTTTGGTCAGCTAAAATTTTAACGGAGATTAGGCCTATTTTGCGATTTGCACTAGTGTTTCTGTTTTATCATAAGCCGAACCCTTATATTCTCACTAGGAGCGAACGGTTCGTCCTATAAAGCTCAACCGTCCTATCAAAGCGTTTGGTTGAAGTCAGGGTTGAAATTAAGGGCTGAAATTTTCAAAATTTATGTTGAAAGTTTCTGAGCTAGTTTTTGAGCCTATTTTTCAACCCTCAGAAGTGACTGACATCAAACAATAGCGACACAACTAGATCCTATATGGAGCCGGTATACCAAGTTTCATCAAAATAGGTACATGAAAGGAAAGCGCCACGTACGGTGGGATCCTTTGTACCTTGAAACGTAAAATAACAAATTTTTTGGGGGAGTTAAATTTTTTCCTTGGTTAATTCCAAAGTTCATTATTGAAAATAATTAACCATTATCTATATTTTTCGAAACAACATTAGTGCCTTTAAATTTTCAAACAGCTTCAGCTTTAGTGAATTGTGCTGATATAATTCCTCGTATCTAGTTGGCTTTGCGGCAGTTCAGGAGGAAAATCGCGAATTATCGAATACTCATTCAAGAGGTGGCAAATGACAAGGAAACACCAACAGAGTGCATTTCGATTGCCAACTTTTTTTCTTTTGATTTTTTTGTTCAACTTCAGAATATTGTACTTTTACAGAGGTTATTTTGTTTAAAGTTTTGTCTGTTCAAGTGTTTTTTGCGGGTCAGGGGGTGTCATCCTGGTTACATTTTACAACAAATTTAGCATCATGAACAAATACCTATGGCGGCACCTTAAATGGCAATTTTTTGAATTTTTTTCATTTAACGATTTTTATTCATTTAATTCACCAATTTTTCAAACTTTTTATCTATTATATCAAAAGCAATCTTTGTCAGAACTTCTGGTGTTTTATCACAACTAGTTGCACTCATTGTGACCTCAAACATTTATTTAGGATAAAAACAATGGAATTCTTTCTATTTCTTTCTCCTTTCTTTCGATACGATAATATCCACATAGTATGTGGATATAATATATCCCTCAATGGGATTTCTACGTCACGTTGGACAGCTCAATTTGCAAACGATTCAATTCGCCATGGGTGTACATACACTGACATCGATTGTCGACAAAGGATCTGTGAGCAGAGGCATGTAAACGCTTTCAGCTACGCTACCTGGGCGATATTTGCTGATCAGTACAGATACGTCGCCCCTTGATCTTGAAAGATAACACCTCCGACTCACTCACGAGATCGGGACCGCAGTTCACAAAACCATCGAACATTCGTCCCAGGGATGTTGGGGTAAATATTTACCCACGGTCCGGACCTGTTTACTCTGTTTAACTTTCACTTCATTCAAGGGATGTTTGCCTCGATCCAGCCCTCCCCTAAAACCTTCCACTCTTGAGGAGAACTTCAGGAGTATCCTCCTCGTCGCCTGCCCTCCGGTTTAAATCCCACAGAGTTCTGACCTAGAAAACTCCACGGGGCTTTTTGTTGGTTCTGGGGGTCTGAATGGTTCACTTATTGTTGGTTTCTCCGGAATTAATTTGTAACATCGAAGTACCTAACCGAATTTACTTCCGGTTTCGCGGATGATCTTATTTCGGTGGATAATAATCGATATGCTCAGCGACCACTCCTAGGGAGTCCAAAGAGGTGTTTTTCTGAGTTTTTAGTGGAAGGTGTTAAGTGTTATCAACTTAATAACTTATATTAACATAATAATTTGTGATGTGTTTGAAATCAACGCATAATATTCTGTGATGATGACCGATCAAAAATATTTAAAAAGTCAATTCAAAAAATAATTTCCATACTCGAAGTTTTCGATATTTAGTGGACAATGCTATCTTGAAAATATATACTACCGTTCGGTAAATTCTATGAAGAAAAATTTCAGATCGAAATTGAACAAAATCTGTTTTTTCTTTGGAAAAAAAAAACATGTAGGTAAGTAACACGAATGGGACTCTTCATTTTTCTCATAGATTTCTGATCGACTACAAAACCACCGAAGGCGCGAAGGAGGGAATTCAATTTCACATGTCACAGGACGATTTTAAACAAATTTCCATTTGATTTGTTGAAAGTGTCGAAAATGAGTTAAAATAAAAATAGTTGGAAATCGTGGTTGCTGATTTCGGAAAGATTGGTCCGTATTCCCTGTAACTTTACATTGAGTCGTTGATGGACCATTTGAGTGCATTCATGATTGTAAGCTTTAAAGTGAGATGCAGTTTGGGGGGGGGGGGATAACCGGATAACGCTGCGGGTGGGAGAAAGGGGAAAATAATGTGGGTTATTTGCGAAGTACCTGCATTAGCCTCATCAAATGTGATCAAGCTTCGTCAAGTAGATAGGTAAGTTTCCCTACCAAATATGAGGAAAATCGAACAGTTCCGGGATTAGAGAGTATTCTGCCAAGTGAATGTACCACATAGGTTCCAGGTAACATAGCTCTAGCTGTAGGGATGAGAGGTCGTCAGAACTGCTTATTTCCCTACCAAATATGGGTTATATCTTATAGCTTAGGATGAGAGTATAGTTTACCAAGTGAGTGTGGCACATAGCTCATTAAATCTTCACATTTTACATAACGTCATCGTCAACAACATTTAAATTGTAGGTGTGGTTGTGAGATGCATGGATCAGCAAACTAATCTGCAGTATGGAAACTGATCCAAACTACATGGCCTCAGACAAGTTACGGTAACCAATCCACAGTACAGAAACTGATCCACTCGAAATTGATGATGGCAAACTCTACCATCTGGTTAGTATTACATGCATCAATAGTGCGATACGATATAGGAATAAGATTATGTAGGATTTATTGAGATAATATTGTGATTGTGTTTCAGAACTATTAGGTAATACGTCACTTATATCGTGACCTATGAATTATTGGTACTCCAACCTACTATCTTTTGATTAGATTATCTTCAACTACTTACTATATCAAGTATGTTTGTGTCCACGAATGGGCACGGGGAGTACTTTTTTAAAAAGATCTTCCCTTAGAGACTGAAGGTTTTTTGATGTGACGGAGGAGACACACCATAAATAAAAATGAATAATAAGATATTTAAATGGGGAGGACGCCCAGGACTCACCCGAAGCCGGCCTTAGCGACAAGGGATGATAAGGATGGTGGGGGCGGGAGACAGGGATGAAGGGAAGTGCTTCTATGAAAAGACAACCAGTTGGGGTATGAACTTGTTCTTGTAGGATACGGTTGGTAATACCACGGAGTACACCTACCGAGATGCCCAACTCACGCATCTCCGTGGCACTTTAACCGCACCACACCCCGCTACCATTGACAACTTGGACATCCAGAAAACGGAAGACTTGGCATGTGATACTATCTTTTCCTATCAACTTTCTAGCTGCTGAATGGCAAGGAATCAGCTATGATCAATAGCTGCACTACATGATACAGATGCTTACTTCCACTCCAACAGGCGAGGCAAAGGATAACAATGCGTACCTACCCACCAACCTATCTGAATTCTTTGTACCCAATTATTATTTGTAACTTTTTAGTGGTTTGCCATCATCAGTTTGATATCGGTCTTTTTTGTAATGTTAAAAAAAAGGTTCTTACTTTATCATGTCTTAGTAATTTATTATTTATCAATTTTAACTGATAAAGTGGGCGGGTGAAAACGTCATCAAATATTTGGAATGAGAAGTGATGTCAAAAGAAGCAAAGAATTATTATTAGTGGAAACAGCAAGATAGGTTATATGGGTGGTGGTTGACAGTGTGGAGGGATCCTGACGTTCAGAATTGTAAGCTTGAAGAGTGAGTTGTAGCGACGGAGCAGCGAATGGCGGGGGTAGGAGACGCGTCAAACGATGACAGGAAACCCTCGGGGAACAGAATTGAGTGCCAGAACTCGGTTTAGAGAGATCTGGAATAATACACCACCTACCAGATATGTAGGTAAAATAGATAATCACTCTATTGGTTATTAACTTGTCATATAGGTAGGTGGTATAGGTAAAATAGATAATTTTACTTGTAACGTATACGTAACTAGTTTATACTTCTGGTACAATCAGGATTCATCCGAATCTATCATTTTTCAATTTTAAGTATGCCTAAAATGTAACTTTTTTGTTTACGGACTTTGAGGAATTATGGAAGTTTCACATTTTGGGATGTATATATCTGTATAGGTACCTTAGTATTCCAAAAGTTCAACGGGTGATTGAGACTGGGACTCCTCGGCAAATTTTCGCAATTAACAGCATTGATGAAAGTTCGAAATCCAAATAAGGTTCGAACTTTTATCACTCAAGAGTCGAAGTTACCTTTCTCAAAATACCGAACGTATGATAGAGCCGACAAAGGCCTGAGAGACCCCTTTCCCCTTGGTAGTGGCCTGCGGCCCAACTCTCCGTGGAGAGCATGGCAAAGTCTCTTGAGGAGACTGTCCGAGAAGGGGTCGAAGCCTTTCTCAAGTGACCTGATGGGTTACGAGTTGAATCTCAAATGGTTGTGGCCCCTAGTAGTCAATGAGACTTTGTGGATGTCAAAGTTGACTGATTTATTTTCGTATTGGAGGAAGGTGTGCTAAAGTTAGCTTCTTAGAGTTTACTCCAATAGACTTGTATTGTTGTGATATTTTGAGTCGTAAGGATGATGAGTGTGATATCAGTTGATAATTTTTAAACATTCTGTAACTTGATTTGAATGAAATAATATAGTCCTTAATTGTGATGAAGTTAGTGATTGTAAATTTTTGTATTTAATGATTTAGCTGTTTGATGTCGCAACGCATTTATAGATAGACAGCGCTACCGCATTAAAAATGAAATATTCAACCATTATAGGTAGGTATCTCCGTGGATATGGTAGATCGACTTTGCTAGAATTTGGTGGGAAGTTTGAAACCGATCTCTAGGAGTCCGAATACATAACATTGAAGCAACCTTAGCAACAAGGAACGTAGTTCCTAAGGGGAGGGGGAGGAGTTAGTCCGTCCAGTATTCCAAAAAAATGTCAATATGCGACACATAAAAGATTATATAGCACGAATTATATACCTATCACAATAATCGTGATTGAGGAAGGATATCGATCGCGATTTTAACATAGATAGGTACATGTCTTTTGGTTGGGAGCCAAGGCGACACTTTTTTTTGTCACAATAAATACAGCGCGATACCAGTAAACAAAATCATAGCTACATATCCGTTGCTATAAAGCAAGGTTCTCTAGAATACTGCAATATACTCATATTACGTACGATCGGAGAGTTTTTTTTTAAATTTTGTTTATTCATAGAAAAAGGAAATAGGTAGGCACATATTATTGGAAGATATGCAAGGTACGTTATTGATCACAGAAATTGAAATAAAGTATCAACCTACTTCATGCTAACAAATTATTCATAAAATATGTTGTGTATATTTTATTTCATCATTTTAATTTTCAAATTACACCTACAGCAATGGACATATTTGTGATCTATTGTTTTCCTTCTATGGGAGAAATTGATAGTCTCTTTGGTTATATTTATATGTTTCATGTCTCTAGGATGGCCAGCGATTTTAATTTTCTCGTGAGTAGGGCAGTCACCGGGACCGGATACAAATGCTTATAAGGTTTTCGGGTGTCAAACCATTCGTTGCACTTATCCATGTGATTTTATTGTACATTATGTTGTTCACTCTGGAGTGTAAATACCTTATTGTTAACCTTGTTGTGTGCAAGAAATGAAAACAAGGGGGTAGTCAGCAACATGATGTGAGTGAAATAGTTTAATTATTATTATATTGTACTCTTATTAATATGTATATGTTGAACAAAGAAGACGATGATGTGCTCCACACCTTCTTCAAATGCACCAAATGGGCACCCGGAAGAAATCAGCTGATGGCAGACCTAGAGATAGCTCCCCAGAGTTCAACACCAGAGGCTGTTGTCAGCAGGTTGCTGGAAGGTGAAAGGAGCTGGACTGCTGTGGCAGAGTACACGGAGAGCATCCTGACAAGGAAGATGCTCTTAGAACGGGAAAGAGAGAGAAGGGAGCATCTGGTCCACCCCATCACCCAGAACTGATTAAACGCCACAGGACTCAGCCCGAAGTAATGTGCTAAACGGTTTCAGGCTGAGCTCCAACATGGGGGGAAAAGGAGGTGTTTTTTTAGTGGGTTTGAATCCCACATAACCTGTAGGACGCGGACCCTTCCAGGATTCTTACGAGATCCAACTCCACCTATGGATCTTGAAGATTTTCTCACCTGCCTGCTGAAAAAAAAAAAAAAAAAAAAAAATCGCCTCGAAATGGACTAATACGATACCGAAATATAGGAAAGGTTGATCAAACAAACTGAGCGTCTTCCTGATCAGCTGGGTCTGCTAATTTTGGGTATGGTGACCCAAGAAGCTAAAATTTCACAGGTCATCTATTTAAGACTGCCAAAATGGAAAAACAAATTTTCGTGACCAACATGAAACATGGTCCATTTGAAGAAATCTAAATCAGAAATATGATTTTGAGATGAAATAGATGAGTAATTGAAGAATATTTCCCCTTGTCAGAACGATTTATAGCAAAATTTGGCTCATGGTTGCTAAGGAAGTACAAATGAGTGACATGAAACTAATCGAAAAAATTATCGCATTTGATCAGCTTTAATGGAGATTTGGCCTATTTTCATCAAAGAACACCCATTTGCGAAGCACGCCCGTGCTTCAGCTTGATCATTCGTCCCAACTTCAAGTCATTATAGGGAGTGAACGGTTGGCCCTACAGAGCTCTGAGGGGTCTCATTCGATTCTAAAAATGCAATGCCATTTTAAATTGATGAAAAAACAATACCTTCATAGTAGTAAGGAGAATAGGGGGTTTCGGGACAGGAAATGACGTCACAGGGACATCTTCTCCTTGTCTCGAAACCCCCTTGGGCTCTGAGGCTCTGACGTCATCATCTCTGACGTCAGAACCTCTGACGTCATTACCTCTGACGTCAGAACCTCTAAATTGATGACGTAATGAAAAAATTTTCTCTCCAGCCCAGGAATCGAACCTGGAATTTTTGTACCAAAGTCGAGTGCTCATCCAATGAGCTATGTGGTACTTCCTACTAGATGAGGAAAAGATCTCTCCTATAAGGTGCAGGTGTGAGGACGAGAGGGGTGGTGAGATGTGGGCCCAAAGCAGGTGCCTCCCCCCCCCTCACCCTTCAACCTCCCCGCACAACCCATAGCTCAGTAGTAATTAATAACTGTCACCTGCACCATCTCCACTATGGTCTCCACCAAAAAAACCACCGAATTTCCTCCAAATCATGAGAGTGTTGGCTTGATTCGATTACAGAAAATTCTTACCTATTGTTATTATAAGAGATATTGAAACACTAATCCTGCCTTGATATCTAGGTTGGAAGTTTTGATCGAACAATTGTATCAATTGGAGATGTCAACTTTCAGACAAGGCAATTACACTTGGGTTACATCACCTCAGGGGAAACATGGCAACAAGTGCACCAGGGAAAAAGAAAATTGCGAATGTGTTCAAATGTATCTCTTGTCTCTCGAATGTGAAAGGATTTTGCATCAACTTGAGCCGCCACCAGAACAGCAGGAAGAAGAAGATGTATATAAAGAAGACTAGAACCAGTCTACCGCGGTAAATATGACTGGTAGTAATTGTGAATCAGTCAATGATCCATCTTCCCTCTTCAGTGTATTGTGCCTCCCAATATTGTCAAATTTGCTATATAATAAAACGAATGAGAATTGTGACCCATCCGTTGATCTTATAGCATTTTGTCAACAGATACACTCTGTCATATACGACGCCGATAAGCCATCAGAAAGTAGTGAGAATTGTCAGTTGCTATATCTCTCCCTGCTGCTAGTATTATGTAATATCGGTTCAATCATTCTATATTTCGCAGTCAAGGTATACATTTTGCGCTGCTCTCGTCGGGAATATGGAACCCGTAAAAATACTGAGAAACCACGCCTTATATCGAGAATTTCTTCAGATACTCTTTTAAAAAGAATTCGTTCTCTGAATGTTATGGTGTGTAGCATTAGAGATGAGCAACATATCACCTCATATATGGCCAAAGACCTCAAGGAAAGAGTTATAGAAATCATAACGCTGTTATACGCTCTTTACTATCCAGAAAATGATGGTGGTGGTGATCGGGGAAGAGGAGATTTGCTAAAGATAATACATCAAATACAAAGAAACGTACAGAAACGACCAGTGGGATTGTTTCCAGTCAAGAAAATGCATGTCGATGACCTTCCAGATCAGCAGACCTTGCCTCCTGCACCTTGTTGCACCTGCACTTCATGAAACTTCCTCCATAGGGGTGGTGGCGGTGAGGTCATCGAACTAAAAGGTTTGTTGGGAAACTAACCACCACCCACCACTACCACCTGCTGAAGGGGGGGAGGGGGGGGGTAAACAGGTAATATAAAAGAGATACTCTCTCACTCATTATTAATAGTTTATGCAATTGTGAAAATGGTTGGAAGGCTTCTTCAACGTTTCTCTGGTGTCAAGTGTTTTTTCGCGGAATCCTCTAACGATGGGAATGGAGACGTTGGACATCTAACGTTCATATGGAGGAAGAATCGCATAACTATTTGGCAAGATGAATTCAACACCATATACCCTGAGTTGATTGAGAGGATTCCAATCATCTTGAGTGCCAACAAGAAGAAACGGATCGACTTGGTAGTGATCTTATCAACGGAACGTATGGTATTTTCTACCATAAACTCGAAAAATGGTGTTAGACGCTCCCTCGGCCTTTACTTGCGGAACATTCCTATAAATTTAATACCATTCAGCCGGCCGGAGCTTGAAGTATTTTACCAACTACTTCCAGAGCTGGGCGAGATAATTAATGGTGACACTACGTGCAAAGAGAAGGCAGAGGAAAACCTACCAGACAGTCCTCTATCACCCACTACACCCTATGACCGTGGGTTGATGAATGATGAAACACCGTTACCACTTGCACTACCACCACCGCCGCCCCCGCCGCCAGCACTACTAACTCCCAAGAACGAAGAAGATCAAAAGGAGGTGGAGGACAGGAATTTCTACCATCTGAAGAGACCATGGAACTTCTACACTCCACCAGATTTCATGAAACTACAATCAACAGGTGATCAATTTGACCAGCTTTGTCGTTCCACGTTAAATTCACCCTCTTACCAATATATTTATGCTTCTCCAACTGTAAATAATATACCTACCCAGAAAATGAAATATCTAATGAATCCTATTCATGTAAAAACGTAATAAAATATTTTCAATTTTATCTACCGTTGTACCATTATTTCATTGTCCATGGTATTCATTTTATACATGGTATTTTCTTCCTACTCTATAAGTGAGGGAAACTAAAAAATTAAACTAGGTCGTATAATTTAATTTAATTAATAATGATCAATGTGCATGGTCATTTGAATCGTTCAAACAATTTCCGTCGTCTTTCCACTCTCTCTTCTCTCTCGTCGCTGGAATAGTCATAGATCATGGGTATGGGGGATGTATGGGGAGTCGGTGGTACTTCTTCGTCTTCGGAGAATACGAGTGGAGAGGAGGTCTGCTGCTGCTCCGATGGTGACGAGATAGGCGTCCGTAGATCTATGATGTTCGGAGAGGAGGTCTGCTGCTGCTCCGATGGTGATGAGATAGGCGTCCGTAGATCTATGATGGGGCTGACGATCACTGTGGTGTGAGGTAGGTCCGTCGTCGTCGTCGTCGTCAGGTCGATGACAGGAGGAGGTCCTGTCGGAGGTCTCTCCACTCCAAAGATGTCCAGGAAGCTCTGGAAATTCCGTACTGCTAGGAGATCCTTTTGGGAGTTTACATTGAGATAGTACTCCTCATATCTATCAATGTTGTGCATCACAAGTGCACAGCAGGCTTCTGGAAAAATGATGTAACCAATACAAGTATTAGGTTTTGATTGATTGACAAGTACGAGTTGAAAAGTTATTAGGAAAAAATCCCCTCAATCAGATCATAGTCGCTGTGAGTTAGGTATATAGCATCTTTGTGTCCGTAAGGATATGTCTTATAAGGAGTCATTAGGTCTGGTACTCTTTTCGTGTCATATTGAGTCAACGCTTTTTTTCTTTGACACACCTCCTTTACAACATGATTCTTAGATTGAATTCTCGATCCTTTTACGTACACGGCGTCTATTTCTCCACTCAACACGTTCTTGTATGTGTTATATGTTATGTCTCGAGCTAGAGCAGCTCTAAACACGCCTTTTGCCTTTTTTATGCACTCTTCTTCGCGTCCTCCTCCTCCTATTTTTACTGTATACATTTTAGGACCTAGTGCTATTATTGATTGCATAGGTTTCGAAGCCAACTCATCCTTTAATTTTCCTACCACGAGTTTATTCACGTCGCTATATTGCGGATGATTTTTAGGATAGTTTGAAAAATCCATCAAACCATCTATTGAGGCCAACTCTTTGTACACATTGGTATTCAAGTCTGGTATTTCTATCGAGTAAATCAATGAATCGGTATCCGTATAAATTAATTGTACCTGGTTAGGTCCAAAATGTTTGATAATTTTTTCATAATGAAGGTGGTACATTAAAGTTTTGCTAATATCGAGGACACAAAAACCTATGTATATCGGTTTATCGAATGAAGTTATTTCGGGAGAATATGTCACAATTGAAGAGTTTTCGTCTAAAATTAATCTATGTTTGAAAGTTGGTCTTTTAACTAATTTATCGAGTCTATATTCCGTGGATACCAACTCAGCTTTTACTAAACCCCGAACCGATTGGATGGATTTCCCAAATATTACGTTATTTGCCAATTTATATAAATCTTTTTCTAGCGCCGTTGTACTCATTTGACGCTTAGCCGTATTGTAATTAATGTAGTCTATCAACCACACTTTTTGTTTATACTGAAGAACTCTATGGATTTTAGTAACGATTAAGCCGGCATGAATAGCTTGTTGGAGGTTTAAATAATGAATAACGTAATTTTTCTTATCGTGTAAAGTTAACAACAACTTTTTAAGTTTTTCCCCAGGGGGACATTCTTTTACTGGACAAAATGGCATGTCCCGATGTTTGTCATGAAGACTTTGAGGGTAGAACAAGTCGACTTCTAAAATCAAGCCTGTGGGTGAATAATTCACGACGAATGTGGGTGAATAGACGAAGTTATGAGAATGGATGAAAATTATTTTCATCCATTCTCATAACTTCGTCTATTGTTACATTGAAGGTCCAATGGAAATCCTTATATGGTAGAGCGCGCATGAGTGAATATGAGTACAAATTGTTACAATCGAGGTAGATGAGGAAAGATCTAGGTTCATTTTCATTGTAGGTTTCTGGTATAAATTCGTTATTTGCTTCCGAATACTTTGTGATTGCATTTACTATCCCTCCACGTAACCCTGACTCTATAAATAAAACCTGATCTATGTCTTTTAAAAGCTCAAGTTCAATCCGAGTTGTTTTTAACATAGCTTGCCACCAAAATGATGGACCTGTGCATGCATGTGCAGGATCCAACTGATAGGCTGAAAAACATGAATCACGGAAAGATTCAAATATTGAGCAAAGCAATAAAATGTCGCTTCGAAGATATAATTTTGTATAATCGGCTAATGTTGTACACTTGAACGTGGTCCAAACACGATTTGCATGAGCTAAATCGTCATCTGTTATGTCACTTTGAGTCAACGAATTGAAAAAATCTTCTTTTCTGGGGAGGGATGTTTCATTAAATTTTTCCCAACTATCCATATAGTTGTAAGGATAAACGCCTTTTCTAGTTATGAGATTATACTCTTCATCTTGAGGATGGAATTTTCTAATTTCTAGATGTTCATTTAAAGAAGCTGCCAGTTTAGAGAGCGAGAATGGTAGAAAACGTAGAGAATCCAAAAACATTGCTTTCAATTTACACTTGGTGAAATGTTTTGTGAAACTAATAACTTTTTGAGTAGAGTCGGGTATAATTGTTACCCTGCCTGGTGTACAACCCATGTGTTTAAGGATTAGGTGGGAGTCGTAGCCAGAGAAATTATGCGTGAAAACACTAATTGAATTGGACCGCTGAAGTTTGCTATTGCATGTAGCACATAGAGTGTAGCGGTAAGATTTAGTGTAATGATTATGGTCGACAATTTTTTTGTTCGTGCTACTAAAAGGCGTTAAACAAATTTCACATACTTGCGCATTTTCATGTTTTTCCCTTTCCTCGGCTGTTAGGGGATTTTTTCCATAGTCAGTCATCAAAACGCTTTCCACTTGTACAGCTATATCTTCTAATGAGGTAATAAACTCTTTTACGCAGTTGGGGCCAAAGAAAACTTTATACTGATCGGATATTTGGGGGATTCGTGATTTTAAATATAATCCCACGCAGGATGGTATATGAGTGTTTTGTTCCTTCGTCCAACTGTCCTGGCTTACAGTCCTCTGCTCCCCCTCTACTTGTAAGGTTTCATTTTTAACCAATATGCTCTCAATATCACAATACACAACTACAGGCATGTGACATAACCATTTGTATTTTGAGAAACATTCTACCGATTTTGAGAAATCAAATTTTGCGGGGTCATATTCCTTGCATAGTTTGATATGACGTTCTAATTTCTCTTCTCCAGTAAGCCTTTCAACATTCGTTGCGCCCCCTGATGATGATGGATTTGAATAGTTATAACCAGCTCTATATGATTTAAAACAGCTTCTGCAAAACAACATTCTGTTTGTAACGTCATGGCTCTGTGAAGAGATTAGTCTTGACAAATCTTGTATGTAACACCAATGGTACTTGACATTGTTTGCTTCTTTCCCCTCTTCCCTTTCATCTAACATCCTCCCATTCTTCTCCTCCTCCTCCTCCTCATTGAAAAGTAATAAATCAATGTGCTTACTTGCAACGTTACTTTTTGGGCTAATATAAACAGGATAAACTATACACTTTGGTCTTGTGAAAGAGTAGACATTTAGGGAAACAGAGGGATTGTGTTTTTCAAAGGTTTTGACTGCATCAAGATGAGCAGGGAACTTGATGTCCTTGAAGTTGAAGTCGTGGGATAGGTTTTTGTAAGTACTTGCTCTGTGAAGTGTTGTCAGTTTACGCTCTATTGCCACTGAGGTTAAAATTGCATAGCGAAAACACTCGTTATCCTTTTTATTTTGTACGTTGATACACGCACGTTTTTTCTTGATTAGAGGTGGCAAGTCTATGTAAGAAGATGCTTGCAAGGGTGTATATTTTGTAACACACACCAACAGCCCGTACGTAGAAACATAACTCCATCCCGAACCTTTTGTGACAAATTCTTCCTGTTCACGTAATAACTTTTTGAAAGATTCTTCTACTAGTTCGTGAATAGATTCTTGCGTTAAAATTGGCACAGTCTTAGTTTTTAAATTTACATCCATGTATTGCGATTCAGTTTCTACATCTAGTTTTTCCCATTTAGATTCGAGACTAAGCGAAAACTTGACCCCCAGCCATTCGTGTACAGCTTTATTCAGCTCCCTCTCCAACAGAGGTTGTACTCTATCCAAGAAATCTTGAATACGTAACGAGTTGTGCATATCTTTGAAGAAAATGTCTCTCGCAGTTGTGTGAAATTTTGCTACAACCACTCCATCCTCTTGTGGAACGGCATAAAGCCTAAACTGTTTCAAACGGGTATCCATTTCAGTTTCATGCAACTCTATCAATCGACTGTTACTGTTACTTGTTACGCTAATTTTTATAAGATCGACATAAGCTTTGTTAGTTGAGAGTTGACTATTGGTGTGTGTTACAACACTTTTCCTACAGTTAACTAGATGAGATTGAAATGAGAGCGCAGACTCAAATGTAATGGAACAAACAAAACACGTATTTATAGGGAGAAGGGTGGTGGTGGGAAGGGGTGGTGAAGAGCTAGAAGCTGGTGAATTGCTTATTTTAGAGCAAAAGTAGGAATTATTGGAGTTGATGACTGACCTGATAGATGGTTGGGAAGGATTGTTAGTATGAGCAATAATACTAGGTCTACAGTTAGTGGCATGTAAATTAAATGTATCTAACGAACTAAATGACAGGGAACAAACAGAACACGTATTTATAGGTGAGGAAAAGTGCAGAAATACTTCTTTTTTTCCTCGCAGGTTCTTCTTGCAGTTTTTACATGTGTAAAGTTTACCTGTCACACACCTTCGAGAAGATGATTCAACCTTACCAGAATCCCAAACCATGTTTGTATTACGACCTGACCCAGATGAAGTTTGCCCCAAGCTCGTACTAGCACTCGCTTGATCAGCGTTGAGTACAGCTCCCTCCAAGTTGAAAAGGTTGTTGAATTCTTGGCTCATTCTAAAATATTAGGAAAGAACAGTGGTAATTAGGTAAATAGGTAATGCAAACATCCTACACGGGAAAATTAAAAAAAAGAAAAAAGTATATTTTACAGAATTTGTTTTTTTCTCTCCCACCACCACCACTTAACTCGTTTTACGATCTACGTATGTTTTTGCACATTTCCACTCAATGGATTGTAACTCATTAAACGATCGGAAATTATTAAAGCTATAAGAGATGTGTTGGGTCGAATTTTATTCTTAGTTTTAAATTCAATTTTAACGTCAACTTGTTGTGCAGAATGGAGATACTCTTTTTGATATGTAGCATCTAAAACAACGATAGGTCTTTCCTTGAAGGTCTTGTAGGATAGTGCTGGTGAACCAAAATGCTGTCCGTAGAATGACCGTTGAAAGTTGGTGTAATTTAAATAAAGTTCGGCCATTTTCCCCTCTGCAGAATCTAAATCAATGGGGGTGTTTGGGTATGGTGTTTCATTAAGGAAAAGTCTAACGTCCGTCAAATCTACTTTGCTGTTATAGGCCAAGCTTTTATCTAAAACATTGAAGATTCCCGTGTACCACGAAAGGACCACGATGCGTGGCCTTGCAAAAAATGATGTGCTTTGTATCGTCCATACGTGATGGGTAGTCTCGGGAACAAGAGGAAATTCTTGCAATGACCAACTTCTAAACGCAATGGGAAGACTTGGGTCTTTTGAAATTAAATCGTAGTATTTCCCTCGTTCCTTATCACTAAGCTTCAAACTGGGGACAACCCACGTGATTTTTTCAATTTCCACGCTGGACTGTTTTGCCTCATCTGACGCCCTAAAAATGTTTACATCGGATATGGATCTTTGTAGAACCAGCTCCATGGTTTGATTAACAAAGGGCGTGGTATGATCTTCAAATACTCCCATTATATATTTCAGCGGGATGACTACATTGAAGTAAATGGTCGCCTCTTGTTCTGCTGATCCAAAAGCCCTAGAAAAGGGTGAATCAGGCATTATATCAGAAGTGTTTGGATCTTGAAAGCCACAATGCTCGAGCTCCTCAAATTTCTGCTTAGGAAATGAAATTAAACTTTTCAACCAGGTTGTAAGATAAGGTAATCTCGCATTATCCACTTCATGTCCATTCAAATAGAAAACTATCGAATCAAATAGAGCGAGAAAACCTCCATTAATGAGGGGACATGTAGCTGAGGCAAGTGTAGCTTTTTTGTGAACTTTTCCCACTATGTTCAAGAAACTATCATGTACAGAATAAATCCCGTTGGTATCGTTGATGGATATTCTAATCTGGTCTGATTTATCCAAAGCGCTTGTGTTGAATGGATAAAAATAAACATTCTGCCGAGCTTCGACTTTATCTTGAAACTTGGGTTGTGAGGTAAATGCCAACTCGTTCATTATTTTGGAGCAGTTACAGTAAATCCGAGAGACTGTAAGAACTTTACGTTAGCCTTGCTCAACTTGTCTTTTCTACTAGTACCAATATTGTTGTAGGCGCAGTTTGTGGTGGTGGTGGTGGTTGTTGTGGGACTCGATGAAGTTAGGTGGTGGTGGTGTGGTCCAGTTGAGAGAAATAATAGACCCATCCGTCTTTTTTTTGCTTTTCCTTTTTCCTCCTCTCCCCCTTTCTATAATTCCGATAAATGAAGAGTAACAGTCAAAATCTCGCCCAAGAAGTCAATTAATTGATCTTGCTCGTTCACAACACTAATTTCAATACAACTGATGTAGTTGTCACGTATTTTTAAATATATAACAGGCGTTGGGGTACAGTCAATGCGAAACCCAAGAGGTGCATTAGGCGAAAATGTGTAGAGGACAGTAGAGGGATCTCCATTCAAGTAGCTATTTGCTATTAGTGGACATTTTACGCAGATTGCATTGTAGCCCATTATATTGACAGGTGAATCTGACGTATACCATTGATTGGGTTTTACCAAATCCATTTTTTCGCTGAATCCTATAACTTTACCTATAGAATTTGCCGTTGTAAAGTCGATATGAAAAGATGCTTTGATCTTAATTTTACCCAACTCAGGAATAATTTTGTACTCAAAGTCGAATGAACCGGTGGGATTTGTTGCTTTAAGATTGGACAATTGAGACTCCAAGTTTTCAAACAAAGATTCAAGAGTATAGCAACCCTTTTCAAAAGTAAATATTGCACCAGTTTTAGTTGCTCCCGAGCCAAAAATAATTTGCAACGTGTTACATGTTTCGTTCAAATTTGCTACAGTATTAAAGCAAAAGAAATTTAACAATCCTATTCCATAAGTTTTGGATTCGTCTAATTGAATTGGAGGGAAAATATTCTTTCTCAGAGTACTCGATTTTCCTGAGAGAATAAATAATTGGGAAGCCATATGTTATCGATAATTAAAAATGAGAGACAGAGATGTCCACAATGAATACAGTTGAAAGACTGGAATATGTCCCTGTTGAAGTATAAATTCAACGATTTTGCATACCGCCTAAATTCTAGGGGAGGGGGAAACCCATAGGGGTCCCAATAGTAAATAGTTCTTTTGAACTTTTTCCAAGCGCACCAATGTGTTCCTTCATCTCTATAAACGGATAAGTTTAAGATGCCACATTCGTTAATTTTTCTATGTTTAGGTAATTTATCTCTACTGAACACACCTCTAAAAACACCATTATTACTTCCCACGTGATTTTTTCCCACCTGTTTTAAAATATCTTCCGATAAAGGTTCTTCAGGAAGAGACATTAACACATCTTTTTGGTGGGTAGGTAAATTCCTGAGCCAAGCCGGGCGGAAGTGGTCTTCCAATCCATGCCTGCATGTGATTTTTTTTTTGAATGTCTCGTCTTGCGTCTGTGCAAACCGCTACCAGTTTTTTCAGCTGCTCGATTAGCCAAGCGAATGTCGTTAATGTTTCTTGCCGCTTGAGTTGCGGCTACCGCTAGGGATGCAAGACCTGCCAGAAGGGGCAAGAATCCTCCACGTTTCGATCTTTTCTGTTTACGAAGTCTATAACGTTTATTCGTATTTCTAGACACTGGCTGAAAGGGTTCTATTGGTTTTAAAAACATGGGTAGTTTCGATTTTCGAAAAGCTCCTCCAGCTTTACTGACCCGTCTTCGGCGTGGTTTATACCCTGCCCCTAGTCGATGTTTGACAGCCATAGTACGAGCCATCGTACTCCCTACGCCCAATGCGAATAGTCGCTCCTTGAGCGGTGTTTTACTAGACTTTGCCAAACGAAATGCTTTGTCGCGTAAAACTTTGTCGGCTTCGTGCCTATCAGCAAAATTTGGACTGTTGTAACTGATATCGTGCTCTCTACAGGCCTCGTCCAATTGGTTAAAAGGTGTTTTTGTGAGGCTTTTTGTAAAAGGTCCGCAATAAACGTAACCCCCGGGCAAATGTAGTTCTGGTATACCCTTAAGATTAAGAAGTTTGTTCAACAACATACCATTGGAGACTGAGTTTAGTTATATATATATAAATTAGATATATACAGGCAGTGCAGTAGTTCTGAAAGACAAACCGAGATACGTGGAGGACGGGAGGGTCAGAGATGAGCGCTCAAGAAAAAGGGTTTAGTGTTAGTAATTATGACACCTTTGCAGAAGGGGAAATTCGGAAACTTAGACAGGGACCCAACTTGGCAAGAGAACTTCGTTGTATCATTGCTGGCAGGTCAAGTAGTGGTAAGTCGAATCTGGCCATGTCATTGTTACTCCATGAAAAAGGATTGCAATTTAAGAATCTTTATCTATTTTCTAAAACATTATCCCAACCCAAGTATGTGTTTCTAGAAACAATAATGAAAAAAGTTCCCGAGATGAAATTTTACGCCTTTTCAAATTTGAGTGAACTTGACAGAGATTTCCTTCCAAACAGCTTGGTATTATTTGATGATGTGGCAATGGACAAAAATTTCGATCGAATTACCAAAATTCTATTCTCGAGAGGACGTCATTATTATATAAACATTATTTTATTGGTACAATCATACGCCTCGTTAGGAAAGTGGTACATTCGAGAAAATTCCAATCTTTTAATTTTATTTCCTACGGACGAATTGAATTTGAAACTTGTTCACAGAGATTGTGCAAGTGACGTCTCCTACGACACATTCGTCAACATGGCAAAAAAAGCTTGGGAAACTCCGTATTCCTTCTTTTGTATCGACCAAACTTTACCCAAAAATGAGGGTAAATATCGTATTCAATTCAACGAATACTTTAATAATGTTTAATAGATGTTCTGAATTTAGATTAGTCTTCAAATGGGTCCTTTACATCAAACAGCGCTTATTTTCAAAAAAGTTGAAGAAAGTAAAAAGTCCCTAAAGAAAAATATGCAACTTTGCAACGAACGTTGAGGGATGAAAAGATGAGGTTGGATCGACAGTTAAGGAGCATTACCGACCCCCTTAATAAAATTGCTTCGGCAAAACTAGCTGAGGGTACACTGAGGAAGCCAGGTAAACAAGGTAAAATCTTGGTAGACAAAGGGGTAAATACGGATAAGGGGTTACAGCTAAGTTGGGGTCATTCCTCAGTGAACAGTGAAAGTGATGGTTCAATTAAACAAGAAGAAGAAGAAGAAGAAGAATACGGAGGGGAAGAAGAGATTGGAAACAAATATATCGGTTCAACAGTTGAGAGTTTCAGTGGAGTTTCTACGCCTGTAGTTAGTCCATTAACGCATAAAGAAATTTTAACGAAGAGGCTTAGAGCTCGTGCTACATCATCGTCATCAGACCCTGGTCCAAGCGAAAACGTTGAATCCCTTTGGAAAGCAGCTAAGGAAGAAACTGAATATGTACAGAATAAATTATCGCAGTACCCATCTTACGCTCGTCCCTACATTAACTTTTTGATTACGAATGATCAAACACACCTGAACGGTGGTGAAGTGGATAAAGAATATGGACCTGTTATCACCGGAAGTGGGGGAATTACTTTAGGGGCATTTCCTCTGCATTTCTCGGCTTTTAACGTAAGTCTAAGAAATCTAAAATATCCCATGACACCCGGCCTAATGTCTCTCTTGTTTTTGAAATCTCCTAATAATTTCACACAGGAAGATTTTTCAGTGTACTCGGATATTGTGAGGGCTAGTCGAGTGGCACATGCAGGGTTTTCTGCACACAGACCAATCCGGAGAACAGGAAGCCAAAAGTATAAAACCATTATTTCGAGAATCTACAAACCACAAGACAGGGCTCCATCCTCAGAAGCACTCCTACTGGCCCAAGACTTACTCGGTCCCAAACGATAGAAGCAAGGAGAGAGAAACACCTAGGCCTTGGGTTACCACATTTTTCTCCTAGTGATTCAAAACTACCATCAAATGTCAACAAATTGGTAAATTTATTAAGGTTGTGCATTGCAAGCCGTTCTGCAGGAAACTTGATTGTCCAGGAAAAAATTCACCGAATTATAAACACATTAAAATTGAACGGATATATTTTCTAAAAGTAATAACTGCGCGCCGCCGCCGCCCGCCGCCGATAGACTGAGGTGGGTCTGTTGAAAATGAGGGAGGGAATCGGAGGAAAGACAAAACTTAACCGTTTAGGTCATCACGTTTTGCAACAAGGAACATATAAGCACGTGTTGTCAGAGTTGAAAAAAACACACGTTCTGTTTCCAAAATCCAAAAAACAGACGTTTAATTTTTCTGGTGCTCAACTGAAGGGGGTAGGTTTGCCTACTGATCCTCAAGATGCGATAAGTAAGGATTTTTGTACAAGATACGTTACTACTCAATTAGTTGAGAAGAACCGGAAGCTACGAACGGAAATGGAGAGTTGGGTAAATAAAAGACTTCAAGAGGTAAAGGTAGGTATTCTCAAGGAGGTAGGTATAGAGAAGGAGACTCCAAAACCCCCTCCTAGCACAGGTGTAAGCAAGGATAAGAGTGGTAAACCGCCAGTAAATAAAAAACCAAGTGTGTGATGTTTTCTATTCAGTTTGTCGTATGGTTTGAACACATCGATACGACGAGATACATTGGGTATTGAAGATGACTATTCTCCTACCAAATGTTACAATCTGCGATATTACCTTATGTCAATTTGGTAAAAAAGCGTACATTAAGGAGATTTCCTTATGCAACCTGCTTCAACCATCTGTGATAAAACACTACGTTTTTAATTTGAGTGAAGAATCTGGAATTCAAGATTTTCCTACAACATCAACTTTTCACGGCTTGACGCTCGAGTCTGGAGGATATTTCTTGAATGAACTTCCCTACATCTTGAGTGAAAATGCCTCGGGTGTCATATTACTCAAAGGACATCAAAAGGTTAAGGTGCTGAGCCAGTACACGAGAAGAAATTTCATCTATGATCTTCATGAACTTGGTATACCAAATTTCAATGTGCTCCTGGAAATGTTGAAAAACCCACCTCTACCTTGTGTGCTGCACAAATGCAATAGTAGATTTTTCTGGCATACGTGTAGTTATGTCAAACTTCAGGCCTGTTTATATTTCATCCTACAGAACCGTGATATGGTGAATTTGAATTTGATGGAAACTCGATTGTCAACTTTTAAAACGGGGAAATTCCCATGTGAACTCGGTGTTTTGGCAAAAAATGGTTTTATAAGGGATATTTTTCAAAAATCAAATATTATCTGTGTCAAATGTAAATCTAGCTTACCAAGTCATGATTACAATGTACACGTTTGTTCCTTACAACTGTAAAATATATTGAATTTTTTTTCCCTCGACATTCTTCTGTTTTCTGACAACATTCCACTCCCTTCTACCTCCCTCACTCCCTCCCCCCTTACGATTGAAAATATGTGTGTGTGCAGCAACATAGTCGTCAATTTTGTTGTTGTGTAAGCCATTACCAACAAAACCTAATACTAAGTTCAATACTCACGTTATACGAGATTGAGATCCAAAAGTTTCTTGCGTTGAGAAGTTTGAAGGTTGATTAAGTTGTTTCAGGAATTAACTCTACGAAATTCGTCAGAGAAAATTGATTGAAGTAGGAGGAGGAGGAGGACGAGTAGTTGGTAGAACGAAAGCTATAACAAACAAAAAACAGGGGGGGGAAAGTAAATCTACAATTACTACTTTACTGTACAAACATTCTAACCATATTTCTAACGTGTGATAAAGACCAAGTGGCCGCCATATCATTGTCGTCTACAGGAATGGATACTTGAAATACAGGTTTAACGCAATTGGAACAATAGAAAGGACCACAACGACTATATACGAGATAAGGCGAAATGTGTGAAAAATCGTGCACTAGACAAACTCTAGAAATTTTCTCAAAGGTAGTGGCGGGGGTAAAACGAAATAAAAATTTTCCGTATTTAATGTAACATGAGAAACAGATAGAATTTCTATATGAAAAGGTATCTTTATCAAATTGTACGTAAAAGGAAAATTTCACATCAAAAGGGGTTGGTGGTCCTGGAGGAGGCAAATTTGGCAAAACACTAAAATGAGAGTGGTGTACTCGTTGAAATTCACTTTCCAAAATATCAGTGATCATTTTTGGTAACTTTAACATTTGAATTTCATGTTTAAGTGTAATATTTTGTTCAACGTAAATTTTAGCACAAAGTGATTTCAAAGTCGGAGGAGGAGGAGGAAACATTTGGAGCGGCAAAAAGAATTACTATGAATATAGTAAGAATAGTATAGTACTTACTTAGGTTGTAAACACCGCACGTTGTAACACCAGAACTGCATACAATGCAATGATCTTGCGAAATCACGCGGTGAGCTTATATACACAGATTTTTGCACCTGTCTTCAAATGCCGTTTGAGACAAAGTCGAGGTGCACCTGCGCGAGGAGACCGCCGCCGCGGTAATAAAAAATTGCTTGGAGGTGCACCTGCACTTCGTATATATCGTACGAGAGTACACGGTTCAACCGCAGTTATTCACAACACACACACACTTTCCAAATGGAAGAACGCAAATTATTAATTAAAGAACTTTTGAGAGATAAACGCGTTAATTTTCGAAGACGACACTATGTCTTGAAATCTCCATGGGATACTTTCTCTATTGATTTAATTTCCCTACTTCAATTCAAGCGTTATAATAGGAATTATAGTTTTATTTTGTGTGCCATAGACAATTTTTCTAAATTTGGATTTGTTCGTCCAATCAAAACGAAAAAAGCGCAAGAGGTTACTAAAGCTATGGAATCAATTTTAAATGGAGAGGACCACCGAGAAATTTGCTCGCAGACGATGGAAAAGAATTTAGGAATACAACTTTTGAAAAATGCATGACACATCATAAAGTAAATTTCTACAGAGTTTACAGTGGTTTCAAAGCCTCAATATGTGAAAGATGGATCAGAACGTTGAAAAACAGGATTTGGAAAAAATTTTACGAGACTGGCGCATATGACTGGTTATCACAAATCGACGAAATTTGCGATATTTACAATAACACGAAAAATTCACGTAGTGGATATACGCCAAATGAAATTTTGAAGTCTAAAATTATCCAGAAAAAATTGATGCAGTCTCTTTACAAACATACAATAAATGTGAATAAACCAAAATTTAAAATAAACGACTTGGTACGTGTGTCACTCACTAGAAATATTTTTGCTAAAGGCTACGAACAAAATTTCAGCTTCGAAGTTTTCAAAATTAGTAAAATCAATTATAGTCAACCAATAACGTATTTGTTAACTGACCTAAATGGCGGCGAACACATAAAAGGGTCTTTTTACGAGGAGGAATTACTTAAAACCAAAGTACCTCATGTTTACTTGGTTGAAAAAATATTTAAAAAGACGCCCACACATCACTTTGTGAAATTTTTCGGGTTTTCTGATAAATACAAGATAAAAAACGAGGATATGATCTAATTATTTATTTATACGAAAGAAACATCTTGAGTATTGTTGTTTGACATTCCATTGTAAATAATATGTATATTTTTCTGTTTCATTTGATTAAATTGTAACACATCATCTTCATCTAATCGTCTACCTATTCTTTGAGGTAGAAATACCGAAATAATTTTCTCTTGAGAATCGTTGTCCCCCCCTTGAGTAGAACAGTTATCTCCAGAGGTCTCCTTTTTCAGGTCTGCAATCAACGACGGACCGAATCTGGTCTCTCTAAAGTGAAGTCTGCGAATCAAGTAGGGGGTTCCAATCTCTAAAGAGTCGATTTTCTGAATTTCGTTAATCGGTTTAGAGATTTGTTTAAGTTTCACAAGCAGTGAGTCACTCATTTTCGAAATGTTTCTCATCCGAAGTTTACGAGACATCTTATACGTAGGGTAGACGGCTACCTAGCCACTGGCAGGTGCCCTTGGTGCAGTCAAGGTTATCTGGTGAGCTTGGGACGGTGGTACTAATTGGTATCTGAAGAAATTCTCGATATAAGGCGTGGTTTCTCAGTATTTTTACGGGTTCCATATTCCCGACGAGAGCAGCGCAAAATGTATACCTTGACTGCGAAATATAGAATGATTGAACCGATATTACATAATACTAGCAGCAGGGAGAGATATTGCAACTGACAATTCTCACTACTTTCTGATGGCTTATCGGCGTCGTATATGACAGAGTGTATCTGTTGACAAAATGCTATAAGATCAACGGATGGGTCACAATTCTCATTCGTTTTATTATATAGCAAATTTGACAATATTGGGAGGCACAATACACTGAAGAGGGAAGATGGATCATTGACTGATTCACAATTACTACCAGTCATATTTACCGCGGTAGACTGGTTCTAGTCTTCTTTATATACATCTTCTTCTTCCTGCTGTTCTGGTGGCGGCTCAAGTTGATGCAAAATCCTTTCACATTCGAGAGACAAGAGATACATTTGAACACATTCGCAATTTTCTTTTTCCCTGGTGCACTTGTTGCCATGTTTCCCCTGAGGTGATGTAACCCAAGTGTAATTGCCTTGTCTGAAAGTTGACATCTCCAATTGATACAATTGTTCGATCAAAACTTCCAACCTAGATATCAAGGCAGGATTAGTGTTCCAATATCTCTTATAATAACAATAGGTAGGAATTTTCTGTAATCGAATCAAGCCAACACTCTCATGATTTGGAGGAAATTCGGTAGGTTTTTTCGGTGGAGACCATAGTGGAGATGGTGCAGGTGAGAGTTATTAATTACTACTGAGCTATGGGTTGTGCGGGGAGGTTGAAGGGGGAGGGGGGGGGAGGCACCTGCTTGGGCCCACATCTCACCACCCCTCTCGTCCTCACACCTGCACCTTATAGGACAGATCTTTTCCACATCTAGTAGGAAGTACCACATAGCTCATTGGATGAGCACTCGACTTTGGTACAAAAATTCCAGGTTCGATTCCTGGGCTGGAGAGAAAATTTTTTCATTACGTCATCAATTTAGAGGTTCTGACGTCAGAGGTAATGACGTCAGAGGTTCTGACGTCAGAGATGATGACGTCAGAGCCTCAGAGCCCAAGGGGTTTCGAGACAAGGAGAAGATGTCCCTGTGACGTCATTTCCTGTCCCGAAACCCCCTATTCTCCTTACT
>CM019182.2:28677443-28945038 GCA_009739505.2 Apolygus lucorum | reverse complement strand
CGCTCAACTCAAGTTCAATTCATCGGAAAATGAGAGAAAATCCATCTTGTATACTTAAAAAGCTTCAAGTTGTTATGTGTAGAAACAAAAACATGTGGCAAAACCGGTCGAGTTCCGTAGGTGAAGCATCAAACCCATGGATAACAATAGAGAGCATAGGGAGTACCGTTAACAGTGGGGCGGAAATATAAGAAAAAACGCGGTTGAACTCTCGCAGCTCCACACTTGACATTTCTCGTACCTTTTAGTGTGGGAAAATGAAAGGTATATAATCCTCAACTATTTCGGATAATACAGGTAGTTTAAAAAACACAAGTTAACCCTCAACCAAGGCATTACATAACTTTACCTCAGATTACGGGAGACAGCTAATTTATTATTGCCTTCCGAGTCTACCAGGGTAGCGGAAAGCTTGTTTTGACTTTTCAAGGACGAAAAAAAAGTTCTCCAAAATCAAATTTTCACTCGCGTTTTGCGGTTTTAAACCTTTCTGAACAATTTTGGTTCCATGTCTGTCTATCTGTCTGTCATGAATTCCTTGTAACGCGCATAACTATACGAAGTTATCGTCCGATTTCTATGAAATTTTCAGGGATTGTGCGGGTTGGTGTGTGGACGGTCCCCTATGAAATCATCATCCTCGGACTGATAGAAGCCGCTGCGCATGCGCAAACGTGAATTCTTGTAACGGCCATAACTTCTACATTTTCCATCCGATTTCGATGAAATTTTCAGGAATGTTACAGATTAGTATTTAGATGGTCACTCATGAAATCACCACCTTCGGACTGATAGTAGCCCACTGCGCATGCGCAAACGTGAATTCCTTGTAACAAGCCATAACTTCCACATTTTCCACCCGACTTTCGGAATGAAATTTGTTAGGATTGTGCGGATCAGGTGTGTAGATGGTCCTCAATGAAAATCAAGGGCTTAAAATTTACAAAAGCCTCTGCGCATGCGCATACGTAAATCCTTGTAACAGCCATAATAATTACATTTTTCATCCGAATTTGATGAAATTTTCTAGGATTATCCAGATTAGCGTGTAGATGGTCCCCTATGAGGGTAGTGAAAGGTACTAGAGATTGGTGTTTTGAGATTAACTACTATGCATCGGATCATCTATATAATCAGGTTATGGATACGAGGAAGCTATGTGCCACACCCACTTGTTTTTTATTTTTTCCCTTAACACACCATCAGCGGACTCCCCGTGGAGATGCCTAACCGTCTCATATCGGCATCACTGCGTCCTGACCAGACACCTCTCCACGAGACTGTCACGGCAGACTGACGTGTGGCTTGGGTCTGTGCTTCTCTTACGAGCGATCGCCTCGAAGAAGTCCCTACGATGGTATTTTGCCACTTTGTCAGCCCTTGTTTGTTTAAGATTTGAAGAGCCAGAGACTACCTGCCCGTCGACAATTACAGCAGTGCCGTCTGGACGATCCGCGCTGTCTGGCACAAGCCGTACTCGGGGACGCGCGCTGCAGACGCCGGGGGGGATAAGCTGTTAGGAAATCTCCATCTCAACCTCCCAAAACGAGAGCACGAGAATACTTTGAACTACCTTCCTAGGACCACCGGGTCGGTGACTCCAGGAGCTTCGTCATTCTCCCGGGGATTCGACTTTCTGAGGACTTCAGCGGATGAGGGAGGTCCGTCTGAGTTGCTCGTACCTTCTATATCGAATAAATCTCGGGGGTCCAGATCTTACCTCCAAAAAACATCAAGGTCGCCCTTGGAGCAGCGGCCTTTTCGTTTGCGGTTTCTCTTGATTAAACCTTGAAGCTCCCTGTTTGGATGAGATGTATGCATAGCAATGTTTTATGTGTTACATCCTCATTAGCGAAGGGTTGCTCCCCCAAAGCTCAGGAAGCAACTTTTTAGAGTCATTTGACTCTAAAACTCGTTAGAAAATTATGAACCAATGACATAATAATACAATTGCATATTGAACGTTTTCGAGCTAGGGCGTTTCGAAAATGTTCCCCTTGCTTTTACGCCTTAGAGCTTCTGTCCATAATTAGACCCATAAGGAGCCAATATACCAAATTTCATCAAAATCGGTCCATGGGAACTGGGTAAAGTGCCATGTACTGTGTACGGAAGAATGTCTAATCGATTTTTGGATTCTACGTACCTTGAACAGTAAAAAATCAAATTTTGAGTTGGAGTTAAATTTTTTTCACTTGCTCGATTCCAAAGGTTCAGTATTGAAAATAATAAACGTAAATGAATGTAACAAGTGCTTCCATTCTATTTCAAGATTATTCGAAGCTATAACATTGTTTACAGTTTACATACGTAATCATTAGCGCGTGATCCGGTCCAAGATAAGGCGAAGAATTACATATTTCAAATGGATTTACGTAAAGGGCAATAGCTTATGGTTATTCTAGGAGCTGGCATTTCGCCACAGTCAACTGTACGGTTGTGACCCGCCAAACCACTCTACGCTCCGGGGCACTTGCCCCAGGAAAGATCGCCAACTTTTGGAGCACGTGACCTTCTCTACCCTTGCCCAGGTGCTAAAGCCAAGTGAAAGTATTCAGTATTGAATGAGTAGCATCAAGTTGGAACTTGAATTGAACAAAATTTCTTTCCCATTTACTATCCCAGCGCATTTTTTACAATTAAGTTTCCACTTTTAATGCGGATTTGCTTGAAAATTCAATTCCATGTCTTCTTGTTTTTTGGGACGTCCCACAGTAAGGCGTCCTTATGCGATCGATCTGAGGTGGAGTTGGACAACACTCAACATTAAAAGAAAATCATAATAACCACACACTAATCCGTTTTAGACCATTCTGAATCCAAACCCGCGAAAAACCCCATAGGTGAACGTCCGTGTGTGTGTGACAAAATCTTGTGTCGTCTGCACAGGCCTTAGTTCTCAAACGATTTTCGTAGTTCTTTTTTTGTTCACCGCGAAAAACTTTCTAGTTGTGCACTACGTCGCCGGAATTTGGAATTTGAGTTTTAAGGGTGGAAAGGGGGGTTAATGCTCAAATAACGTTCGTTTTTGGGCATAATCTTGTGTACTCTGCTTAGGCCTCAATTTCCACCCGATTTCCGTGGTTCTTTTTTTATTCGACGCGGAAACCTATTTGGTTGTGCAATATATCGCCTGAATTTCGAATTTTGCCTTTAAATGTGGTGATGGGGGGGGAGGGTTATGCTGAAAAAACGAGCGTTTTGCGAGCTTTATCTTGTTAACTCTGCCCTGGCCTCAATTCCCAACCAATTTGCGAGTTTCTTTTTTTGTTCGACTCAGAAATCTTCCGAATTGCTCATTATCCCACTAGAGTATCAAAATTCGCAAGGGGAGGGGGCAAGTGGGGGGGGGGATAATATTCACAAAATATCCGATTTTCCAACATTTCGGTTCCTTTACATAATATGTAGATATTATCTTACTAATTGTATCCAAGCTTTGAAATTGAGAAAAAATTCTCATCAAACCTCCGGTTTTTCATGAATTATTCTTTGTACCACCATGGAACTAATAGTGGTGCCACCATGGTGCCAGGACACCATACACCGCTTATTTCGTGGGTTTTTTTGGTGTTTCAACTTGATTACGGAAATGAACTTCGACGGACTGCCTACCAAAACAAATTGATGAAAGTTCAACTTTACGAAGTATCATCGCTTTGGTGCCATACTGGCATCATGAGTGGTGATTGGGTAGGGGGGGAAGGAGGGAACTCGAATTCGCATGTTGGGTATTGTAGATCATGGATTTTAAAATGGTCTTCAAATGCGAGGCTCCCATGCCGCTAGAAATGTTGTGGTGGATCATGGTGAGGGGGAGAGGTCACAATTCCTTGCCTAAAATACTTGATAAATTACACCGAGTGGAAAAGTTTTCTGCTGACCACCTGGTATTAATTTACCTAATCCTTATCCAATGGGACGGCCCCTGGAATGCATGCATTACTAAACAATATGTTTAAAATTAATATACCTATACAATTTCATGGACAGATGATTTTTTAAAATGTTGGGGTTTGTATCTGGTGAGCCTAATGACGGTTTGTTACCGATTCCTTGCTCTTCGGATCAACGAAGTCGTGTATACACGTGAAAACGTCATTTACTTAAGGCATCAAATTTTCTAAATTTGAGGATGTTGCTGATTCCGTCATAATTTTTATTTTATATTCTTTATTTCTTCTAATTTATTTCCATATGATCATAATAAAGAGAGCCACGGCGCATCATTGAAAAATTACCCGATTGTATAGCTGATGATCCGATGCATAGTAGTTAATCTCAAAAATATATCTCTAAATACTTTGCACTACCCTCATACGGGACCATGTACACAATAATCAGAACAATCCCTGAAAATTTAATCGAAATCGGATAGAAAATATGGAAGTTATGGCTGGTACAAGGAATTCACATTCGCGCATGCGCAGCGGCTACTATCAGTCCGGGAGTAATGATTTTCATAGGGGACTGTCGACACGCCAACCCGCACAATCCCTGAAAATTTCATCGAAATCGGACGAAAATTGTAAAAGTTATGACTGTAGTAAGGATTTCATGACAGACAGACAAACACGGAACGAAAATTGTTCAGGAAGGTCTGAAACTAAAACACGAATGGAAATTTCGATTTTGGAGAATTTTTTTTTTAACCTTGAAAAGTGACAACAAAGCTTCCGTTAGGTACCTACCTTGGTAGACTCGGAAGCAAACGAACAATTCAACGTACTCAAATTGTGTTGATCGTAACCAAATTTGACTACTTTGCTGTGAAACCACATTCGCGAGAAACTGAATACCACAAATATGAAGAAATCCAAGGATGAGAGCAAAGCTAATGAACATGCTAGATGATAATTTATCATTATCACAGACTGATATATAATCGAGTGCCAAGAGTGATCGAACTGCTTGATGATACAGTTTACAAACCATTATGAATAGTAATAGCTCCCAGCCTTGCAAATATGTATTATTGGGAGGTATCTCTTTATTTAGTCAGTTACTCGGATTTCCCGTTGTTGCAGAGAATATCCAGACTTCTTTTAACGACCTCACGACTCCCCATGGCATCGCCTAATTGATACCCAACAATGGACTTGTTACACATTATTTCCGTTTCCCTCAGCGGAACCCAAAATCTCAAGTAACTCGTTACCCTTTTCCAAATGGTCTACCCTTTGAACCTGACCATTAGCGTAATGAATTAGACTGGTGAGCGTTCATTAAAAAAAAAAATGTAAAAACGCTCAAGGGAATATTCCTCAGTTCTGCTCGTTTTGTAAAAGTTGCAGCTTAATCTTACTTTCACCATCCATCTCACTTATTCTTTCCTCCGTGTAATTTATAAAGATGGAAATGACAATCCATTCCTCAGAGAAATGTTATAATACTTATTATTCATTCATCTCTATCTGAATTTTTTTTGTAAAATTCTCTTAACTGTCAAGTACCAAGCCGTTTATAATATGAAGGAACATGAAATTTGAAATGTTGGTTAAACATTTCATTAAAAGAAGAACCCTTCGATATTACTCAACATGGTTTTGTTCAGATGGATCTAACAAAAAGTTATGTTGATCACCAAAGGATTTTTTTTTTTTTTTGAAAAGCTAGGTATATATTATGTTTTAATCTTTACGATACTACGTACATTGCATAGAAATAAGCCTCATCTCCGTTCAAATTACCACTGATGAAAATTGTTTGAATACTTAGTGTTTGTCGGTTAGAACCGATTTGTTACCATCGATAGAGTTTCATGCCACTGAGTTGGGCTTCCTAAGTAACCAAGAATCAAATTCCGTAATGAAAGCACCCACAGTTCTCGGATAGTGATGTTATTGCTTGTAGGTAGCAATCGTAGAAAAGGCGTGTTCTTCGCAGGCGGTTGATCTGTACAAAAATAATAAACCGTTGTGTATTTATTCGCAGTTTTCAAATATGGTCTCCATTTAGATTCTTCCTTTTCTGTGCTCATCGATGTGTTTATTTCGATTTGTGATTATTCTTTCAGGAAGAAGGACTACATAGTAATCAAGAAATGTATTTCCTTTAAATTGAATAAGTAATCATTTTACTACTTTATCACAGATTTGGATTGTATTTAGAATTAAACGACTAAATGAACTATCACACATTATCTGGGTCATCAAAAACTCAATATAAATCATTCTACCTTCTGATACCTTATTTCAGTGTGATGATGTAGGGATATCCCTCTGTGATGTCTATACTTAAAAGTATTGATACTTTTTGAAAGAAATGTCGATACATATCGATACTTCTTTCCTCTGGTAGGTATAAGTATATCGTAGTATCGATACTTTTTCTCTCTCACATTTTATCTGTTTCAACATCTACGACATGAAGGTACCTACTTGACAGTACCTCTATCTCTACCTAGATTGTTGGGAGACCAACCACTTCAACAAATTAAACAAAGATGATTTACCACCACCTCCAGCTCTCTATGATAACCTGCTGTCCTCTATTATCTAGGAAGGACCACCAAAATGTTAACCCAACCAAGTGCAATACGAAAACAAATGCCTGAACAAATAAATTAAATAAAAAAATGAGTGATTTTTTGTTTTGTTCATTCCATAATAATTATTATCCTTGCGATGGAGAGATGTCACGCTGATGGAGAGAAACAAACGACATTTTCACCCATTTGTTTGAAAGTATCGATACTTCAAAATATCGATACTTTTTGTAAGTATCGTATCGATACTTTTTGATAAGTACTTTCTAGATGTATCGATACGATATTATATCAATACTTTTGAAGTATCGGACATCCCTATGATGATGGAAATCGCAACCTGTCAGTTTCATAATCACACTACTTAAGTATTAAACTAAATAAAAAAAAAACGAATTGCCAATGTCAGTTTATTGATAGAAATAGGCCTCATCTCCGTTCAAATAACAGCTGATGAATATTCTTTGAATACCTAGTGTTAGTCGGTTAGAACCGATTTGTTACCATCGATAGTTTCATGCCACTGAGTTGGGCTTCCGAAGCAACCAAGAATCAAGTTCCGTAATGAAAGCACCCACAGTTCTCGGATAGTGATGTTATTGGTTGATAACCTACCAATCAAATGAGTACGCATTTTACTGCTTTATTACAGATTTGTATTGTACTCGGAACTGAACGACTAAATGAACAATCACATATTTACATTAATAATAAAGAAGACAAGAGAAGTTTAAGTTCAATAGTTACCAGTATTTTACAGATTTTCCCGAGAACACTAGTCTGTTAAAGGGTCGCAGGTTTATTCGTTCTGCCTAGCCGAGGATGGACATGGAACCCATTGTCCGGGCCTTATTGACCGGCTTGGCGTGAAAGAGATGAGGTCGAACTGCCGATAATGGACAAACTCATCTAGTCACCTACCGAGATCCCAACGGTTGAAACGGCTTTCAGACCACAATTGCCGGAATATCGATAATATTGGAGGGACCTCACCATGAAAACTACGTTAGCATTCACGAATCCCATCGCAGTTTGCCTGATGTGGATAGAAATAGTACAAGTCTTGGCAACAGTTGCGCCATTTGCGGTTCCGCATTTCACCACGGGCCTACATAACTGAAAAGGCGCTGTCACAGCAGTTCGCTAGCCAATTCCAACAAACGTAGTTTGCCGATTGTTTACTAGTCTCTATTGAACGCTGCAATTACCGAGATTGGGATTTTGGTTTATTATTTTCAATAATAAGCCTTTGGAATCGAGCAAGAAAAAAAAAATTTTAACCCCCCCTCAAAATTTGATGTTTTACGTTTCAAGGTACGTAGAATACGAAAATCGAATAAAAAAAATTCCGTCCGTCCGCCGTACGCCGTCCGCCGTACGCCGTACGCCGTACGCGGCACTTTTCTTAGCAACACTGGACCGATTTGGTTCAAATTTGGTATATGGGCTCCATTTGGGGTCTAGTTGTGCCGCGAAGCTTTTGGTTTGATGTAGGTCACTTCTAAGGGGTGAAAATTAAGGGTTGAAATTTTCAAGAGTGCCCTAGCTCGAAAACTCTCGAAATAAAGGTATCGTTTTTCCACCAATTTTAAATAGTATTGAATTTTTAAAAATTTTTGAGACCACCCGGAGCTCTGTAGGACAAACCGTTCGGTCCCTCCGAGTACTTGAAGGTTTTCCTTGATAAAACAGAATCATGAGTGTGAATCGCAAAAGAGGTCTAATCTCCATTCAAATTTTATCGGACTAAAATGCGATCGCTGTTCATTTCTTCGATTTGTATACAGTTTTGCCTTCTGCGTAACCAGTAATCAAATTTCCATATGAAGCTTTCTATTTTTCCAATCGAGTGTGAAGCGTTTAGTTCTTTTTAATAAACTTGATTGTGAAGGTGTGAAGCCAGTATGGTGTGGTAGGTAGTACCTAGCTGGTAGGTAAAAAAAGTTGGTAGGTAAAAACTCGGCGCTTTGCGCCTCGGTGGGGGGCTCCGCCCCCCTGCACCCCCCGGTTTATTTCTTTTTCCATACTCTGTATGAAATCATAGGAACACAGAATGTGTTTTTGCGATACTAGTCATCCGTTAAATAAAAAACAACAATAATAAATGTGGAGTTGACATTAACATGACAACCAATAAACATATCACCAGATGTTTTTTCTGTCGCTTTTTCGTGACGATTTTTTTTCGGTAGGTCATCGCAAAAACACATTCTGTGTTAAAAATGTTGGTGGGTAAAAAACGCTGCAAATCATTGCTCAAAGGCTTCTTCATTCTTCAGATCACTGCTCAGCTGAGTGAGCTCCGAAGCCATTTTTAATCCTATTGAATGGAAGTTCTCTTCCAGGCGTCTCCAGCATTCGAGGAGATCTTCTTCACTCTTCAGATCACTGATCAGCTGAGTGAGCTCCAAAGCCATTTTTACTCCTATTGAATGGAAGTGCTCTTCCATGCGTCTCCAGCATTCGAGGAGATCTTCTTCACTCTTCAGATCACTGATCAGCTGAGTGAGCTCCGAAGCCATTTTTAATCCTTTTGAATGGAAGTGCTCTCCCAGGCGTCTCCAGCATTCAAGGAGATCTTCTTCACTCTTCAGATCACTGATCAGCTGAGTGAGCTCCGAAGCCATTTTCAATCCTAATGAATGGAAGTGCTCTTCCAGGCGTCTCCAGCATTCGAGGAGATCTTCTTCACACCTCAGATCACTGTTCAGCTGAGTGAGCTCCAAAGCCATTTTCAATCCTATTGAATGGAAGTGCTCTTCCAGGCGTCTCCAGCATTCGAGGAGATCTTCTTCACTCCTCAGATCACTGATCAGCTGAGTGAGCTCCGAAGCCATTTTCAATCCTATTGAACGCAGGAAACTGAAATTTGAGAGGGAAGGTCAAGGGAGAATACAGATGGTGGTAGGTGCTATTGATGGAGAACCAGTGATCTATACAGAAGGGTGATCCATACAGAAAATAATAAACCTTTGAGCAATGATTTGCAGCGTTTTTCAAAACAAAACAGAAACAAGTGATTTTTATAATTTCATTATTTATTTAAATTGGTTTATTTTCATTTATGACTGTTTACGTACCTTACGCGATGAATCGTCGTAAACAGTTCCAGGTTGAGTACAGTAGTGTACAAAAGAGTACTGTACTCAACATGCCTCTTTTTTCAATCGATACTTAAGACTATCGCTATTCTGCAACAGCTTCAGTGGATCATTTTATGAATTCCAAATCCTCTCATTGTGTTTTGCATACCTATTATTTTCCAATATGAATTATTTATCTGTCAGTGCGGGAGAATGAGTTTGTCCGGCGCTTTTCTCGTACTTACTCAGCGACGTTCGTGAGTTTTAAGGGGCCTCATGGGTCGCCGTTTGTTCCTCGTTCCGGGTTAGTATATATCTCAAGAACCATCGCTCAAAGTTCAGAAGTTGTACCTAAACTTGAAATTTTTGAAATTTTTAAAAATTTAAACTTAAGGATTTCTGAAATTTATTAGTGTTTATCAAAATCGAGCAGTTTTTATCGACGAAAAGTGCACAACGCGTCATCTTCAAATTGTGGTACTTGTCCTGGCTAGAGGTTAAGGAACAAACAAGTTTTTACCAAATACCTACCGATCTTTCTTGACTAATTATAAATGAATGAATGTGACAATGAGTTGATGAATTAATCATTTCATATTGGACGTATTCCGCCTCCAATATCGCAAGAAAGTTCCTAGAAGATTCGATGAGGTCACGATACGATCTACTGAAATCTCAGTTTTGAATAAAAAGATCAGTTCTTGTGGAGCTCAGCATTGCGATATGGCAACGTAAATCCACGAAATTCGACTGGGAGATTTTAAAAATGATTTTACCCGTGTTCTGAGAATTTATTCTGAGTCGAAATATCATATTCAATCTCAAAACATTTGTGGAAGGGGGGGGGGGAGAGAGAGTTTCGGGAGTAAATGGGTTAAACTTTGAGCATCGGTTTTTGAGAGATGTACTAACCCGGATCGAGGAACAAACGGCCACCGACTGAGACCCTTGTGAGCATGACCAATATTACTCTGAAGATTTTGTGATCCGTGCTGATAGATGCTGTTGGAGAATTGGCATGCGGATTCAGCCCATGCCGCAATGACGACACATAATTACATCTGCTACTCCACGATGGCGCAATGTTAGTATCTTATTGTATCGCACAATCTGAGATGACACAATACTGTGAACACTTACTGAATGAATTCTTCATTACTTCATCATGTTCGTCAAAACGAGTTCTGCAACCGTGTCTTGAAAACAAACACTCATTGCGGCAAATTAGGCCAAAAATCAATCAAAATCAAGTTGAATTCAATTCAACGAATATTGGATATGAATTGAAATCCATACCAATGTCTGTAAGCAATCTTTTCGTGTGATATCCCAGAGTGAGGTGAACTTTGTTTGGCTTGCCTGTTAAATTTGGAGGAATCAATAGCAATGTGCAGTTTTTCACGCAGGAATACAAAAAGTGGTTCATTTCGCATCAAAGACCTTTGGGTACGTCAGCGTTCTTTAGAAGGAGCAGGTATGTTCTGACAAATGAGCTTCTTTTCGAAGTACTTCCTGTGGGGAGTTGGATTCTTTTTTGCAGGGAACCTCAAAGAGAAAATCCCAATCACCTTCAACCAAGATAAAATATAAATCGTTAACTAGGAGTCGCCTCAGAGTCTGTGATGTCAGGCATTTCTAAATGCGGCTCGATCATTTAGAATGAGAAGTGAGAGTGGCTATAAATAGAGAAGGGCCGAAGCTGCTGGATTCATCGTCCTATTCTCCGGGAACTCCACCGAGTTACATTATTTGTATGGTTCCAAACGTAGCCCCTTCTAAAAGTGAGATCTGTGATTAGACGTATTTTGAAATTCTTCGTTTGCAGTGGGGAAGGTAGTTTGATGTCACAATAATCACAGCACTTTATCATTGAGAGATCATCTCAAATTATCAATACATTTTTGTTCTAGCTTTTGGACACAGAGACGGGTAGATTAATAAGAGAAACAAACTACTAATGAGTCGGGAGTAGAAGTATAGTGGGAATCCACAATAGACCTCGTTAGGTCGCAGTGGAAGGAGTTCGCACTTCAACTCAACAAAGACCTCTTGCTCAAAAAAAAAAAAAAAAAAAAAACGCTGCAAATCATTGCTCAAAGGTTTATTATTTTCTGTATAGATCACCCTTCTATATAGATCACTGGTTCTCCATCGATAGCACCTACCACCATCTGTATTCTCCATTGACCCGCCCTCTCAAATTTCAGCTTCCTGCGTTCAACAGAAGAGAAAATGGCCTTGGAGCTCACTCAGCTGATCAGTGACCACTCATGCCCCTTCAGCATTCTCCATTGACCCGCCCTCTCAAATTTCAGGTTCCTGCGTTCAACAAGAGAGGAAATGGCCTTGGAGCTCACTCAGCTGATCAGTTACCACTCAGGCGCCTTCAGCATTCTCCTTTGACCCTGCCTCTAACATTTCAGCTTCCTGCGTTCAACAGGAGAGGAAATGGCCTTGGAGCTCACTCAACTGATCAGTGACCACTCAGGCGCCTTCAGCATTCTCCATTGACCCGCCCTCTCAAATTTCAGGTTCCTGCGTCCAACAGGAGAGGAAATGGCCTTGGAGCTCACTCAGCTGATCAGTTACCACTCAGGCGCCTTCAGCAATCTCCATTGACCCTGCCTCTCAAATTTCAGGTTCCTGCGTTCAACAGGAGAGAAAATGGCCTTGGAGCTCACTCAGCTGATCAGTGACCACTCAGGCGCCTTCAGCATTCTCAATTGACCCGCCCTCTCAAATTTCAGGTTCCTGCGTTCAACAGGAGAGGAAATGGCCTTGGAGCTCACTCAGCTGATCAGTGACCACTCAGGCACCTCCAGCATTCTCCATTGACCCGCCCTCTAAAATTTCAGCTTCCTGCGTTCAACAGGAGAGAAAATGGCCTTGGAGCTCACTCAGCTGATCAGTGACCACTCATGCGCCTTCAGCATTCTCCATTGACCCGCCCTCTCAAATTTCAGGTTCCTGCGTTCAACATGAGAGGATATGGCTTTGGAGCTCAATCAGCTGATCAGTGACCACTCATGCGCCTTCAGCATTCTCCATTGACCCGCCCTCTCAAATTTCAGGTTCCTGCGTTCAACAGGAGAGGAAATGGCCTTGGAGCTAACTCAGCTGATCAGTGACCACTCAGGCGCCTTCAGCATTCTCAATTGACCCGCCCTCTCAAATTTCAGGTTCCTGCGTTCAACAGGAGAGGAAATGACCTTGGAGCTCACTCAGCTGATCAGTGACCACTCAGGCGCCTTCAGCATTCTCAATTGACCAGCCCTCTCAAATTTCAGGTTCCTGCGTTCAACAGGAGAGGAAATGGCCTTGGAGCTCACTCAGCTGATCAGTGACCACTCAGGCGCCTTCAGTATTCTCCATTGACTTTTGATTATGGAAATTTGATTACTGGTTACGCAGAAGGCAAAACTGTATACAAATCGAAGAAATGAACAGCGATCGCATTTTAGTCAGAAAAAATTTCAACGGAGATTAGACCTCTTTTGCGATTCACACTCATGATTCTGTTTTATCGAAGGAAAACCTTCAAGTACTCGTAGGGACCGAACGGTTTGCCCTACAGAGCTCCGGGTGGTCTCAAAAATTTTTAAAAATTCAGTACTATTTAAAATTAGTGAAAAAACGATACCTTTATTTCGAGAGTTTTCGAGCTAGGGCACTCTTGAAAATTTCAACCCTTAATTTCCACCCCTTAGAAGTGACCTACATCAACCAAAAGCTTCGCGGCACAACTAGACCCCAAATGGGGCCCATATACCAAATTTCATCGAAATCGGTCCATGGTAACTAAGAAAAGTGCCGCGTACGGCGTACGGCGTACGGCGTACGGCGGACGGACGGAAATTTTTTTATTCGATTTTCGTATTCTACGTACCTTGAAACGTAAAACATCAAATTTTGAGGGGGGGTTAAAATTTTTTTTTTCTTGCTCGATTCCAAAGGCTTATTATTGAAAATAATAAACCAAAAAAAATAGTGGGGGATCCATGTCACCAACTTCCATTTTTCCATTTGCTACGTATTCGTGTGATACTCTTGCCGTACTCATTTATTATGTTTTCCGTAATTAACCCCCCTCATAGGCGAAGAGAGCATATCATAAAATTGAATAAATAAATCCAATTTTAATAGATAGGACCCCAGGATACACCCCCAGTTCATAATGTTATGCTGAGCAGGACGCAGGTGGTGAAGCCACGGAGAAAACGGAGTGACGCTAACTCGCGCAACTCCATGGCACTTTTCTTGCACCACAGTCCACACCATGACAAGGGTCCACACATGACTATGATGTTATTGGGTGCCTCTGCTCATAGTTCCAAAAACACTTACCATTTAAATGATTTTCGTCATACTTTCTTATTTAAGCCTACCATGTTTGCTCCATTTGCTTGAGACAACTTGGACATCCAGGATGATGAAAGACCTGCCGGGCTTGACGTCAGCAATGACAATTTTAGGATGAATCCACTAAAAGTGGCGAAATTTTGTCTTTTTCTATTTTTCTTGGAGATTATTAGTAGCATTGCAAAGGGGGAAAAAAAACATTCAATTGAGAACTATGTTTCCCAGACCATCAATGTTTACATTTTCGAAATAGACGATTAGCAAGGCAAGGGAAAATAGCGGATTAGCCTAAATTTCATTCCCCTGGCCTGTCCGTTTCCCTAGGTGCACCACTTCTCCAAGTAAACACAGTCGTTCAGTTTGAGATTCCAGGAAACTACTAAGGCTCACGTACTCATCAAGTGGTTTGCTACGGACACCTTTGTCACCTTTGTCGTCTAAATTTTAGGTCCATAGTTTATGAACGTAAACACAAATACAGGTGGATCAAGAACAGAGTGTCTCACAGGTTTTGGGTAATTTCCCTGTGAAATCTTGCAACACCAGTAAAGAGGAAAGTACTACTGTTAGAGGCATTTAATAAAAGAGATTGTTAGCTCTGCTACTCAACTACATGAACTACAATCAACTTCGACCCAAGGCCAGTTTGTGTTGTGAGACCGGCGGGAGTAGATCGACGATCAGATTCTTGGTGAGTATTTTTATTGTATGTTATTCCCCTGTTGTCTATAACTTAGTTGTTTCATGGAATATAATTTTTCTTCTTGCGCCATTGTTTTGATCAGTTGCTGAGCCTTCAGTAATAATTTTGCTGTATTCTAAATAGTCACCTAGAAGGGTAAATAGTTACAAACATATTGTTTAGTAATGCATGCATTCCTGGGGACGTCCCATTGGATAAGCATTAGATCAGTTTAACCAGTTGTTAAGTGATAAAACTGTTTCACTCGATGTAATTTATTTATTACTTTAGGCAAGAAACACTGACCCCCCCCCCCCCCCCCACCATTAACCACCTTAACATTTCTAGTGGCATGGGAGCCTCGAATCTGAAGAGCATTTTAAAATACATGATCTACGATACCCAACATGCGAATTCGAGTTCACCCCTCCCCCAACCACCTCCCCAACGCCAACAATGGTGTCAGTCTGGCACCAAAGCGGAAATACGTCGTAACATCGAACTTTCATCTGTTAGTTTTGGTAGGCAGTCCGTCGAAGTTCACATCCGTATTCAAGGTGAAACACACACAAAAAAAAAAAAAAAAAACACACGAAATAAGCGGTTTATGGCATCATGGCACCATGTCCTGGCACCACTATTAGTTCCATGGTGGTACAGAGAATAATTCATGAAAATCCGGAGGTATAATGACAATTTTTCCTCAATTTCAAAGGATGGGTACAATCAGTAAGCAGTAAAGGAACCGAAATATTGAAAAATCGGATATTTTGTGAATATTATCCCCACACTCACCCCCTCCCCTTGCGAATTTTGGTACTCTGGTAAAATCATGTACAACTCGGAAGTTATTTTAGTCAAACAAAAAAAGAAACACGCAAATCGGTTGGAAATTGAGGCCTGGGCAGAGTACACAAGATTATGCCCAAAAACGCACGTTTTTCGAGCATTAACCCCCCCTTTCCTCCCCTTAAAAGGCAAAATTCAAAATTCCGGCGCTGTAGTGCACAACTAGATAGTTTTCCGCGACGTACAAAAAAGAACCAGGAAAATCGGTTGAGAACTAAGGCCTGTGCAGAGTACACAAGATTTTGTTAGACACACACATACACACACACACACACAAAGACATACACCTATGGTTTTTCTCGCGGATTTGGATTCAGAATGGTCTAAAACGGATTACTTACTGTGTGGTTATTATTTTTTTTCTGTTGAGTGTTGTCCAACTTCACCCCAGATCGATCGCATAAGGACGCCCAAGTCTTACTGTGGGACGTCCTAAAAACTGTGTTTTGTCATCCCCTGAATAATCCACTTATTGGGTGCACTAGGGTGATGACCGCTTAGTTCCATTGACGAGTAACTTTAAACCCACGCGACCAAGAACTCGGTCGTTCCCGTTCGACTTTTTTGGTAACTGAAAACGCCGGTAAAATACTATGTGATCAGTTTGTTCCAAATGGATTTTGTTGAATGGATGATGGAAGTTGTAAAAGTTTTATATTATGTTGTATACCTACATGATTTTGGAACCATTTTCTCGATTTTGTCATTCCCCTGAAACACTGATTTTTGAAAACGGCTGCGTACCCCCTCTGGGTGAATAAACTGTAGTGCTGATATATAGGTTTCATTCTTACAAGGGAAAAGAACATTTAACCGTAGGAAAACACAATAATTTGCCAAAGACACCTCAACTTTTTTAGGCCTAAAATTTGCCAATTTTAGTGGAATCACTCTTTACCCAAGCGTCCCCATTATTCCGAAGGCATAACTCACATCAGTTCGTCATCAGTACTCTCAGTACCCTCTGATCCTTGTGTTCAATCATTCCTTGAGGATCTATTTTTTTCTTCTGTATCAGGATCCTGCTTTAAATCTAGACAGCAGAGCATGGTTGCCTTCATTACTCAACACAGTACTGAATGAATAATTTATATAAATAATTTTTCTCATAAATGCTAATCGTGAATCTGATAATGGGGAATTTGCCTCAATTTTAGATTCTGGAATTTCAAGTCAAATCCTATGATAGGGCCCTAGAATAACGTTTAACACTAGGAATAACCAAGGGGAAAAAATTACCGTAGGAGAAAATTACTAAACAAGTGAACCTCTGTTACAAAACACCGCGAAAATCGAGGAATATTGTTGACGTCATAAGAAAAAAAAAACATATTGTTTAGTAATGCATGCATTCCAGGGGACGTCCCATTGGATAAGTATTGGATCAGTTTAACCAGTTGTTTAGCGATAAGACTGTTTCTCTCGATGTAATTTATTTATTACTTTAGGGAAGAAATAGTGTTACCCCCCTCCCACCATTATAAACCATAGCACTTCTAGCGGCATGACAGCCTCGAATCTGAAGAGCATTTTAAAATCCATGATCTACGGCACCCAACATGCGAATTCGAGTTCACCCCCCTTCCCCCCCACCAACACCACCACCAATGGTGCCAGTCTGGCACCAAAGCAGAAATACGTCATAACATTGAACTTTCATCTATTAGTTTTAGTCGGCAGTCCGTCGAAGTTCACATCCGTATTCAAGGTGAAACACCAAAAAACCCAAGAAATATGAGGTTTATGGAGCCCTGGCACCATGGTGGCACCACTTTTATTCCATGGTGGTACAGAAAGTAATTCATGCAAATCCTAAGGTATAATGAGAATTTTTCCTCAATTTCAAAGCTTGGATACAATCAGTAAGCAGTAAAGGAACTGAAATATTGAAAAATTGGATATTTTGTGAATATTAATCCCCCCACCCATTCCCTCCTCTTGCAAATTTTGGTACTCTGGTGAAATCATGTACAACTCGGAAGTTATTTCAGTCAAACAAAAAAGAAACACACAAATCGGTTGGAAATTGAGGCCTGGGCAGACTTTATAAGATTATGCCCGCAAACGTATGTTTTTTAAGCATTAACCCCCCCTTCCCCCCCTCAAAAGGAATTCGAAATTCCGGCGCCGTAGTGCACAACTAGATAGTTTTCTGCGTCGAAGAAAAAAAGAACCACGAAAATCGGTTGAGAACTAAGGCCTGGGCAGAATACACAATATTATGCCCAAAAACACACGTTTTTAGAGCATTAACCCCCCTTTCCCCTCCTTAAAAGGCAAAATTCGAAATTCCGGCGACGTAGTGCACAACTAGATAGTTTTCTGCGTCGAACAAAAAAGAACCAGGAAAATCGGTTGAGAACTAAGGCCTGGGCAGAGTACACAAGATTTTGTTACACACACACAGACATACACCTATGGTTTTTTTCGCGGATTCGGATTCAGAATGGTCTAAAACGGATTGCTGTGTGGTTATTTTTTTTTTCAGTTGAGTGTTGTCCTCCTTCACCCCAGATCGATCGTATAAGGACGCCCAAGTCTTACTGTGGGACGTCCTAAAAAACGACGCGAAAACAACTCCGACAACAGACAGAGTTCTAGCACCGCCACACAAAACGATCCAGTGAAATGGCTACTCGAATAATGTGATTCAAATCTTGAAACTAAATAAGAGAAGATGAAGACTCATAATGCTTGATAAACTAGTAGGTAGTTTCGTATTGTAAAACATATTGTTTAGTAATGCATGCATTCCAGGGGACGTCCCATTGGATAAGTATTGGATCAGTTTAACCAGTTGCTAAGCGATAAGACTGTTTCTCTCGATGTAATTTATTTATTACTTTAGGGAAGAAATAGTGACCCCCCCCCCACCCTTATAAACCATAACACTTCTAGCGGCATGATAGCCTCGAATCTGAAGAGCATTTTAAAATCCATGATCTACGACACCCAACATGCGAATTCAAGTTCACCCCCCCCCCTTCCCCCACCACCAATGGTGCCAGTCTAGCACCACAGCGGAAATACGTCCGAGCATTGAACTTTCATCTATTAGGTTTAGTAAGCAGTCCGTCGAATGTCACATCCGTATTCAAGGTGAAACACCAAAAAACCCAAGAAATATGACGTTTATGGTGCCCTGGCCCCATGATGGCACCACTTTTATTTCCATGGTGGTACAGAAAGTAATTCATGCAAATCCTAAGGTATAATGAGAATTTTTCCTCAATTTCAAAGCTTGGATACAATTAGTAAGCAGTAAAGGAACCGAAATATTGAAAAATTGGATATTTTGTGAATATTATCCCCCCACCCATCCACTCCTCTTGCAAATTTTGGTACTCTGGTGAAATCATGTACAACTCGGAAGTTATTTTAGTCAAACAAAAAAAGAAACACACAAATCAGTTGGAAATTGAGGCCTGGGCAGAGTTTACAAGATTATTCCCGCAAACGTACGTTTTTTAAGCATTAACCCTCCCCTCTCCTTACTTAAAAGGCGAAATTCTAAATTCCTGCGACGTAGTGCACAACTAGATGGTTTTCCGCGTCGAAGAAAAAAAGAACCATGAAAATCGGTTGAGAACTAAGGCCTGGGCAGAGTACACAAGATTATGCCCCAAAACACACGTTTTTTGAGCATTAACCCCCCTTTCCCACCCCTAAAAGGCAAAATTCGAAATACCAGCGACGTAGTGCCCAACTAGATAGTTTTCCACGACAAACAAAGAAAGAACCACGAAAATCGGTTGAGAACTAAGGCCTGGGCAGAGTACACAAGATTTTGTTACACACACACATACACCTACACACACACACACACACACACAGACATACACCTATGGTTTTTTCTCGCGGATTTGGATTCTAAAATGGATTACTGTGTGGTTATTTTTTTTTTCTGTTGAATGTTGTCCTCCTTCACCCCAGATCGATCGCATAAGGACGCCCAAGTCTTACTGTGGGACGTCCTAAAAAGTTAGTAATATTGTTTCTTTCGGTCACTTTCGTGTCTGGGTTCTTCCTGCCAGTTCGCGGCGCACTCTTGTGCGCACTACTTGTAAGCTAAAAGTTCGTGTATGTTCCGCTTCTGTGGTAAGCGCCACAGAACCTCCTTTGAAGTCAGATTGGTAGAATATCCGTTAGGTTTCAAACATGGCTGCCTCTTACACATTGCCACCACATTTAAAATTTCCATCTTCCTTAAATTCTCTAAATTTTTTGGAAGCGTTTTCGAGCAGCTCACTATGGCTTTATTCCATAAAAATAAACCCTCATTCGAAAAAAAAAAAAAAAAAATGTGAGGCAAATTTCCCATTATAATAACCGCTTAATTCCTATTCGTTTGACACATAAATTCACTGTTCCAATCACCTGCAGTTACTTAATCCATCCAATCTCAACATTTACTGAAATTTGTATGGAACCATATTGACTGAAGAGAGTGAGATCATTCGACAGAGCAGTACCAGACAAAAGCAACGGTATCATAAACTTCGCAATCATCGACTAACTGGTCGATACTTCCCTTTTACATGAGAATCAAACGAAGTGTGTCTAAGAAATCCAAAATTGGTTCCTTCTTTAGTTTACGCAATATCATAGTTATCGAAACTATACTAGGTAGTATGAATCTCCAACTTTGGAATATATAAATTGGTATTTATAACCAAAACCCATTGCATTTTTTATCATCCATAAAAATCAACTTATGTTGACACTTTTCAATTATTATTAGGTTCAGAGGAAGATGATATAATAATTATTGATATTTTTCAACTACATTTTATCAGATACAATTAGTGAGTTACAAGACAGTAGAAAAATGATGGATAATTGCTTTTTCCAAGAAATGTCATCACTAGGTAAGGAGAGGATAATCATTTCCACGTATCTCATCGTAGATCATAATTTAGTGGCCTCACTGCAAGCAGGTCCTTATGTCAGGAATAAATCCACTCTTCATACGAGATAGCACTTCACAAGGAAGGAACGACGTGAAAAATTCACGACGCTCCTTTTGAAGAGAAAAGTCACACATCAACAAGAGAAGAGAGGGAAAATGAAATGAATAGGGCGAGTCCCTATAGTGAAGAGTTATTTCTTGAATATTTCACTAGAGCGTCGGAACTGCAGCGTTACGGCTTTTAATGCTCGTTACCCTACCGCGAACGTCCATTTCTCCTACGACATTGGAATTTAATGCTTCCTACATTTATTTAATAACTTATCGACCAGGTACAACTCACAACATAAAGTCTCTCCCAACTCGCTCCCATCCGACAATATTATTACATTATCAAGAATCCTCGTGATAAATGGATTCAAAAATTCAGCCAATTGGGATGAGTAGTATGTAGCTTCCTTACATATTCAACCGACTTATAACATCGGGTTGACTTCTTTACCGAGAATTACAGCTTCTTGGTCTGATCCAACCAATCTTTCAAGTCAAGTTTTTAATCATTCAGATTAATTAAATTATCAGATGGTTGACAGTATGATTGTTAAAAATTATACGTAATCAGTACTACACAAATTAATATAGAAGAGTTCATTCATAAGTAAAGAAAACTATTTGATTTTGAGAGAATATGATGATGTATCGTACATTATTTAATATTGCTAATTGTATTCAAATTTAGATTTCAAACAAGTTGCATGTGTTATTGAGATAAAAATGTTTTAACCCGCCAACAAAGGTAAGTTGGTTCTAATTACTACACGCAGGAACGAATTATAAGTAGGTACCTCACTGTTCGAGAACTTTTTGTTTCGTTTCTGATGAAAAAACGCTGCAAATCATTGCTCAAGGGTTTATTATTCTCTGTATAGATCACCCTTCTGTATAGATCACTGGTTCTCCATCAATAGCACCTACCACCATCTGTATTCTCCCTTGACCTTCCCTCTCAAATTTCAGCTTCCTTCGTTCAATAGGATTGAAAATGGCTTCGGAACTCACTCAGCTGATCAGTGATCTGAGGAGTGAAGAAGACTTCTTCGAATGCTGGAGACGCCTGGAAGTGCACTTCCATTCAATAGGATTGAAAATGACTTTGGAGCTCACTCAGCTGATCAGTGATCTGAGGAGTGAAGAAGATTTCCTCGGATGCTGGAGACGCCTGGAAGAGCACTTCCATTCAATAGGATTGAAAATGGCTTCGGAGCTCACTCAGCTGATCAGTGATCTGAAGAGTGAAGAAGCCTTTGAGCAATGATTTGCAGCGTTTTTTACCCACCAACATTTTTTTTACCTACCAACTTTTTTTTACCTACCAGCTAGGTACTACCTACCACACCATACTGGCTTCACACCTTCACAATCAAGTTTATTAGAAAGAACTAAACGCTTCACACTCGATTGGAAAAATAGAAAGCTTCATATGGAAATTTGATTACTGGTTACGCAGAAGGCAAAACTGTATACAAATCGAAGAAATGAACAGCGATCGCATTTTAGTACGATAAAATTTGAATGGAGATTAGACCTCTTTTGCGATTCACACTCATGATTCTGTTTTATCGAAGGAAAACCTTCAAGTACTCGTAGGGACCGAACGGTTTGTCCTACAGAGCCCCGGGTGGTCTCAAAAATTTTTAAAAATTCAATACTATTTAAAATTGGTGGGAAAACGATACTTTTATTTCGAGAGTTTTCGAGCTAGGGCACTCTTGAAAATTTCAACCCTTAATTTTCACCCCTTAGAAGTGACCTACACCAACCAAAAGCTTCGCGGCACAACTAGACCCCAAATGGAGCCCATATACCAAATTTGAACCAAATATGTCCAGTGTTGCTAAGAAAAGTGCCGCGTACGGCGGACGGACGGAAATTTTTTTATTCGATTTTCGTATTATACGTACCTTGAAACGTAAAACATCAAATTTTGAAGGGGGGGGGGGGTTAAAATTTTTTTTTCTTGCTCGATTCCAAAGGCTTATTACTGAAAATAATAAACCAAAAATTGCAGTCTACGGGAGCACCTACACAATGTTCACTCAACTATTAGTTCTGTTGCGTATCTGTTTCAATGTTAATCAAGTTCGAATCGGCACACTGATGTCGATTTGTTTTTGGTTTATTTTCTTCCATAATGATCCTTTGGAATTGAACAAGAAGAAATATTCATCTTTTCTCAAAGTTTTATGATTTACGTTTCAAGGTATTTAAACTCAAATAATTGAATAAAAATGTCCGTCAGGCCGCTGTTCACCGTCCTCCGTTCGCGGTACTTCCTTTATGTTACGTCACGACTGTAGATTACTACCCTGAGAACCTTTGGAAATCCCAGTATATTCGTGTAGACCTATAATATAGGTACATATTATGTACTCTCATTAAACGTTACAACTGCTCTTTGGAGCTATATCTACCAAATTTGTAGAGCTCCAAAGAGCAGTTGTAACGTTGTACATTGTTCATTTGTCCTAGTTGTACTTTTTGCGCGTCAATAAAGGTTTTTCAAGTTTTTTAAAATCCCACCTAACTCTTCGTGCACCGATGCACCGATGCACCGATTTTGATGAAATTTGGTACATGGTCTACATTTGAGATTCACTTGTGTATAGTAACTTTTGCTCATTGTCAATAACGTCTAAAGGGTGAAAAATCGTTATATTTGCACACTAGTGAGCTATACAAATAAATGATAAACCGTTTTGAAATAATTTAGAGTTTTTTCAATAAATTTCTGGGGGAAGTAGTGGGCAACGTAAGGTGTCCAAGGACTCAACTTTTTGACCTCAACAACATCATCGTGTTAATTGAGATCACGTTCGTCAACAGCGAAGGTTCGGATAACTCCTCAACTCTCCAACCATGGCGATAATAACTTATTCAAATCAGAATTGCAGTTATACACTGAATAATAAACAACTTCTCTCCACAGCAAATATATTTAGATCGACCCAACAAAGCACACTACGTCAACGGATTGGGAATTATAAAATATTTCTTTGCAGAGCTTTTGGTTATTATTACCTTCTTCAGGGCTCAAAGGATGATTTACTCAGTAGGCATACTAAGCGGCAATTTGATATGCGCTAGTGGAGATGCCATAATAATTAAGAAAAGACACCAGCTTCCGGAAAAACAAAAGAATAAGGAAAACAAATTATGATAATCTAACAAAATAGTGACAATGGCAAAGCTGCGATCTTTGTATACAAGCGATCTATAAAGGAAAAAAATAAACCTTTGTGACATAATTTGCAGCGTTTTTTATTTAATAACATAATAATCTTTAATAATTATGGTGGAATCTCCACCAGCACATTCCAAATTGACGCTTTCAAATTGATATGCTCAGTGAGTAAACCATCCTTCGAGCCATGTAGAAGGGAATAAAATTTATTAATTAGTTTATATTTAATATACTAAAAGCTCGGCAAAGAAAGAGTAGATAATTCAGTGGACCCCATAGAACTTCTGATTTTCATGATGTTTCTACCTTTATACATGGTTTATCTCTAAGAATAACGAAGAGGGTTATTTTTAATCAAGGTAGGTAGAAAACGAAACGAAATTGAGGCGTTTGTATCAGAGAGTAAGGGAGGGAAATATGCCACATTAGGATGCCCACAAACTTATAATGGGTATGTTGTAAACGTTTTTAAAGCATTCTTGATGAAGATACAAAAAAAAACTCAGGTTGAGATTTTAACCCAAAAAGTGACAAATATCAGTGTTTGGTACGGTTTAGATGCCTCGGCATTTAAAAACTCCGGAGAAAACTGTCTTCCTTGGGGAGGAAACCCAGAAAAAACCCTTTTACTTTTGACAAACGAGGGAGTTTAAAACCTTCTAACCGGATGGCAGTGTACTATTTACCGCTCTGCTTCCTTTAACAGCCCCTACCACTGCTACTGCTTGTGCTCTTCTACCAGGCATTACCACAAAAGTCGCGTCTCTTGTTACAGCCCTATTAAGAACGGAGTAATAAGGCTTTAAGTCTTTTCCCATCAACTCTAGAAGTTTTTAATTTCCAGGAATAAATTATCACTGTTCAGACCCATTATCTGTTTATTTTTACACGTCTGGAAAAACTATAATTTTGAATGCTTCACTTTTGGTTTGAGGTGAATTGAGTCGGGTTATTAAAACCTACCGCTTTATGTAACTTCTGCACCATTTGAATTGTTAGCTAAATTCGTTTTCCAAAAATCATACGTATGTACATGTTACATTATACATACACAGTATGTTACATAAGTTTTTCAAAATATCATATATATACCTTATTCATGAATAATGAAACCTGTGTAAATTCATTGTACCTAAAATAGCAATATCCGAGTGATTACACTATGAGTTAGTGGAAAAGAGTCGAACATGAACATGGATTCTTGATAGCTTCAAGACATACTTTGTTCATACAGTATGTTGGTATGGTGTTACAATTTATATGAGGGTACTCTATTAGTTTGGGTGAAAAAAAGATTATTTTTTGAGGTTTTTTATAAATGTTTAACCAAGGGATTGTATGAATTAGTCTGACAGATTTTATTGAAAATTCTCTCATGAACTCATGGTACATGAATGAGTTAAAAAAAATTAGTTCATTATAATTATTTGTCATCATAAATTTTCTATGCCTGAAAGTTTTTTCATGAGGAGAGTGAGGAGTCTTTTATAGGTAATTACGAACGTATTTAGAGTTCAGTAGAAACTTTCATATATTTTGGTAATTGTGGTCATCTCTATCCTAGGGTTCCAGGAGTTATCAATATGAACCACTTAGTACTACTAAAGGAGGTAAGAGGAAGTCAATGTGTGATCAACTATGGCGCAAGTAGTCAGTGGACTCCAAGTGGACCCGTAGTAGAACACTATGATCCAAAATTGGGATTTTTTCACCACAATTCGCTCCATTTCCCTCGGAATCGAAAAAGGGAGTGAATAATAGGATGAGTTAGAAAGGGAACCCTTCCAAACAAAATTTACATTCGGTAATTGGAATACCGAGAGAGACCCTCCGTGGTACCATTAGCACGAAGCCAAGCGTTCCATCAAATTTTTCTCATTCAACTTCTTCCTCATAGGTACACGATGTTTAGCATAAACATTCAGTTCACCGGATCAATAAGATTATCATAAATTAATGAGTAATTATTAATATAATGATTCTAATAACTGATTCCAAGATGAAAACAAATCTCACATTGTAGAAATGAAACCAACTCTTCACGTGTAGAAATTTGAGGAAGCTGTCATTTTAAATTTTCAAGAGTTTTTCGATAAATTTGGTTAGTAAGTGATACAAGTATGACTCCTGTTGTGATACAAATTATAGTATGTTTCTACTAAATAGTACTTTAAGTTAGGTAGGTACTTGACTGCGAATTCGGTATTAATTTATTTTGTTACACCAAAGTGATCACTATAATATAGTGATAGGTGTAATTATTATATTATAATAATATATAGTAGGTCTGAAATTTCCCAAAGGAGAACAACAGAACGTACCTACTTGTTTTTGAATAATAAAATAATTTTAGCATACTGACATTCATGGTGAATTTGGTTTTGGTTCGGAATTTGGTTCGTTATGCAGGCCATAGAAAAATTTTCTATGAGCTCATTCAAAGTGATAGTTGATGAAAAAAGTTCTTCCTTGTCATAACAGGTGGATTAGAGATAGATAGGAATGAAAAAGACAGGATTCCAAAGACGGTTCTCCCTGGGGTTTATTTCTGAGACCTGAAAATGAGAATAACTGGAAAAAAACTCTGATTCGTAACGTTTTTTGCTCCTGTGAAGAGAAACAACATTTTCCGACGCCAGTATCGTATTGGGACCGTGAATGGAAGAGAAAAACGGAAAGGAACGAGGGCTGTTTTGAATTTCTCCAAGGAGGAAGGAGGTCATGGAATAACAAGTAACGCCGTCGAAGCTCGAATCCCCAAGTGACAAAAGCACCTGGGCTGGCAAAGGGCTACAGACAACCGAGTGAGGTATGGCTATTTCACGTCGGGTGAGCCCAACCATATGATAATGATGGAAACTCGCATAGCTCAATCATTGTTTCAACGAACCTTCTACATGAAGTTGTGCTGAGTTTGGTAATATACTCTCACACCCCCTTCTCGTCGTGTTTCCTCCTTCTCCCATCGTCGTTTAAATCGTGGCGTTGGTGTCGACCCCTTTCAAACAGTATATTCTCGGAATGTCAAAATGCTCTTCACTAAAATGGTTCTCTCCCATAGGTAGGTACATTCGAATCCAGGAAATTTACGCTTTTAGGTACCAATGATACTAATTGTCGATACCCTCGTGTAAATATTCAAAACAAACAAATTACGACAGTTTAACTTCCTCAATTCGGTAGACCGCTAACACGCTTGATGTTCAAACCGAAAATCCGACACCCTTTCAACGTGACGTGGGTCCTGTCAAATATGAATATCGATCTTGGGGAACCCAATCCACGACTACATCCTTCGTTATGCGAGGATTCTAAACTCACCAAATGTGAGCTATTTCTATGTAATAATAACTGCATAGAAGTTAGGTTTATGAGGAATTTACCTTGAAGTGGCGCATAAATATTCAACGTTAGGCAGTCCTCATTTTGTGCCTTTAGAAATGGAATGATTCTTTTCAGGTGGTTAGCTTGCCCCTGTGTCATCTTCTTCCGATCCCTTTCAATCGTAGGGAGTATCTGCAACAGTTACCAACAAAAATGTTGTATTATTTATACATCATCAGTACCTAGATATCATTTTTCATTTCATGTTGTTGCATTTTATCAGAATTACAGAATGTATTATGATTTGTTATTTTAAGAACAAAATTGATGTCGATTCTTAAATAAGATAGGATTGAGAATAATTATATTATTGGGAATAGAATAACACTACTGGTGTCATTTAACTTTATTCACCTATAATATGGTGACGATCCATACCACAATACACTAAGGTGACCAGTACTTTTTTTTATTGGTTTGTGCAAACGTATAGATTGTTCAAGGCTCAGAATTCACAACATCGAAAGCAGTAAGATAAACATGTCAAATCCAAAAGTCACTCGGGTTTTGTGGACAATTCCAAGGTGACTTGAAGTGACCTCTCCTCTAGTCACCTTGGGACAATCCTGTGCGCCAACTAGTGTGACACTGTGAACCCATCTCAAAATATACCAACATATATATTATATCGCTCATTAGAAAGGCGTAATCATGTGGTTATCAAACGACTCCAATAATTGGATGTAATAACCAACATTAACAGCTACTCTTTTATTTTCCAATTGTTCTCTAACTCGGGGATGTTCACAAATTACTGGTTTTTATTGGACATTGTTTCTATCGTAATCAATTTATTCCCTGAGAGCTCCGGCTGTTTACCTAATGTACTATGACTCCTTGTATCCAGGTGCAGTTGGCGTCAAAATTCTCGGAATTCAACCTATTTTTGGTTCATAAATTTCAGAAACCGATTTTGATGACGTTTGTTATGGCTTTCGGCGTGCTCCGAAGCTTTTGGTTATTGCCATCCTTCTCTAAGGGATGAAAATAGGGGTTAACATTTTTAAAACGTCCTAGCCCTAAAAGTTTATATAATTCATTAAAATATAATCGAATGAGACCATCCCGATAGGACCGGCTTTTCGCTCCCCATGAGAACAGGGATTGGGAGAATAGTAAATATTATTCTACTTATTATATGAAATTGCGCGATAATTATTGTTGGTAGATACTATCAATGAAGTGCCGTGATCTTAGTAGACAGGTTTTCAGCATGGAACATGTTTAGCCTTGATCTAACTGGCGAAAAGTGTTACGTTTTTTGGGAACGGTAACTAGGAACAGTATCGAGTCAAGAAATTTTGATTAGTCGTTGATACGGAACTAAGGATCGTGTAACCTTCGGGAACATGCTTTAGCTGTCACCTAATTGGGCAAACACGTGTCGAAACTGTGGAACGAAAGTAGCGTGGGATTCTGTAATGATTTTCACTTACAACCGATCCGTCCCTAGGGAAATGTATCGCCGTTAGTTTTCATCCCACGAAAATCGTTCGCCACTCGTTGAAAAGCACTCAATATCATTACAATTATTTATCATTCAATATATTATATATAATTCACGCATAAATTGAGTGCTTTTCAACGAGTGGCGAACGATTTTCCTGGGATGAAAACTAACGGCGATATATTTCCCTAGGAACGGATCGGTTGTAAGTGAAAATCACTACAGGAAATATTCACAGTTGGCAGTATAATACTATATATTATAGTATATATTATATACTAAATAAACTACTACGGTAAAAACCAACATCGATTTAGTAAATTTATTGATGTTGTTGGTTGGCTTGATTGTTTTTTCTTGAATTTTAGCCGAAGGGTCTAAGCAGTAACCGTCCGGGGGTACAGGGGCCTGCCCCCTGGCGAGGCCCGAAGGGCCAAGTTTATTTATAAAAATGATAAACTGGTGGACAATATTTTGCAGGGTTTTTTTAAATGAAGGGTTTTCTAAATTTGCAGACTCACTTTCACTTGTGACTTTCGTTTTGCCAATCTATATGAGTCTGAATGGTCGAAATAAAGAAGGCTTCATCGTATGATGATGAGAACATTATGAATGATAATACATCTCACCTATCTTTCATGTACAACACAGTGATATAGATGAGAAAATGAAATTCCATGTCGAATTCCATGTTGTATTATTTGTAAACTTGATGCAGAAACAATGTATTCTTATTCTGTGAAAATGTCATATCATCATGCAGGATGATGACCTCCCACATAGAGCCATTCTGCTCATAAACATTCAGTTACGAGAGTCAAACGTTTATCCTCAGTTCTAACACTGCTGCACTCCAGACTCGAGGAACCGCGGTATTTTTAAGCCCTCCACCGCTACCCACATCTGTCTGGCCTCTGGGTGGATATCAACTCCCCTTTCTGCCCTCTCCGCTGTCCAAAGGTATAAAACCTTGGCTTGATTACTCCACCGAACCTTTGAGGCTAGCACGTCCTGGCATCAACCCTTCAACTCTCTCTCCACTACTATTTTTGTGTACTTCCTCGACGTTTTCACTCCGTTTTCTTAGTCACACACTCACACCAAACGATCGATCTTCATCAGATGACCTGTTAATCTTGAGCATACTCTCAGTGATCTGATACAATCACCGAAAAATTCTCACAGGGATTCTGCACTTGAACTAGAATCAAAAACCGAACAATGTTATACCTTAAAACGTTCCTTACTATTCTAACTAGTAATATAAAGTTGCAAGGGTATCAATACTTTACGGATTTTATTGAAATCCTTCAAAATTTCTATTATCATTGTAGGTTGTGTATTTGTCTGATTTTTGCAATATTCAACCACCAAATCACCAAAGTTCTTCGAGTGTTGACGTATACTCACTCTACAGCTGCTAATGTCTTCCTCCATCATCGTGAATATGCGCTAGCTGAAGGTTTAAAATATATATCTATAATTTGAGCCATTTAGATTCATTAGTCGGTATTTTAACAAATTTGTCACGTTCTATAGTCGATTGAGAACAGTGAAGTTTTTTATTTTTACAAAATCTTCATAGTAGGTACCAGAAATTAGCGATATAAGCTGATCAGATCTACTGTGTACTATTACTTATTTATCTTTGTCGTTTGTAGTAGACGACTCTATTGTACAAGTTTTTGGAGACACATAAAAGAGATCAAGAGAAGAATAGAACAACTGTATATTATGGGACAAGGCTGATATCCCCATACGTTAGGTAAAAATGTAGAGTAAACCATTTCAGGTTGGATTTCCGACCTGCTCCTCTCCCGTTCGTACCTATCTTAGTTAAGAGTGATTAAAATGATTGTTTCTGACGATTTCGTTCGTGGCAACTTATTGTCTCAGTCCCTTATGTAAGGGAGGGTTCATCAAGACCAAATTCGAAAAAAAAGAAAATAGAGGAACATAAGATTATGAAAGTCGTTGATCGCCCAACTTCGGTGACCTCTACGGAACGGTTCCACTCAACCACACGGTTCTTTTCTGAAGTAAACAAGAATATAACATCATAAGGTAATTTATGCGTACGTTAAGAATAGTGCGATATATTATTTGTTAGAAGAGAGAGCGCAAGTCGGAGAACCAGCCCTCTTCCGTGGTACAATATTTATTGTTTACCGTCCCACGAGTACTCTCAAGACCCAACCTTTCCAAGCCACCTACATTAAGTATTCAGCCAAAGGTAATATACAATGGGTTTAGGGTGTGGTATGAATATGATGAATACGCATAATTCACTGCGTGTTGAGAAATTGTTACTGGTGCAAAAATACAGTCATAGGAGCCAAAGGTGAGGTTCAAGTTGCAAATTTTTTGGATGACATCCGTATTAGGTATTATTGGTTTATTATTTTCAATGATAAGCCTTTGGAATCGAGCAAGAAAAAACATTTTAACACCCCTCGAAATTTTATTTTTCATGTTTCAAGGTATACTTAGTACGTAGACTCCGAAAATCCAATAAAACATTTTCCGTCCGTCCGCCGTACGCCGTTCGCGGCACTTTTCTTAGCAACACGGGACCGATTTGGTTCAAATTTGGTATATGGGCTCCATTTGGGTTCTAGTTGTGCTGCGAAGCTTTTGGTAGATGTCAGTCACTTCTAAGGGGTAAAAATTGAGGGTTGGAAATTTCAAGAGTGCCCTAGCTCGAAAACTCTCTAAATAAAGGTATCGTTTTTTCACCAATTTTAAATAGTATTGAATTTTTAAAAATTTTTGAGACCACCCGGAGTTATGTAGGACAATCCGTTCGCTCCCCACGAGTACTTATGGGGTTTCCTTCGATAAAACAGAATCACGAGTGTGAATGACAAAAAATTGTTTCTGACAAAAATGCGATCGCAGTTCATTTTCGTTTATTATTTTCAATAATAAGCCTTTGGGATCGAGCAAGAAAAAAAAAAATTTTTACCCCCCCCTCAAAATTTGATGTTTTACGTTCAAGGTACGTAGAATACGAAAATCGAATAAAAAAATTTCCGTTCGTCCGCCGTACGCCGTACGCGGCACTTTTCTTAGCAACACTGGACCGATTTGGTTCAAATTTGGTATATGGGCTCCATTTGGGAAATTTTCAAGAGTGCCCTAGCTCGAAAACTCTCGAAATAAAAGTATCGTTTTTTCACCAATTTCAAATAGTATCGAATTTTTAAAAATTTTTGAGACCACCCGGAGCTCTGTAGGACAAACCGTTCGGTCCCTACGAGTACTTGAAGGTTTTCCTTCGATAAAACAGAATCATGAGTGTGAATCGCAAAAGAGGTCTAATCTCCATTCAAATTTTATCGGAGTAAAATGCGATCGCTGTTCATTTCTTCGATTTGTATACAGTTTTGCCTTCTGCGTAACCAGTAATCAAATTTCCATATGAAGCTTTCTATTTTTCCAATCGAGTGTGAAGCGTTTGGTTCTTTCTAATAAACTTGATTGTGAAGGTGTGAAGCCAGTATGGTGTGGTAGGTAGTACCTAGCTGGTAGGTAAAAAAAAGTTGGTAGGTAAAAAAAATGTTGGTGGGTAAAAAACGCTGCAAATCATTGCTCAAAGGCTTCTTCACTCTTCAGATCACTGATCAGCTGAGTGAGCTCCTACACCATTTTCAATCCTATTGAATGGAAGTGCTCTTCCAGGCGTCTCCAGCATTCGAGGAGATCTTCTTAACTCCTCAGATCACTGATCAGCTGAGTGAGCTCCAAGGCCATTTTCAATCCTATTGAATGGAAGTGCTCTTCCAGGCGTCTCCAGCATTCGAAGAGATCTTCTTAACTCCTCAGATCACTGATCAGCTGAGTGAGCTCCGAAGCCATTTTCAATCCTATTGAATGGAAGTGCTCTTCCAGGCGTCTTCAGCATTCAAGGAGATCTTCTTCACTCTTCAGATCACTGATCAGCTGAGTGAGCTCCGAAGCCATTTTCAATCCTATTGAATGGAAGTGCTCTTCCAGGCGTCTTCAGCATTCAAGGAGATCTTCTTCACTCTTCAGATCACTGATCAGCTGAGTGAGCTCCGAAGCCATTTTCAATCCTATTGAACGCAGGAAGCTGAAATTTGAGAGGGAAGGTCAAGGGAGAATACAGATGGTGGTAGGGGCTATTGATAGAGAACCAGTGATCTATACAGAAGGGTGATCTATACAGAAAATAATAAACCTTTGAGCAATGATTTGCAGCGTTTTTTTTTTTTGTTTTTGTTTGAATGCCTCCGTAACTTATTATCGCCAATGCTTCTTTGTTATGCTACAAGAGGAAACTACACTGCCCTCCCCATCTGGACAGACTATTTAAAAACGGGAAAAAGTAGACTGACACTCCTTCACGTTAATACCTCACTTAATGAAGAGTCTTACAATAGTCTTGATATTGAATTTCAAAACTCGATCTACTAACTAAATACCTATTAAATCATTGCTCAAAGGTTTATTATTTTCTGTATAGATCACCCTTCTGTATAGATCACTGGTTCTCTATCAATAGCCCCTACCACCATCCGTATTTTCCCTTGACCTTCCCTCTCAAATTTCAGCTTCCTGCGTTCAATAGGATTGAAAATGGCTTCGGAGCTCACTCAGCTGATCAGTGATCTGAAGAGTGAAGGAGATCTCCTTGAATGCTGAAGACGCCTGGAAGATCACTTCCATTCAATAGGATTGAAAATGGCTTCGGAGCTCACTCAGCTGATCAGTGATCTGAAGAGTGAAGAAGATCTCCTTGAATGCTGAAGACGCCTGGAAGAGCACTTCCATTCAATAGGATTGAAAATGGCTTCGGAGCTCACTCAGCTGATCAGTGATCTGAGGAGTGAAGAAGATCTCCTCGAATGCTGGAGACGCCTGGAAGAGCACTTCCATTCAATAGGATTGAAAATGGCTTCGGAGCTCACTCAGCTGATCAGTGATCTGAGGAGTTAAGAAGATCTCCTCGAATGCTGGAGACGCCTGGAAGAGCACTTCCATTCAATAGGATTGAAAATGGCTTCGGAGCTCACTCAGCTGATCAGTGATCTGAGGAGTTAAGAAGATCTCCTCGAATGCTGGAGACGCCTGGAAGAGCACTTCCATTCAATAGGATTGAAAATGGTGTAGGAGCTCACTCAGCTGATCAGTGATCTGAAGAGTGAAGAAGCCTTTGAGCAATGATTTGCAGCGTTTTTTACCCACCAACATTTTTTTTACCTACCAACTTTTTTTTACCTACCAGCTAGGTACTACCTACCACACCATACTGGCTTCACACCTTCACAATCAAGTTTATTAGAAAGAACCAAACGCTTCACACTCGATTGGAAAAATAGAAAGCTTCATATGGAAATTTGATTACTGGTTACGCAGAAGGCAAAACTGTATACAAATCGAAGAAATGAACAGCGATCGCATTTTACTCCGATAAAATTTGAATGGAGATTAGACCTCTTTTGCGATTCACACTCATGATTCTGTTTTATCGAAGGAAAACCTTCAAGTACTCGTAGGGACCGAACGGTTTGTCCTACAGAGCTCCGGGTGGTCTCAAAAATTTTTAAAAATTCGATACTATTTGAAATTGGTGAAAAAACGATACCTTTATTTCGAGAGTTTTCGAGCTAGGGCACTCTTGAAAATTTCAACCCTTAATTTCCACCCCTTAGAAGTGACCTACATCAACCAAAAGCTTCGCGGCACAACTAGACCCCAAATAGAGCCCATATACCAAATTTGAACCAAATCGGTCCAGTGTTGCTAAGAAAAGTGCCGCGTACGGCGTACGGCGGACGGACGGAAATTTTTTTATTCGATTTTCGTATTCTACGTACCTTGAAACGTAAAACATCAAATTTTGAGGGAGGGTTACAATTTTTTTTTCTTGCTCGATTCCAAAGGCTTATTATTGAAAATAATAAACCAAAAGTCAATTTGAACACCATTTACCTTAGATTTCCCTTTTGTTTTAAATCGGAAGAACAAACTACATTTTTGGCTGCTTGGGCCCGAGATACCATACGCTGATGGTTTGATGATCTCAATAAATATAGTTACTTCCAATCAGTGGTTTTCTGGAATAATATTCTAAATTAATAATTATTTTCAATTTTAAAATGAATAAGTATTATTATCATGGTGGAGCAGTTTTACGCAATATACCTACTATATTGCTAAATTAATTATTATTTTAAATATTAAAATGAATATGTATTATTATTATGGTGGAGCAGTTTCACGCAATATGTTACATTTCGTAAAACTGCTCCACGGTAATAATAATAGTTATTCATTTAATATTAAAAACATTTATTAATTTAATATTAAGTAATATGTTATAAAAATTTTAGGTACTATAAAATCATCTCCTTGAAATAAATACGAGTATATAGGGCCTCATATACATGACTTAGTGTCAATCCATGCCCTTGCCCAATTCAAATTATAATAACTTTATCCATTTATCCAATCTTCCTGCAGATACTTCGAACGAACGTTATTCTGTCTCCATGAAATTTACAATCTGATATAAAGCTCCTCCATTTACTGGAGCCTATATCAAGTAGTGGTGAACTCCAATAATGATTATATTACTCTATCAATTTATTATAGAGTTTCCGAATTCACCAAGGTAGCAGAAGCATCGTTATCATATTCGGGAAGTCAGAAGGAAAGTCCTCCAAAATAAAAATTTCCACTCATCATACACGTTTTAGACCATACTGAAAATGTTGTTTTCATTTCTCTGTGTGGGTGCAAAACTTTACTGCTTGCAGCCTGATCTCAGTAAATTTTTGAGGATTTTTTCAATTGGGCTGCCAATAGTCCCATATGAATTGAATTTCCTCTGGATCTATAGCTGCGTCTGCGCATGAGCAAACACCGCATCTTCGGAACAAATACTACTACCACAGTGTTTCCATCCGATATCACTACGTATTTCAGAGATTGAGCTGTTCGAGATCTGGATAGTCCCCAATGTAGGTATTTCATTGTGTACCTATGGATCTTAAAAAAACACTGCTAATATGCAAATGTTAAATACTGGTAACAATCGTAACTTCCACATGTTCCTTTCAATTGTCACGAAATATTCGAGAATCATGTTATTTTTTTATTCCATCGTGTTCATTATTTTTCTCCTATGATTTTTGAGATGCAATAATCCGTTTATTCCAATTATGGCTGGGAAATTCAAATTAGCAATATGCTCTTTCCCATGAAATCGATTAATGAATAATAATCATGAAGTCAGTTGGACCTATCAAACTATTTTGTTCACTAAAATATAAGTTGATGGAGTATTCAGGACAACAAAAAATCCAAAATTCTATTGAAACGTTGGTAGTTGGTTTTGTTATGAATAACCCCATGGTAAATATAAATATATATATCCGGCAAATCAAGTAAATAAAGGTGTAAGTACCTAAGTGGGTGCCAGAACCTCGTGAATGATTCGTTCTGAACCGAATTGAGAGAAATTCCTCAAATAGTACCCATGCGTCACACCTTGGTACAATAACCCGGGATGTTCTGAAAATGGAGATCATTCACGAATACTAATAATTGGAAAGGATGGGCTACGAGTTGTAAAAGTGCTGCCGCTGACAGGTGCCTGCCATGAAAATTGTTGGAAGACTTCTCGGAACGGACAACTCATCTCGAGCCTACGGGCATCATGGTCGCCCTAAATAATTCATAACCCCCTTCCCATCGTACGAGTTACTAGACCGAGAACAAAGAACGAAACTTGACACTCCACCTTTCCCCGCTCGTTGGCATAGTTTATCAGATGGTCGGCAGGTTCAAGAGCAGTTCAACCGAGTTGAATGTGGTTCGAAGAACTTCAGCCTAACTACCTGCCTACTAAGAGAAGTGTTTGACGCAAATTTAGGATCTCAAATTTAATCTTTTTCCACTTCTCGCCTGAAAAATGGGTCTTGTTCAGTTTCAAACAGTTTTTATTCCTAATACATCAATCGAATTTTGACGGCGTTATGGGAGTCCATTGAGGCGGATTAGAGCTCTCTGATATTGAGGTTTGAATTATCAATAACAAGATGATTTCTTGAAGAACCAGACGTATGAAAGAAAGTCATTATCCTCAGGGAGATGGGGTTCCGGGTATTTTTCTTCTACAATTACCTTTACGCAACTATTTTGCTACCTCACTACCGAAGGTAGGGAAGCTTTGTATTCGTGGAAGAAGTGAACAAGAAAATGTCCTCCAAAATCAAAATTTCCACTTGCTTTTTGCGTTTTAGAGCTTCCCGAACAATTTTGGTTCCGTGTCTGTCTGTCTGTCGGTCTGTCTGTCTGTCGGTCTGTCTGTGGTCAATCCTTGTCCCGGGCAAAACTATACTAACCTGTGGTCCGATTTTGATGAAATTTTCAGGGATTGTGCGGGTTAGGTCCTAGACGGTCCCTTATCAATTTCAGCACCTTCGGACCAATAGGAGCGAGTGCGCATGCGCAAACGTGAATTTCCTGAAACCTCGGTTTCTCGGTTTCTAATAAACTGATTTTGCTAAAATTTGAAGGTTAGTTAGGGAGTAACTTCTAAGAGACACCCTATAAGTTTCAATCAAATTGGTCAAGCAATAGCCGCTGCGCATGCGCGAACTTTAAATTTATTGTTACAACCAAAACTCCGCAACTATTCGACCAATTTCGATGAAATTTTGCAGGGATTGTGTGGGTTAGGTCCTAGACGGTGGACCGCTAAATAAAGAATCATAATTTTTTCGCCAACTGATTCTATACGTCCATGTTACAATGAGTGAGGAAGCTATACTGCCCACCCAACTTGGCAGACGTTTTTTCACGGGCTTCATGAGTAAGTTATCAACCGTCAAAGTCGGGATAACATGGACGTATAGAATCAGTTGGCGAAAAAATTATGATTCTTTTTTAGCGGTCCACCGTCTAGGACCTAACCCACACAATCCCTGAAAATTTCATCGAAATTGGTTGAATAGTTGCGGAGTTTTGGTTGTAACAATAAATTTAAAGTTCGCGCATGCGCAGCGGCTATTGCTTGACCAATTTGATTGAAACTTATAGGGTGTCTCTTAGAAGTTAGTCCCTAACTAACCTCTAAATTTGAGCAACATCGGTTCATTAGAAACCGAGGTTCCAGGAAATTCACGTTTGTGCATGCGCACTCGCTCCTATTGGTCCGAAGGTGCTGAAATTGATAGGGGACCGTCTAGGACCTAACCCGCATAAACCCTGAAAATTTCATCAAAATCGGACCACAGGTTAGTATAGTTTTGCCCGGGACAAGGATTGACCACAGACAGACCGACAGACAGACAGACCGACAGACAGACAGACAGACAGAGAGACATACAGACACGGAACCAAAATTGTTCGGGAAGCTCTAAAACGCAAAAAGCAAGTGGAAATTTTGATTTTGGAGGACATTTTTTTTGTTCACTTCTTTCATTAACAATTTATATTTGGAAAAAATATTTCACCGCTACAATTGATGGTATTGTACATAAATATTTACATCACAGTATTGTATCAGCACTTTCAGCACTCAGCAGTCATGTCCATCTGGCTGCTTGGTATCAGGGTCCGAGATCCGACCTCGGACATTGGGGTGAGGGACAAGGTAGAATCACCTTATCCCACAAATGATGGAGGGAGGATTGTGCCTCTTCTGGCTATGCCATCAGTCGACACTTCTCCTCCCAATGGGGTTCGAGTTCAGCTCCAAGTCCCACGGAGCCCACTTGCTCGAGCCGTGGCACGCCGTCGTGTGGCCGTAGCCCTGAATTTAGACCAGATGAATGATCCTCCTGTTAGGACTCGGGTGGTCATCCACTCCAGGATAAACAGTGGGTAACCAGCCCGAATCAGATCCTTCGCTGACTTGCCATGCCATATCCCTCTCCAGGTGATCGTTGCTCCAATCACCTTTAGTTGGTTTCGCTGAATGTTTGCAAGTGCTGCTGCAGCATCTAGTAATGCGTCAACTTCATATTTTCGAATTTTGGAAGCATTGATGTCTGCGAGTGATCTCTGGCCGGAGCCAGAGACCACTGAGACATCAATAATGAAGGCTCCTCTTGGTGTTACCACCAAGAGGTCTGGACGATAACCTCGCCGTTCCAGGTTAAAGTGTGGCTCTAGCCATACTGGCCATCCTTTACGGCGAGCGTAGGCTTCCAGTAGGTTCAGGGCAGAATTGTGACGGGCACACCTGGGTCTCACCATGGCTGGGCAAATCTGGAGCACATGCGAGGCTGTTTCGGGTGTTTGACATCCCATTCGGCATAGATGGCTGCTGCCGGTACGCCTGCCTCTTGTCCTCCTCACTCCTGTTGGTAGAGAACCAGAATGTACTTTCACCATACCCAACGACCTCCATCCCCATAGTTTCGCTGAAGGGTTCCTGATCCATGCCGTGCTAGCTCCGTTATCGCGTGATTTTACCAGTTCAGCTCCATCCGTAGTTTGATGGAGACGTTGTGCCATGGCAATTCGACGGTCGATTCTTGATGTCCCATTTTGTTGTTGGAGACTCGTTCCTCCTTCAAAGAGTTGTGTGTTTGCCGCCCCTACCCTATTAGCTCTTATGGTTGGTATTTGACTGAGTAGTTCCATTACTCCAAGACCACCATCACCCACTGGTCCATGGATGTAGGCATTAGCAGAGTCAAATGGCAGGCGCAACCATTTTCTCACATATCTCCTTACAGATATATCCATCTGTTTTAGAGTTAAGAGCGTGGTACTTCCCAGCACTAGTTGGTGAGTTAGTGAGGGTATGCCGTGGTCTCGCAACATTACTAATTTCTGCAGAGGCTTCAGTGGTGCCCTGTCAATTTTCTCAAGGATTGTAGTCATTTTAATTGGCATGTTACGACATATACCCTGGGTACCAAAGGATACTCCCAGGTATATCCATCGAACATTGTGTGGTGCTGCCCTCAGGCACTGGCCATCAACATCAATGGAAGGCCTTTCAGCTGGAACCACGAGTCGATGCCCTCTTGGCATCAAAGGCAGATAGATGGATTTTCTGAGGTTGAGATTCAGTCCCACCGACTTCAAGGCATTATTGAATGCTACAATCTGAGCCACTATCCCAGCTCTAGATGTGGCAATCAGTACAACATCATCCGCAAAAGCCAGGGAAGACCAACGCTGCCCTGCATGGATGTATCCATCAAGAATAGCTTCATCAAGCTGTTGATGGGAGATCTCGTAGCTTCCATCTAGTTCTTCTGTCGTTCTTCGGGGTGATTGTGTAGCATCTAGGCGTACCTGCTCCAATACATTCTGATAGTGAGGCCTTGCTCGTACCGCTTCTACAGATTTATGTGTTCTACCAACCATTTTGGAGGCAAGAGCTCTATTCATTTGGGCACCCGGTATGGTACCTTCTAATTCAAGTTCAACAGTTGCCATGATGGTCATTTCTTCATGTGACCAGTATTTGCATCGTTTTGGGCCAATTTCGTCAAAAGCATACTCCTCAGGATGAGCTGATCTAGTATGTTTTGACAGCCCTATACGTGAATGAAAAGTTCTTCCGCAGTGGGTGCATTGGGGTTCCTGAGCTCTACTGGCCATAGTCGGTTATTTGAATTGCCGCCTCTTTCGCCTTGATGTACACTGTACATCGGGAATCACCTGTTACATGCTTCGCTGGTTTTTTAGCCGCCTTACAGGACATGCATTCAATTTCTGGATGTGGTTTGATGCAGGCAGCGACCTTATGTCCTTTCTCACCACAGCGTTTGCAACATTCTTCGCCAGGCTGGCATACTGTACAATCTTGCGAGCGATGACCCACTCTGGTGCATCTGTAGCATCTTAGAACTGGTACATATGGTGTTACTGGGCATCTACACCACCCTACGTACAGCTTAGGGTCTTTCATGATTGATTTGTAGAGCTCAGTCTCGACCTCTACTTCCCAACTTACAGGACGCCCCTCACCACGTCTTACTATCCTCTTCGGGTTAAAATTGGCCTTGAATCGATCAAGGTTAACATTGGGGAAATTTTGTTCCCGGACTGCCGCTTGGAGTTGTTCAGCGTTCAATGAAACCTCCCTGATACCCGAGATAATTAGAGTAGGTCTTTTCTTGGGCATTAGCTCCATTTTTAGGCCAGCACCCCCTGCGCCCGTATCTGCCATTATTTTTCTGGCTTCTTGAATGTTAGCAGCCTCGAGTATAACTCTTTTGTTCCTCCCCTTTCTAAGATTGACCAGCTGCCATCCCTTAGATTTGGGATCAACCTTCTCAGCTAATGCTTTTTCGACATCTTCTGCCGACTCCAATGTAGTGTTGTCGTCAGTTGGCTGAACGACAACAAAGTGTCTAGGCTGTGGCTTTGTCTTTGCAGCTGAGGCATAGGTTCGTGGCTGAGGCTGAGGCGTTTTTGATCTCTGGGTATCAGGTATGCCCCTTGATGCTGCTGAAGTTGATGCTTCAGTGGCGTTCGTCGTTGGTTGAGTTGCATTCAGAGCACCAGTCTGAATTGCAGCTGCAATCTGACGCAGTACTTGCGTCAGATCCTGATTTTGTTTGTCCACCACGTCGCTTCTGGACGCCTCACGGCCCTCCAGGGTCTTAATCTTCAGGTCCATGTGTACAACTCTTCTTAGAACAGCCGAAACAACCTCCCCTACTGGTTTTAATGCTTCCAGTCCTTTTTCTTGGCCCAATTTCATATCTCTGCACAACCTGAGGAAGCTGGTAGATGCTGCGTCCCACATTTCAAGGAGATCCAGAGCAGCGTCTGAATCGCCTGTGTCAACTGGGGATCTAGTTGTCCCCGCGTATTGCTCCTCTGCTCGTGATGGGATGTCATCAGCCATCCCTCCTCGCATCCTGAGTGGGGTGTGGGTCCCCCCTGGGCTGTAAGGGGGCAGAGTCTCGTCTGAAAAACACCCCTCTTCGCAGCCAACAGGCTCTTGGCACACTCTAGGTGCGCTTGGTATCGGCGAATTCACGTAACTTGATGGTACCCACCTCGATCTATCCTTAGGTTTCGTAAGGAACCCAGGGTCTGATGGCCCAAGTTCGTCAGTTTTCATTGTCGTCGGAGAATGAATATGGCTTTTCCAGTTGGCCTGGGTCCATCCTTTTTTTTTCTCCACATCTTCCAATCTAACATTTTGATATTTGTCATTTGGTATCTTTCTACCAATGACATCACAAAACGCATTTGTGACCACAGCAACCGAGTGCTGGTGTTGTTCTTTTGCACCTCGGTTGCGTTCGTCTATGTACTCACGGTAGGCTTCAGGTGCCACCTGACTATGGTGCGTCATGCGCACGGTACTATTTTCGTCTTGTAGGTTGACTAGCTCCCTTATTACTGGCTCACGAGGCTCGTGGGGGCCCTATCGGGAAAGTAGTCCGATACCCTCTGAGGGTAAATCACACCAGTTAGGGACTCGACGGCATATTTAGTGCCGATACCTACAGCTCCTACAGCTGAGTGCCAGTTGTTATTGGCAATGGCATCCGCCGAAAATGCCATTATAGCGGCCTGATCCGCTGTACGGATCTCTTGAGCTGTAGTTGCCGTATGGTAGGCAATATCATGCTCCTCGGCAATTCGGTCGTCGTAATCGACTGGTGAACCATTATTTATGGGTCCATTTGGGCCTAAGTACCTATGCCCGGGAAGATGGAATCCTCTTTTAGCCATTATTTAAGAAAAGTTGATAAACCGAACAAGGAGAGAGAAAAAAAAACGTTTTTTACCTCTCGATGATATTTTCGAGGGGCCCTCGGCGGGGCCTCGCGAAGACTGCGCAGTCAGCAGAAACCGCGGTGAGTCGAACGCAGGTGAATGACCAACACCTCGTGTACTCCGGACGGCACTTAAATTGCGTAATAACGCCCTTAGAAGGGCACGACCCTTAATTTCATGCCGAAATTATGGTTCCCGGGACAAAACAGATTTGTTGAGTACCACTTTTAGTTAAGACTTAGGGAAAAAACCCGAGGTAATTCGTCAAATTAACACGGAGCGTTGGCATTAGCTGTTGACACCGTGAGAACTAGAACCGAACTGAGGTTCCAGGAAATTCACGTTTGTGCATGCGCACTCGCTCCTATTGGTCCGAAGGTGCTGAAATTGATAGGGGACCGTCTAGGACCTAACCCGCATAAACCCTGCAAATTTCATCAAAATCGGACCACAGGTTAGTATAGTTTTGCCCGGGACAAGGATTGACCACAGACAGACCGACAGACAGACAGACCGACAGACAGACAGACAGACAGAGAGACATACAGACACGGAACCAAAATTGTTCGGGAAGCTCTAAAACGCAAAAAGCAAGTGGAAATTTTGATTTTGGAGGACATTTTTTTTGTTCACTTCTTTCACGAATACAAAGCTTCCCTACCTTCGGTAGTGAGGAAGCACGGGCTTCATGAGTAAGTTATCAACCGTCAAAGTCGGGAGGTCCCCTTTTTGAGCACTCCGTACCGCCCGCGTGTAGAGAAAACGTATTTGAATACTGCTCTAGGATTTGTTAAAACCGTCCATATTACGCTTTTTGGTTTATTTCTAATAATAAGCCGTTAATAAGCCGTCTAATAATAAGATCGTATCGCAAAAAATTTTTATAACCCCCCCTCAAACTTTGTCACTTTACGTTTCAAGGTGCGTAGAATCCAAATGTGCAATGTCCGTCCGCCTTCCGCCGTCCGCCGTCCCCCGTCCGCCGTCCGCGGCACTTTTCTTAGCAACACTGGACTGATTTGGTTCAAATTTGGTATATGGGCTCCATTTGGGGCCTAGTTGTGCCGCGAAGCTTTTGGTTGATGTAGGTCACTTCTAAGGGGTGAAAATTAAGGGTTGAAATTTTCAAGTGTGCCCTAGCTCGAAAACTCTCGAAATAAAGGTATCGTGTTTTCACCAATTTTGAATAGTATTGAATTTTTAAAAATTTTTGAGACCACCCGGAGCTCTGTAGGACAAACCGTTCGGTCCCTACGAGTACTTGAAGGTTTTCCTTCGATAAAACAGAATCATGAGTGTGAATCGCAAAAGAGGTCTAATCTCCATTCAAATTTTATCGGACTAAAATGCGATCGCTGTTCATTTCTCCGATTTGTATACAGTTTTGCCTTCTGCGTTACCAGTAATCAAATTTCAATATGAAGCTTTCTATTTTTGCAATCGAGTGTGAAGCGTTTAGTTCTTTCTAATAAACTTGATTGTGAAGGTGTGATGCCAGTATGGTGTGGTAGGTAGTACCTAGCTGGTAGGTAAAAAAAAGTTGGTAGGTAAAAAAAATGTTGGTGGGTAAAAACCCCGCAAATCATTGCTCAAAAGCTTCTTCATTCTTCAGATCACTGATCAGCTGAGTGAGCTCCGAAGCCATTTTCAATCCTATTGAATGAAAGTGCTCTTCCAGGCGTCTCCAGCATTCGAGGAGATCTTCTTCACTCCTCAGCTCACTGATCAGCTGAGTGAGCTCCGAAGCCATTTTCAATCCTATTGAACGCAGGAAGCTGAAATTTGAGAGGGAAGGTCAAGGGAGAATACAGATGGTGGTAGGTGCTATTGATGGAGAACCAGTGATCTATACAGAAGGGTGATCTATACAGAAAATAATAAACCTTTGAGCAATGATTTGCAGCGTTTTTCATTGTTGAGGTTTTCACCAAAATTTTAGGTCTTATCGACGTCAACCCCATGAATTTTTTTGGGTTCTTCAAGACATTTCCGAGGCAAATGTCAATGGCAAATGGAAATTTCATATTCTTTGTATCTACGTTGTATTTTCGATTGCCAAATTAACAAATAAATAAAAAATAAAATTAGAAAAATGATTACTCAGACATACTACAGAACAATTTTGTGGTCAATATTTATGAAAACTCCAATTCCAAAAATTTTGTGTGAAGATAAAAAAAAGGGTTATTCCTTATTTTCGTAATAGTGCTGGTTTGAGGAAATTTTGGATGAATAAGAATATTCTGTTGTTCGTAATGGTGTTAGGTAAGGAGTATTTTTGAAAAAATAACAGAAAATGATGGTGATGGTATTTTGTGATAGTGTTTAGGACTTCCATGGAACAAGTATCCAGTCTATTTATAAATGATAAATGCTCTTCCATCTGAATTTTAAAAAAAATTGTTATAGTCACAGCGCACACCTGTTATTTGATCCCATTATCAGATACTATAAGCTCTTTTTTCTCTACCCATTACGCTTCAATTTAATGTCAATTATAAATTTTCCCGCTGTCCTGCGGGATCTGAGAGCCAGTGAGTTTTTCTGGGTTGCACTAAAATTTCTCTGGAGGCTTCCAGAATTATACTAAGGTCAAAAAACACAAGGGTAGGACTGAGTCCCGCCCGCGTGTAGATTTCTTCCAGCGGAGGACGCGTGTAGTATTCTTCACAATCGCGGTGACAATTAACAGATTGTTAACGGAAGTTTTCAGAATATGGACAACATGGGAGTAAAGAACTGAATGGTCTCTCATTCGAAACGGAATGACAAAATTTTCTGAGCATGCTCAAACCTAAACTCGACCAGGCCTCTTTTTTTCACCCAATTGCCAGATTACTATTAGACTCGGATGTTGGGGACTGAACTGCCCCACATGGTTCTTGCTGGAAACTCATCATTGCTTAGCACTGGGCACGCACTAACGTTGATTCCTCGTTACAATGGTAGAACTTTCAGGGATCGTGCGTTTGCGAATGAAAGTGTTCTTCTATAAATTGTGACAGGATAACCTGTGGTCCTCACAATTCCTAATTCAATGGAATTTTTAGGGATTGTAGGTACTTGTTGAATTCGGATTGTAATCAATCGATGTCTTTGAAATTGGAATAACTATGAAGTACATGAACAAATGGACTTGATTTTAATTCAATGAGCATTTGCATTTACATAAGATAAACTCCAAACATAATTTTCTCAATACCTCACTCCAACTAGGAGAGTATTCGAAAATCGGTTATCTGATAATCTACTATCATGTGATGAATGCCATCAAAGTATGAATACAATGAAGCTATATGCCACACCCTCAGTTTATGAGGAGAAAATTGTTCATTCATTATTTGTAAAATGGATCACAATTCTTCGGAAAAGTATCTTGCTCTGCTTAAAGCAATAAAAATAGAGCTGACCCAAGAGATCACTCTCAAGGCTTAGCTCGGAGTTATTCGACTCCCTTTTCTCCGCACTAAACTTAGATCACAAGGTTCATTTAGGCAACGGATTTATCGCTACCTTTTAGTCCGTCAACCCAGCTTTCTCGTTTACTCCATCTTCTCACTTCTCAACTAAACAACGCTGCGGGGAGATATAAATACCGCGTGGGTAGGGAAAAGGGATTGTTGGAATATTGTGGGTTTACCGTGAATAAAAAAATAAGTGCTGGAAACGTTATGCGAATTGATTCAGATCGAAAGTGTGGTATGGTATTTCAGCCATATCAAGATTTATTCATTCGTAAGCCTTAAAGCGAAGCCTGTATGACGCAGCATGACGTGCCCTAATTACCTGACTCCTCTGGAAAAACCTATGAATTATGATTCTTGACGAACCGTCGGTTTAGGGTACTACTAATCATGATCACATTACAGCTTGATCCTCATTAGGCATAGATGGCGATCCCATTACAATGGAATTTATTGTCCACACTTCCAAGTGATAAAGGAAATCCAGGATATTTGATACAATCTGCAAAAGGTGAAGCTGAAGCCATGTATAGTCGATTTGATGGCCTCACCAGTTCTGTCATCGATTGATTCCAGAATAGATGGATACAAAAATGGTTGTGTTTACTCAAACTATTGTAGTCTGACACTCACAACAACAAAACGCTCCATCTTTGGTATTTTCTTAATCACCACTACCTACTTGAGTGAAATAACTGATTGGGATAAATAATCGATTTTCAAGTGCTCAACCAATCGGTGCACTCTACTTATCAAAACCTTTCGACAAAGTTGGTACCTATCCTTGCACTATACTACTGAAAGTCTGCACCATTTTAATTTATTTTTAAAATTGTATATTTATTATTTCTTAAATATCAACGACATGTACAGTTCATATCCTGTCTACGTCCGGGACAAATTTTGATACGGATGAAGAAAAGAAATTTCACGCAAACTTTTACGTCAATGTACGCCAAATGGAAGAAATTGAGGAAATATATATATCATGAGTATCTGCGCCTGCAGAACCGATCAATATTCGAGAACTAAAGGAACCCCATAGACCCATGGACTTGAAAATCCAGCAAACGATGGGAATCCTACATAGAACCACTTTCTTTCATCAACTGATTGATCATGCAAGTTGACCAGAGAGCAGGTTGGCTGGTTTAATCGTTCCATCGTAATACGCGTAAGTTGTGCGAAATGAATCAATAAAGGAAAATATAATGGAATTATTTACAATAATTTAATATGGAATAAATTATGTTAATCAATTATTGATGAACAAAATTTATTCCATGTTAAATTATGTTAGCATATGAGCGTCAACTGATCCACTACAAAATTTATTTCGCTTTCCCTGGATTTTGTCCATGAGTAATATTCATGTGCCAGACCTTCTTGCAATGTCTTTTTGAAATTGGAAGATATGAAATACCAATGGGAAGAAAATTTCTTGCATTTCTCATTTAATGCAGAACGGAGAAAGTAAGGAGTTCATTCACCTAATAGAATAACCAAAAGCAACTATGAAGGTCTACAAATTCCCGACAGTAGCAATCGACGCCCTAGCTTCACCATCTGATTCTCCTGGACTCGATTGTCTTGCATAAAATTTCCAATTTATCCATACCAATTAGGGGTGTGTCGGTCCAGGCATTTCCCTGGAACGGTTCCAACGGTTACGGTGACAAAGATGTAACCGTTCCAAATTACCGGTACCGTTCCATTACCGATACAGGCGATCAAATCCCACTCACATGGCATGGATGAAACAGGCAGTCAAATCCCTATCGTCCTTCTTCCATGCTTATGATCTCAACTTGCAATACAATAGCATCATTTTCCTTGACAATTCGCTAAAAGGAAGGAATTTGAACAAGTGTTACAAAAGAGGCAATTTATTATAACTAATAGTTACCAAACAATTCAAGGAAAGAATTATGACGTTGCAGAGAACTTAACATGACAATAATAAATTAATAAAACTGGAGACAACTTCCATGCTAACCTGTCCAGAAGAAAACTTCCCGCTCAAGAGCCATTCCATGAACCATTCTCAGTCCATGGAAGTAGTAAGGGCGCTTCCAGGTACAACATGGAACAGAACTGAGAACAAGATCCATGCTTACCGGTCCAGAGCCATTGAACCATTCTCTGTGATATCTTATCGGTCCGGTTACATCCTTACCGGTCCAGTTCCATCCTCACCAATCAGAATGATCAGATTGATGAGATGATTGATCAGATCATTCTGATTGGTGAGGATGGAACTGGACCGATAGAAAAGATTCTCTTCCCGGTCCAGAGCCATCTTAAGATATCTTATCAGTCCGTGGAACTGGACCGGTAAGGGTCGAGTTTTTGTCACTGCGCGGAACCGTTCCAACCTGATACTCGGTTCCACAGTCCCGGTACAGCTGTACCGACACACCTCTAATACCAATAATTAATTTCGATTTCGTACCTTCCGATTCTGATTTCACTTTACTGATTTGTAAAACTAATTTACTAAACATAGTTATTCAAAGTGATTAACTTTCGTCCATGTTGATCCTTCTTAGTCAGAATTACTTGTCGTACGAATCGACGCGACACCATAGAGCTTTTGTAATAATTTACGCAAACATATCGATCACGGGAAAGTGAGCTGAGCTAGTTAGATGCTGCAGCCAGGAAGAGGGTGGTGTTTGTTTAAAATTGACATACTCGAATTAGACCTTTCCTCGCGAAGCCCTAATCTGATTTGGCTGCAAACTACTTGTAAAGCTCCAAAAAATCTCGTCTAGAACCTGAAATTAATCCTATTTTTAAACTATGTTTTCCATGATCAAAGAAATATTTCTGTCCAATGTTTCAGCATCTTTTCATTCAAATAATTCTGTCTAATTGATATAGATATATTATACTATAATCTAATAATATAAAACGCCAACCGTAAGTACGTACGTACTTACGCACGTATGCACTGAGGGGTTGAAGGGGTCGTGGGAGTGGGGAGAGTTGGAGGCTGGAGGGGTTGGGGGCGGGAGGAGTCGGAGGCGAGAGGAGTCGGAGGAGTTGGGGGAGGGCGGAGTTGGGGGCGTGAGGAGTCGGAGTGAGTGGGTGGAGGAGAGTCGGAGGAATTGTTTTTGCCTACTTTTTGTAGGCTTTTCAGCTAGTCTAATTATATAAAACGCCAACCATACGTACGTACGTACGTACGTATGCACGGAGGGGTCGTGGCAGAGGGAGAGTTGTAGGCTGGAGGGGTTGGGGGCGGGAGGAGTCGGAGGCGAGAGGAGTCGGAGGGGTAGGGGGCGGGAGGAGTCGGAGGCGAGAGGAGTCGGAGGGGTAGGGGGCGGGAGGAGTCGGAGGCGAGAGGAGTCGGAGGGGTTGGGGGCGGGAGGAGTCGGAGGCGAGAGGAGTCGGAGGGGTTGGGGGCGGGAAGGGTCGGGGGCGAGAGGAGTTGGAGGGGTTGGGGGCGGGAGGAGTCGGAGGCGAGAGGAGTCGGAGAGGTTGGGGGCGGGAGGAGTCGGAGGGAGTTGGTGGCGGGAGGAGAGTCGGAGGAATAGTCTTTGCCTGCTTTTAGTAGGCTTTTCAGCTAGTATATTAATATTATGTAATATAATAATAATAATAATATATTATATTATTATATTGCTTCCGAGTCTACCAAGGTAGCGGAAGCTTTGTTTTCACTTTTCAAGGATGAAAAAAAAAAGTTCTCCAAAATCAAAATTTTCACTCGCGTTTTGCGTTTTAGACCTTTCTGAACAATTTTGGTTCCGTGTCTGTGTGTCTGTGTGTCTGTCTGTCTGTGTGTCTGTCCGTCTGTCATGATTTCCTTGTAACGCGCATAACTATACGAAGTTATTGTCCGATTTCTATGAAATTTTCAGGGATTGTGCGGGTTGGTGTGTAGACGGTCCCCTATGAAAATCATCATCCCCGGACTGATAGAAGCGACTGCGCATGCGCAAACGTGAATTCCTTGTAACGGCCATAACTTCTACATTTTCCATCCGATTTCAATTAAAATTTCAGAGACGTTACAGATTAGTATTTAGACGGTCCCCTATGAAAATCATCATCCCCGGACTGATAGAAGCGACTGCGCATGCGCAAACGTGAATTTCCTTGAAACGGCCATAACTTCTACATTTTCCATCCGATTTCAATGAAATTCTCAGGGATTATGCGGATTAGATTGTAAATGGTCCCCTATGAAAATCATCACCCCCGGACTTATAGTAGCCGATGCGCATGCGCGAACGTAAAATCCGTGTAACAGCCGTGCGTACGTCACAACCTCAAATTCTACACTACCTACTGTCTGGCGCCCGTAGCACATGTACAGCGAGTCATTTTGACAAGTGAGAGGTCACGGGTACGATTCCCAGCCGAGCTAAGATATTTTTGGATTTTTTGAGTAGTGACTCACTTACATTTTTCATCCGAATTTGATGAAATTTTCTAGGATTATCCAGAGTAGCGTGTAGATGGTCCCCTATAAGGGTAGTGAAAGGTACTTAGAGATTGGTGTTTTGAGATTAACTACTATGCATCGGATCATCTATATAATCGGGTTATGGATACGAGGAAGCTATGTGCCACACCCACTTGGCAGACGTTTTATTATTGTATATTATATTAGTATAATAGACTTATTGTATTCTAATATACTAGGTATTATTATAGTCTATTATTATAATATACTTATTGTATTATAATATAATAGTTATAATTATTATTACAATATAATAGTGACTGCTTGTATTCATTGTAAGATGCGTTCAGACTCATCCAAAGTAGCATCATTCCATTAGTTGTGTAATATTATATATATTATTGATTATAGATAGGTATGAGTAAACTGTTAGTAATATAAAATAGCATAATAGTACTTTATACTAGAAAGTAGGTAAGTGCCTCCTTGTAAATAAGTTGAAATTGTAATAATTGTTATTTTCTCGTTTTGATTATAGATTCAAAGAAATGTCATCAAAACCAAATCTAGTGAGGCTAATGTTAATACGAGCCGCTGGTTACAATAGTTTTGGCGTGTTAGCAGGCACGTAGATCATGAAAATGAGGACATTTTTAATGAAAGGCGAACTTCATTATACCTAGATTTTTATGAAAATTCCTACGTTATAAAATTTTGCTCAGCTACAGTTTCTTGTACAACTATGTGAAACTGATATTCAAAAATCTTTCACGTGATTTACATGAACGACTACATGATTGTAGGAATTTCTCATAAACGAATCTAATACTTCAACATCAGAAGCGCTTGTATAATCGTCAGTTGATTCACACAATATCTATCTAGATGAGCATGAACCATCCCCTTCTCGCCTCCATTAAATCTTTGCATTCCTTAAAATTCCTTCAATCCAGAAATGGTGTCCATCCGATTGAGTTCGAACATACAAACAAGGTGCAACATGTTTGTTAATCGTTACATCTCTTTTACCATAGTTAATCCTATTGCATAATTTGTTGATGCACTCACACAATTTTCATTATTTTTTTCTCACTATTAAAAAAACGTCTGCCAAGTTGGGTGGGCAGTATAGCTTCCTCACTCATTGTAACATGGACGTATAGAATCAGTTGGCGAAAAAATTATGATTCTTTATTTAGCGGTCCACCGTCTAGGACCTAACCCACACAATCCCTGAAAATTTCATCGAAATTGGTTGAATCGTTGCGGAGTTTTGGTTGTAACAATAAATTTAAAGTTCGCGCATGCGCAGCGGCTATTGCTTGACCAATTTGATTGAAACTTATAGGGTGTCTTTTAGAAGTTAGTCCCTAACTAACCTCCAAATTTGAACAAAATCGGTTCATTAGAAACCGAGAAACCGAGGTTCCAGGAAATTCACGTTTGCGCATGCGCACTCGCTCCTATTGGTCCGAAGGTGCTGAAATTGATAGGAGACCGTCTAGGACCTAACCCGCACAATCCCTGAAAATTTCATCAAAATCGGACCACAGGTTAGTATAGTTTTGCCCGGGACAAGGATTGACCACAGACAGACAGACAGACCGACAGACAGACAGACACGGAACCAAAATTGTTCGGGAAGCTCTAAAACGCAAAAAGCAAGTGGAAATTTTGATTTTGGAGGACATTTTTTTGTTCACTTCTTTCACGAATACAAAGCTTCCCTACCTTCGGTAGTGAGGAAGCAATAATAGTTATCGAAAATATACCATCATACAACAATAATGGTCGAATGATGTCTCATCTGGTGAAAATGCCTGGAAATGTGAATGATGTCTGGGAATGTGAAAAACGCCTACATGAAGTGTCTTAGAGCTACGTAGGTAGAGATGTTCCCAAACATTATGAATCCAACCTAAAGCGTACGACACCCCTACGGGCAATTATCATTAATCACTCGACAGTCTTTTGAATGATTTTCTTCTTCACAGGGCAGCTCGTTAATGAAGTAGATGAGCCATGTCGCATAATTAATAGGGCATGTTTGGTTTTTTTTCTGTGTGGTAGGGTGATGCCGGGAGTTGGATGACACAGGTTTCAAACATGTGTGAAATCAGCACTGTTTCCTCTTCTGGTTTTATTTTTTCTAGACCATGATCTGTCATAACTCGCTGTGTTCTTCATTGCGTCCTCTTAGGGCACCGATATTGTTGTCCATCGAACTGCAAATCGATCTAATTAGAAAACCTCGAATTAAATTAGGTAATAGCTATCCCGATCATCCCTAAAGCTGGCTATTCGGAGAATATTGCACCGAGTATCACTTCACACGGGTTAGATTTTATAGTATAAAATATATTATTTATTATATTAGATTATACAAACACGTAATTCATAAAATTAGGGAAAAAGTTTGATGTCTCGGCCTGGAGTCGAACCCGGGTTTCCCAGACGATCGGTTGCATACATGTTCGGTGGGATTGAATGTACTAGATATGCATTGACAATGCAATATACATGCTATTATTTGTAGAGAGAGCCACTCCGTAAATGTAATGGATGTCTTCAGGAATGTGTATATTCCTATCCAACTCCTAGCCTATCGAGTCACTCTAAAAGTTCGTCAATAGTTCTGATTGCGTAGTTATTGTCAAGTACATAAACACATACAAACGCGTTTTCTTATTATAATATACATTTGAAATAAACGTGTGTACGATTTACTGATTATTTTGTCATTATTTTTGACACTTGAATCGTCCACTGTAGCGTAGGCCTAATCTTGGATTTGTTTTCCATCACGATATTTTGTTGTTTTCAAGTCGTACGTCTAGATGAACAATCGATTTCAAGTTATCGTATGTTAGAGTTCAAAAACATGGAAAACCAACCTGTGGACAAACAGGGCCAAACTCTTCAGTCATCCTCACCGGCCCAGAAGCATCTCCCCAAGGCTGAGGTGACTGTGGAGGCATATATCGGAGACTACCGACCGGCGCGGCTGCGTACGGTATTCCTCGATACACCTCGACCGACCTCAGATTGGGGTAATCCCATCCCGCGACCAAACCCCTGATGAGTCCTTGCTGTATATGAACCTCCCGGGTTTTCCCCTTTTCGGTCCAGTGACCCCCGACCGCCCCGAAGAACAGCAGGAACAGATACAACACAAACCGCATCCTGTCATCGTGCACAGACTCACTCCTCGTAAAGCCCGATACGCAACTGAAGATGGAAATAGACGCAGGAGGCCCCCTACTCCTTATACCTTCGGCGACAGATATTCACAAAGCAATGCCTCTATGTTGGAACAAAAATAGTTCTAAGGTTCGTCACTCGAATGACCCCTCTGGTTTATTCCAGCATCCGAACAAAGTCGGAGCTCATTTCACATTCTACCCCGGAATAGATAACCCCTAAGTATAATGCGTAGGCAGTTATGTTCCCATCTGGCCAACTGTTGCTTTATTTTCCTTTTGGACAATAACTTACGGTATACAAATGAAATAGATTCAACGTTCTGCACATTTTTGGGTTCATCAATAATTATGATAAAAACTCGGCGCTCCGCCAAGCCCGGGATGGGTCCGCGTAAGGTCTGACGGCTAAAAGTCGAAAACATGAAACATGCCACCAATCTTCCTTAACCTAATTTAGCTCGCCCTGCTGATCAAGAAGCATAGTTTATCAATCGAACCCAGCAGTCTCAGACACTCTTCCTGTGAAATGCTTCTAAGGGTACCAGGAGCGAATTAAGTTCACTCTCAACTCTGGGAGCCCCAGATTCCACCCAACCCAAGACTAAAGCATGTTCCATGGTAAAATGAGACATTCATCATTAATTTAATGATACCTAATGAGATCTAAAGTACATACGAATTCCTTGATGCATTACTCCATATCTCCAAGATATGGTAGATTATTGATGGTCCTGAACATTATCAACGACTATCTGGATAAATAATTTTCACCTGTTCTCATAAATAGGTACCCAATGGTCCTGTTTATACAAAAGTTCGTAAACCTCTTCGTTGGAAGCAAACTCGTTTGAAACATAAAAAAACTGCTTTATACACACAATACAGTATCCAATATGGATAATCCTTCTGTGAGAGAATAGATATATTAGTAATGGCTGCTATGCATTCAAGTGGACGTCCTAGTGGATAAGGAGTAATTCTTTCAATATCAATCGGTAAACGAAAGAACATTAAATGTTCTTTCGTTTACCGATTGATATTGAAAGAATTACTCCTTATCCACTAGGACGTCCACTTGAATGCATAGCAGCCATTACTAATATATCTATTCTCTGAAAATTTTTCATCAACCTTAGTACTGTACAAAACAGTTTCATCCAATATAATTTAGATAGTATGCTAATGAAGTATCATATCATTCTTAGGATTATAAAAGCCCAAAACTGGATATTTAGAAATCAAAAATAGTAGATAGAAAGGTAACCAAGATGAATCCCTCATCCCCTCACCATTAACCACCCTAACTCTTCTAGTGACTCAAGTGCCCCGCATTTGAACGTCATTTTAAAATCCATGAACTACGATACCTTATTGTAATTCGAGTTCCCCCTCCCTTCCTCCACTCACGGTAATAGGTCAAAACATTGGACTTTTGTCAGTTTGATTTGGTCAGTCGTTAGTAGATTACATATCTATTCAAAAGGTAAAAAACACACAAAAATTCACATAATACTCAATTTTTGGTGACGATGACTAATCATGAATGAAGCATTAAAACCATTATAAACGGCGTTTTTTGAGGAATCCAGAAGAGAAAAAACTGGGACAAAAACGGGTTAATGTGTAACTAGGAAGTATTTAGTGGCAAACAAAAAAGAATCACGCAAATAGGCTGAGGATTGAGGACAAGTCAGCTTCCTACAAGTATTTTCAGAATGCGCTTTCTTTCCAGTAAACAACCTCGCATTCATCCCCATAAATTTCGGAATTCCGCATACGTAGTACACAACTAGATAGATTTCTAAGACGACCAAAATCAACCTCTCAAATCGGTTGGAAACTAAGGCCTGGACAGAGTACTTAAGATTTGTCACACATGCATACCCAGATAGACATTTATGTATTTGCTTTCAGAATGGTCTAAAATTGATTTGTATGAGTTTTTTTGTTATCTGTTGAATGCTGTCCTCCTTCACCCTAAATCGCAAAAGGACTAACGTCCTAAAAATTAGCATGAATACGGCCATGCAATGTAGTGTCATTATGGTAAAGCCTCCTCCGTTGCAGAAGAAATGAGTCCTCCGGATTGTACTGCTTCCTAGCCTTCAATTATTTCTTATTTATGCATGATTTATCAGTTACTAATATAAGACTATAAAGATTTATGCAACAACCCAAATATTGATAAATTGACTATCTAAAATATGGTTGGGTTTGTTTTATCGTGGAACCCGTTCCAACCTGGTTCGCCATATTAACGAAGCATATGACGAGATATCGTTTGAGGACCCATTATCCCTCGCGGATATGGTCGATTGAGCTCAACCAAGAAGCATAAAGGAGAGAGAAGAAATCCTCCACCGGTAAATGATAGAAAGAAGGGGAGAAAGAATCCGAGAGGACGGTCGAGATTTGTAAGTAGTCGACGGCGAGAAAGCCACTTGGACGTCGGCCAACTGCCTCTTTCCGGGAAGCCTAGAATCACCTAATGAAGGCTATGATAGATAGGGTAAGGACAATAAAAGCCCGAACCTCGGTTCTTTTAGATAGTTCCCACGGAAGGTATGGCATAAAGAAAAGGTCCATCCGATCCAATGCGGCTTTGAGGTTTTTATTTTCTCTCAATGTAGAAAAACATGTCCCATGGGTTTGTTTGCAATGCAAATATTTTCTCCAAAGCATTCTCACTCAATCGTAGTGTCTTCCCTCCTTCCATTTGGATTATTCTGATTACAGATGCCCAGCCCGTTCCAGAATAAAAGATGAACTGCTGAAAAGGAATTCTAACTCTATCAATACGGAGTTAACATTCGGTTTCAAAAATTGGCTGTAAGGTAGATTTATATATGCAAACGAACAAGGACTCTGGAGAGCTTATCTACCTTTCGATCTGTGTGGATTATATTAATCCTGAAACATACCCACGCACTAAATAAACTGAAGTTAAGTCACTGGTAAATTGAGTTTTCTTAAAACTAACGTCTTGAACAGGAATCAAAAACGCCCACTTCATATTACCTGAATTCGGACGGGAATTGGAAGTTGAGAGCACAAATCTTCTGAAAATAATTCATCCAAACGTTTTTCTTCATAATTTATCATTGTAGATACTAATAAATCATAGTGGGAGGAAATAGAGCCTAGCAATCATTCCAAATCTTTTGCTTTCTCATTATCAACGATAAGAAATCTATGGGCTCCATAGGAAAGGATATCAATTTTTCAGAGAATTTACACGTTACAAAAAATTAGTAGCTTTGCAGGACAACGGGATTTCCTCACTGAAACACCAAATAGTGGTGGGGGTTTCGACACTGACAACTCCAACTGATGGATGCAACAACGGAGCGGAACAGAGAAAATTATTGCACCAACCATTTGATCCAGAGAGTTCTCATGGTGGTCTTAAGAGTCGAGAAATGTTCGTCATTCACTAGCTATAAGAACTAACAGACTGGGAACTGCATGTTTACAACTTTTCGAAAACGTGACGAGTCAACCACATGAGTCCGTAACTCAAATATTTATATGACCGATCCTGTCAGATTCGTACAATTCACCTCCTGCATTCTCGACTTCCTTTATGAAAGTTTCGACTTTCAGGAGTGATCTTCCATCTTATCACTAGCTTTTGAAACTTCAATAACCTTATCTTAAAATGTAGTTCAGATGCTAAACTTTTACGTCGAAAAACAGCCACATTAAGCTCGAATCATGTCCCTAGCGGTTGTAGAGCATTTTTGTGACAAGTGAATTTTCGTCAAATGTCTCAACTTGCTCGTTGTCATTGAGTAACTCTGCTTCAAGTTGCTTTTCGGACAACAATGATCTGACTCTAAAAATCCAATTAACAAAATTGTTCCCATTTCATCAGGAAAACATGGAGTGATTAATAATGTAAAGAACCATTTCGCCCATGGTATGTCACGTTATCACGTAGTTCATACACTTAGTTAGTTCATACATACGCCATCACTACCTGCAAAAAAAAAATAAATAAATAATAATAATAATAATCTGAAAACCCATTTATTAAAGATCTGGGACTGATCAAAGATGAGAAATGATCCAAAACAAGGCCCATAACCTGATAAAATGGTGCACATTTATATGGCATTATTGTAGAAAATAAGGATGGATAGAGAGAATATGGCGTTACCCGGGAGAACTTACAAATGTACAGGTTACGAAGGACGGTAGTCCCAACAACCTTATTCTAGGATGGAAAAGCCCCAGCCTAGAGTAAATAACACCAACACAAACAAGGTCAACTATCTACAACGTTGTCATTGTAGCGGGCTCTTGCATTCAACCTTTGGAGTTCTCTTCAGATTTCAACATAGCTCTGAATTCTTGTCTGGCCAATTCTGACACAGTTGGTCCTCAATTCTACTGAAAAATTCAATTTTTCAACTTCACAATCGGAAAGTTTGCTTGAAAATTATCAAGGGGAAAAAACTTGTTTGAACTATTTTTTACCATATTACCTTGAAGGCCCTAATATTGTTATACAATTGGATCCGCTACTGACTTATTCCTAAATTGACCGCTAGTTTATCTCTTAGTTGTAAAACTTGAGGTCTCTACTGAGACAGAGGGAAATAAAACTGAAATGTAAATGTAAATCATGCTTCGCGTGGTAAGTTGGAGAGGGTAATTTCACCGCGTCTTCCCGATAGGATTCAGAATAATTTTCGAGCGGGAACTCGTTTGTAGCCCGGACTTGATAATAACATCTGATAAGGAAAGGTGAGGGCTTGGGAGAAGGTGGGTGGAAGGTAAATGGGGCATCTTCGGACGGAATAATAATACGGACATCCATCAGCACCTTCCAGCCCCCCAACGGTGGTTGAGCCTGCCATCCCTTCTAACTACATCACACTACCCACTATCAGAAATAACCTCACCCCACTCTCCTCTGCCTTTAACCAGAATACCCGATCGTTATTGCTTTGTATAATGTTTTTATAACTTAGGGTTATGAGTGATCAGTCTTGTCTCCACTCCTGTTAGGTTCCTAATGTGTTGTTACTAACAACAGCTTTTACCCAGCATCAGTAAAAGTCTTAGTGAAGTCCTCGAAAGCATCAGTCTTATGGATGTAGATATTGCTGCCCCGATGGTTCTCAATCAGAAACAAACAAAACTAGACAAACATGAAGAAACTGCAAAGTGCAAAAAGCACATTTGTTCCATTTTTGTATTTTTGCATGATACTTCATTATATTAGGGATTGAAACGACTAATCAGGAAAACCTAATTAGGTATTTACCTATTTATACTTAATTCAATGGTGAGACTCTTTTCGGTTTGCAACATGTTGTAATACTTTTGTGTAGTCTCCTCTCAGTTCTCCTACTCTTCGTATCCATGTAAACGATCCTAGTAAGTAATTAGTGCCAGACAGTAGATTACTAATTCTCCACATCGATTTTGGACACATAGTTATATTGTATTATTTAAAGATTGTATCCAGTTATTACTTAGCTTTCTCCTAAGTTACGTATTAAAATCGTTCATTCCAAGGATCAGGTGTTTGAGAACCAGGTAGTTTAATAAAACTTGCCCTTATGTTTTTCACATGGAATATTATTTCATTTCTAAACTCCGTAAATACCAACACTACTTAGTTAAATGTAGGTTGACACTGCAATGCCCAAGCCCGATTTAGCGTAAACAAAGACCAATTTGTTAACTCGTTTGGCGGAGATCGGTTCAGGAAAGACAAATCGATTTATATATTCGTATGGAATAATCACGAAAGTTCTACTGGAGGGTGTGAATATATTTGTAAATATGAAGCTTTGTTTCGGTGCTTACTCCATCAAAAAGTTTCCCGAGTATTACTGAAAACAAGGCACTATGGGATTTCGTGGAAGACTGCTCGTGATGAAGCAACAGCGCATGCTAGAGCGAACAAGTGTGAAGTTCGATAAATAAAGTTATAAAACAAGAAGCTCCTGAGCTCATTTCCTTCACTGGTGCTAATGCCGTGCCGTTGCCTCTCGTCGTTTCATTTTAAAATGCGCAATGTATTAACCAATTACCTTAGTTGTCTGAGCGTCTGCTCGTATCCAACTTGGCTAATTAGACCATGCTCTACTCAGGGGATTCTGCTCTCATTAAAGTTGCGGAGACGGGGGTGTGGGGTTTAGAGCAAAACGCTCTTCTGGAAGAAGAATTTATTGAGAGTCATTCTAGCATTTGACAATTTCGTTTGTCTCGATCAAAATCAAAACCAGGAAGTGGATCAAAACAAACATTATACAAAAAACCATCACGATTGGTAACATTTTCTCGCTATGTTGATTTTTCGTGAGACCACAATTATGCGAGACTACAATCTCACAAGACTACAATCCTGTGAGATAACAATCTTGTAGTATTGCGAATCACAACTAGGTAGGTACTTCATCACCAAGTCCTATGATTACACATACCCACTCCAAAGAACGAGCGAAGCGAAAGGACATGCTAGATTCATAATATTGGACCATGATTTCGAAATTGATGGAGACAGACACGGAATCAGAATTGTTGTCCAGAAAACATCGTAAGAAAGAAGTTGAAGAAATAACAATTTGATCTTTTACACTCGGATTTTGTTGAACTTTGTTATTGAGAAAGTAAACAAGGATAGCTTCCTTGGTACTATACGAAAAATGTAATGTTGAAGTATTAACTTTAACACTCAGAAAATGAATTCACACTGTACGCCCAACCGTTTGCTCTTGATACGGTTCTGTTAAGAGACTACCGACTTGGGGTATCCTTGCTGGTGGGAAGGGGGAAGAAGGTTGCTTGTCACAACAAACACTCTTCTTGGCCATCTTAGTGGCGTCAGCGTGAACTTGAGTTTGGGGTAAATAGCTCGAGATTTCGGTTACAGAGAACCAGGTAAGAATTTGTGAAGCTGAGTCACGTAAAGAGAAGAACCACTTAGGAGGCAGCTCTTCAGGAAGCGGCCTAATGGGATCTGCATGCTTCCGGTCAAGCCCACTCTCTTGAAACCTCCAAGCGCTGAAGGAAGAGCGCTTTAAGGGAGGGACGAGCATATCTGTTGGGTGATAATATTACAGTATATTTCCATCCAACAGCATAGTCTCAGTGGAAATACTAGAATACACATCTATTTGAAGTTCAGCAGATGTCACTGATGTTATTTTCTCATTTAATTCAATCGTCCAATTGTTGACTTCAAATTTGTCAAAACATACCTGAACAGCAGGGACTACGGTTGAACCTACAGTTTTTCATTGAAGTTTGATTAACGTGATATCCCGCTGCAGCTGATAACAGGCCCCAAAAGGCGGTGGAGGGGCTTCAGCTGGAAAATCAGCGAGTTTCAGACTCGCAATAACTCCACTTGAAATCTTTCATGAAAAGCACTTCGGGGAACTAATCTTCTACAGCTTGGAAACTTCTCCCCCATTCCCCGAAGCTAAAGGAATTATAAAAGTTTTAAACGAAAAGTGCTATCAACTAAAGGTTTCCATTTATTACAGAGTCATCTGCAATAAGAGGAGAACGGAAACGAGAAAAAATCTTTTGGCCCTGTGACAGCATAAATCATTAGTCTATGTTTGTTTCTGTGACGTCAATATTTGAGATGTGTTTCTTCTGACAGTGGTGTGGACCATAACCGTCAACCAAAAGCTCAAATAACGTGCTTCCGTAGGTAAACACAGATCATTCTCCTATTCCTACAATCGAACCAACCGACTATTGAAAACATTGTGATATTTGTATATGATTTGAACTCTTCCCTTGTTCATCCTGGTGCTCCGAAATACGTACATCGCACACATCTACGAACGAGTAACTAGATGAAATTTATTTGGAAGTAGGATACTAGGTGTTATATATAGGTTATTTCTTAGTTTCACTTGTCAGAGCACCAAATTTATCACCACCTATGAGCAGAGTGATAGACTGACGAGGTTGAATTTTCGTCCAACTGCCATATGTGGCGTCCAGGACGTCGCCAACTGAGAGAGAGAGTATTTATTTGCCATTATACAGAGTATTTACATTGCAATAGTCATTACAGTAGGTAGTTTAAGTGTCCAAGAAAAAGAATATTAGATTTTGTGCACCAGGTGTGAGGGGGCTCGTACAACCCCCCTCGTGCCGGCTGTCTTCCAAAGGGAAGATTATAATTGGTTCCGATGATTTCACTTATGGCTACGTATTCCCTCATCTGTTTGTGGAGCGGGGTTCACTAACGGTCCAACCCGAAAGCTGCGGTCAGGACCTGCAACACCTCCTACGAGCGGTCACCGATCCAGACAATCTCCTGGCCCGAGTGATTTCCCGCGAACCGATTCATAAAACTAGTTAACGGACATTGGTCCATTAGTGGGAGTAACACTGAGATTGATCCAAATCAGATAAGTAGGCGATATTGCTTAGTTCTCACCTATTCTGCGTGTTACGGGGGGTGTTACGGGGTGGTGTGGGGGTGTTACGGGGTTGGTGTTAGAGAGTTTCAATATTTTAGCAGTATATTCATCAAAATAAACATCAAGCAAACAATTAGGTTAGGAATTGCGGTCAAACATAATTTTTTCGAACTTGCACTGATTACACCACAAAATTGTGTATTTTACAATCGAGAATGCATTTCACTCAAAGACCTGCCTTTCAACTTGTATTTTATTACTTGGAGCTACGCAATACTTGCGTGCTCAAGATTCTATCTCTGATACGAGTTGCAATATCACAGTCACACAGATATTCCAAATGCTTCAGCCTAGGCTCTGAACGTAAGATGTAGTATCCAACCCATTCGATAACTTGAAAGATGTTATTTCGAACATTCCTGTTAAAATTTTGTGTGGGAAGTAATTAGAGTAATTAGACCATTAGTAATGGTGACTAGTTTCGAAAAAAATGCGGTGGTGTCATAAAATGGGATTACCGCTCCAAGTGCGTCTAGAGTCTTTTACTACACCCCTCAAAAGTCCCAGACTTCGCAGTTTTTTATCGATTTCACCTTGCTCAGCTCCACTCCCTTCTGCGTTCACCATCGTCATTATATTTCAAGTAGGGGAGTATCGTATAGCGTCTGTGACCCCCATGATTAGGGGTTGACGCTGGAAAATACTACGTCTTCGCTTTTCGATTATTATTTTCAATGGGTAATGATCCTTTGGAATCGACCAAGAAAAAAAAGTGTTTCACGTTTCAGGGTACGTATAATCCTAAAATCTATCACGTTCGAATTGTATTTCATGTAAATCTCGTGTGTTTCCTTGACATCCTAGAATCAAATCATAGGGAACCATAGGAGAAACTCATAGGGAGCGAACGGTTTGTCCTACAGAGCTCCAGGTGGTCTACAAAAATGCAATACTTTTTGCAAAATTGGTGAAGAAACAATACCTTTATCTTGGGAAATTTTGAGCTAGGAGACTCTTGAAAATTTCAACCTTTAATTTTCACCCCTCAGAAGTGACTGACATCAACCAAAAGTTTTGCTTCCCAACTAGACCCCTAATAGAGCCCATTATACCAAACTTCATTCAAATCGGTCCGAGGTTGCGAAGAAAAGTGCCGCGTACGGCGGACGGACGGATTTTTTTTTTTATTTTCGGATTCTACGTACGTTGAAACGTGAACCATCAAATTTTGAGGGGGGTGGGGGGGAGGCTAAATTTTTTTCTTGCTCGATTCCAATGATTCATCATAGAAAATAACAAACCGAAAGCAAAAATGTAGTATACTACTGCCCAACAAATAATTTTTCTTAACAAGAATGCCGTATCATTTTTTCTTGATAATTTTACCATATTCAAGTGCCAGAAAATGTCGTCTAAATTGGACAGGATCCAAAATCAATTGCTTTATAATTAGCGCCCATGACCAGCGTGGTTTGATGCGCACATAGAAAAAGCCATTCAAAGCTGTGACCTAACGTTTTTTGTTCGTCCGTTTATAAGAACTCCATTAATTTACATTCGATCATAAATATCTATCTTGATTTGATATAAAATAATATATCAACTCTGAAAATTAGTGTTGGATGGGCTGCTATAGTGAGCAACTGTTGAAGGAAGTTAATTTTGATGACGGTCCTGATGGAATCATCTGCTCTGACACAGGTGACATCTTTCAGCTTTCCTCGTTGGTCATCCCTTTCCATCTGTCGTTTCTGCCAACTTGACTAAAACGCCATTTCGAGGAGAGGTCACCCTTTTCCCTCAAGTCCAAGTGGGGACAACTGCTTCATAGATGGACAACCAACGCTCATTATACCGCACTTAGCAGTTTACAAACCGTGTAGTTAACAAAGTTGGATCAGATGTATACTGGGGAGTTGTGTACCCCTCTCATCATTCTCGTGTCACGTTGTCATGGAATGATGGTTTCTACTGCCGAAGGTTGAGAAGCATTGTCTTCATGCAAAAAATCCCGGAAAACATTAACCTCCAACATCAAAATTAGTTTCGTTAACATCTTGAATACCAAAGCTCTTCGAACAGCTTTTGCCTTTGAAGTAAGACTCTTAAGTCAACCCAAATTACCTGGACGTCCTTTTGAAAGACGCTTCCTTTGATCTAGTGACATTTTGATGCTGTTCTTATGTGATTCAATATGGTTCATCACTGTTCTTTCTCCCTTGATGAGGGGTGGGAAATAGTTTGCATTCTCTAACTCTTTCTTAAACGCTCATGTTCTCATTGGAGAAAATAATAATTACTACGTCAATCTCAAGAAAAACAGTGGCTATATTTAATTCATTTGTTAACCTAATTAAATACATTTTAATAAAATCAATTAAATTTAATTAATTTGTTAATTCGTTCGTTAATTTGAATTATTGAAATAAATCTACTCTGAAAAATCATAATCAACAACACATTTTCCATCAATAAAATGATTTATTATTCAAAATAATATGGCCATTATTAAGTATTTTACGTAATTCAAAGGGAATTCAAAAGGATTAAAGAGAGCAGACCGCACTGTAGTGTAGAAAGTAAGTAAGTACTGCTTTATTTATAAAATGAAAACTTCTTATCATAACAACTTATCAGCAGTGTTGCTATTTAAAAGGAACAATGCTGAGGTATTCATCATCCCTTCCCCCTTTAAATGAGAAAAAAAAAATATATATAACTTTTTTTTACAAAACGTGTATATAATAAACTAAAGAATCCTCTAGTTGTTAAACAACTGGTTGTAAAATGAGCATCTGTGGTAGTTACAGCCTTCAGTTTTGAAAAGGTGGGTAAGTCAGCCTCTTGGGTGGTTGCCGAAGGCGGTTGGAGCGTCTAAGTCCCGCTTCTTCCTGATCCACTGGCTCTTGCGCTGGTCTTGTGGACTCTGCTTGGTTGGATTGTTTCGGTCGCCTCGGGCTGCTAGACAAAAGTGGCTCACTAGCAGGAGGCGTTGATGACTGGTTGGATTGGCTACTCTCTTCAGGTGACATTGGTTGGAAAGAACCACGTGGAGAAGGTATTGAAGTGGCCTCAGTTTGGATTGACTGATGTGCAAATGGTCTCTCAAGATTGGCATGCAACTGAGATGTTGGTGGGTTCGGAGTTACAATCTGCATATCCTGACCAATACGTCTCATTTGATTCACATGCCGTCGCCATACTGTGTTTCCAACCTGCACGCTGTAGTGGATATCGCCATCTCTATTTATTACGAAGCCAAATTCCCATTTCCTGTTTGGTGACGAATACGACCTTACTGCTACTTTTTCACCTTCCTCAAAACTAATGAAGTTATTCTGTTGAGTTTCAGCATGAGGTGCATAGTCGAGTTTCGGTTTAACTTGATCCAATGCTGTACGTATTTCCCTTCCCAACATTAATCTTGCAGGGGATACACCAGTGTTCGTGTGTGGAGCTCGGCGATAGGCCATCAGGAACGTGTTTAACTTGTCTTGTGGTGAACCTGGTGAAGTAATGAGCTTCCTCAGTGCTTGTTTCATGGTTTGGACCATGCGCTCGACCTGTCCATTGGTAGATGGATTGAAAGGAGCAGACGTTTTATGGATGATGCCATTCTGTTTCAAGAATTGATGAAACTCTCTGCTTGTGAAAGTTGCGCCATTGTCGCTCACAAGCACTTTTGGCACGCCATACCTGGCGAATAGTTCAGTCATGTAGGAGATTGTCGAATTGGAAGAAGTACTGTTGACACTCACAATTTCAGGCCATTTGCTGTAAGAGTCTATAATGAGCAAATACGTTCTATTTTGGAACGGTCCCGCAAAATCTACGTGGATTCGTTCCCATGGGTGTTTCGTGGGTTCCCAGTGATGATTGGGTACTCTGTCTGGGTTCTTTGCATATAAATTACATTCAGGACAATGTTTTGTGATGTACTCAATATCTGCGTCCACATTTGGCCAATATACGTAGTTCCTTGCTAGATTTTTCATTTTTACTACTCCCAGATGCCCAGAGTGGAGCTCACTCAGGATTTTCTGGCGAAGGCTAGATGGAATATACACCCTGATACCATGGAAGATACACCCTTGGTGTAGTGATAGTTTGAAGTCTTTGTCTCCTTGTGAAACTCCTTCCAATAGATTTGAGTAAATTTGTTTCATCTGTGGGTCCTCCACCGTTGCTGCAGCGATAGCTCTTGCTGTGACTGGGAATGGATCGTACTGCCTCACCATGAACACAGAAGCCTCATCATCTACTTCATATTTCTTCCATTCATCTGACGTCTGAGGTAATCGAGACAAGGCATCTGCGTTCCCATGCTCTGCTGACTTTCGGTACTTTACATCGAAATTGAAAATCTGTAATTGAAGTGCGTAATGTAGCATGCGAGTGGCACTCAATAGAGGTAGTTTCTGTTTGCTTCCAAATATATGAATTAGTGGTTTGTGATCGGTGATCAGTACAAAATGGCGTCCATATATGTAGTGAAAAAATTTGAACATCGCCCATTTTATAGCTAAGGCTTCTTTATCTATCATGGAATATGATCTTTCAGATTTGCTCAGCATCCGAGAAGCAAAGGCTATGGGATGTTCTCTTTTGTTTATAACATGAGACAGAACAGCCCCAATTCCCCATGGGCTGGCATCAGTGGCCAAGGTCAATGGCAAGGACGCATTGTAATGAACCAGCACTCTGTCTGATGCTATTTCTTGTTTTATTGCAGAAAAGCTACTTTCACATTCTTTGGTCCACTGGAACTCAATATTTTTGCAGGTTAAAGCGTGAAGAGGTTGCGCTAGCGTTGACAGGTGTGGCACAAATTTTGAATAGAATGTGACTAGTCCTAAAAACGATTTTATGTCTTTGACAGTTTTAGGCTGGGGTGTATTTAGAATTGCATCAACTTTGGTTAAAGTTTTGTGAACCCCATGTGCATCCACTCGGTAGCCTAAAAAGTGTACTGTACTTTCGAAGAACTTGCATTTGTCACGATTCAAGTGTATACCATTTTCTAAACATGTTTTTAACACTGATTCTAGATTTTTGAAGTGCTCATCATCTGTGATCCCTGTTACAATAATATCGTCATGCACTACGTAACAATTATGATTTTTGAAAATGGTATCGACATATTTTTGCCATTCTGCAGGTGCTGTAGATACGCCATACATTAGACGCTTTGGCTCAAAAAGCCCACGATGAGTTGTTATTGTTAGTAACTTTGCAGTATCAGACGTTACAGCCATATGCAGGAAAGCAGACCTTACATCTAAGGTGGAGAATTTTGACCCTGCACTCAAAGTTGAAAAAACGTCCTCATATCCGGGAAATGGGTGTTGGGTCACCTTGATGTGTTGGTTTAGTGTTGATGAATAGTCTGCACATATTCTAATTTCCCCTGTGGGTTTTACCACAGGCACAATCGGGGTCGCCCACTCTGAACTTGATACTGCCTGTAGGACTCCTTCTTCAACTAGTCGATCCAATTCTAGTTCTATGCCAGTTCGTAATGAGAGTGGGACAGGCCGTGGTTTTCTAAAAATGGGACTAGCATTTTCTTTTAACTCGATGTGACATTCGTAATTCTTTATCAGCCCAATTTCATTGTCAAAAACCTTATCGTACCTGGTGAGTAAAGACTTGACTTTTTCTTTGGCGTTGTCTGAACCCACAAAGTTCAAATTCTGTAGTTTAATGCCAAGAGCTGACATCCATGAGCGCCCTAGAACGAGTGGGTAATCTTCCTCAACAATTATTGCCTCCAACGGTTTCACTACATCAAGGTAATGTACATTTAGACTAGTAGTTCCCAGTGGTTTAATTATCGCACCGTTAAAAGTCTTCAAAATTGTAGTTGTAGGTAGAATTTTTGCCATTGGTGCAATTTTTGCAAGTGTTGATGAATTCAAAATGGTGTTTCGGCTTCCAGTATCAAGCTCTAGTTGAATTTGGCAACCATTGATATTGAGATTAATCATAAGTGGGGGGTGGCTAGTGCTGTGAGCCACTGAAAGGCGATAGACAGGTTCGAAATTATGATCAAAAATATCATGTAAAAGTTGATCAGCATCCGAATCTATTAGTTGGTGCACAGAATGAAACGGACTCTCTGGGTCCTCAAACTCATGTGACAAATAGTCAACCTGATGGTCCACACATGAGTTCTCGTACCCCTCCTCGTCATCTGATGTTGGCATGGCCTGCAATAACTTGATCATGGCTAATCTCCTCTTTTTCATGCACACGGAATCAACATGTCCCGATGTGCGGCAAAATGCGCAAAATAAATTGGTTGCCTTGCATGAATTTGCTTTGTGGCTATTTTTGACACCACATTTGAAACAGATAGGCTTTCTAGCACCCATAGACGAGCTGTTATTTACTTGTCTGTTATTAACATGTTGTCTATTTATTTTGTGCACTACTGATAAGGGGTTTAGAATTTCCGTGGTACCTTCTGTTGCTTTTTCTAGAGCTAGAGCGATTTGTAAAGTTTTATCAAGTGTGATGTCGTCCTCTTCAAAAAGTCTATCAAGCATCACTCGCGATCGTAATCCGCTTACAAAGACGTCTCGTAGCATAGTGTCAAGCATAGCGACCGGATATTTACATTTTGCAGCTAATTTTCGAAGCTCTGATGCGAACTGAGAGATCGATTCACCCTCCAATTGTTTCCGGTTGAGGAAAGTATGTCGACTTGGTATGACTAGAGGGGTTGGATTGAGGTGTTGTTTCAGTTGGTCCTTTAATTCGTTGTAAGTTTTTGAACTCAGTTCTGTTGGGTATATGAGGCTCTTGAGGAGCGCATGGTGTTTAGGCGATAATAGTGTTATGAAAGTGTCAGCTTTAGATTGTTCTGACACAAGTTGCGTCTTGAAAAACGACTCAAGACGGCCGATGTAATCATCATATGTTTCCACTGATTCATCGTATTTTTCTATGTTTACGTGAATAGGGCGTGCAGTGGATGTAGAGTGTTTCGATAAAGTGCCTAATAGTTGTATTACTTGCTTATTTTGATCGGCAATCATGTTGAGAAGTCTATCAACCTCGGTGGGTCGAGCACTTGCTCCATCGTTATCTGGCATTGTACCTAGAACGATTCAATTTTTTTGTATCTAAGTAAATACCTAGGTGCGTTTTGTACGTGCAAGTTTTATATTTCAATAATTTGCTTTCATAAAGGTGTTATGAACGTACCGATCGCAACGAGTTGGTAGGTAGCTTTATCCGATGTGAGTTCCGATGATCTGATAAGAACTTGTCCGCAACAGTAATCTCGCCAGCAAGTTTCAACAAGAAACAAATACTTAATGTAGTACGTTGTCAGATTCGATGCACGTAGGTAGGAATCGAATGACCGCGCCAGTTATTAAGTATTTTACGTAATTCAAAGGGAATTCAAAAGGATTAAAGAGAGCAGACCGCACTGTAGTGTAGAAAGTAAGTAAGTACTGCTTTATTTATAAAATGAAAACTTCTTATCATAACAACTTATCAGCAGTGTTGCTATTTAAAAGGAACAATGCTGAGGTATTCATCAGCCATTAACATAAAAATAAACTCTTGCTTCCGAAAAAAAGCAATTGGCTTCAAAAGACCTCTTGGAAAATCATTATTTTTGTTTAACTATTTCTGTTTGGTGAAAAACAAGATTATTTATTTCAATCAATAACCATAATCTCCGTCCTCCAAGTCACTGTCGTGATCAGTCACCTCAATGTTTTCAGGCACCCATGGGCGCAATAATCGCGTCTCCTCCATCTTTCCTATTACTGTACATTTCTGCTAGCACCTGAACTCAATCTCCTCATCCGTTCTGTAAAGCTTTTCCCTGAACAAAAATGGAAAAGGATTATTAGTTTTTTGGGTGAAAAAAGAACAGAGAGAGGCGAAATAGCAAAATTATTCGCAATGCTACAGAAAAAATTATAATTTACCAGATAGGTACCTACTTATGTTTGAATGAAATTGATTTTAGTTATACACTATTAACGAAATTATAATTTACTTACATTTTACGATGTCAATGAAAGTATTTCGTCAGAAGTCGCGCGGCTGTCACCTGACCGCCGTCAGTGAGAAAATAAATACGAATGCAATCGCGCGGCTGTCTCCTGACCGCCTGACTCAACACTATCAAGTTTTGAAGTGTACTGAGCGTTAACATAGAGGCGGATCACTGGCCATAGGGGTGGAACGAGTTGTGGGACGTCTCATTAGAGAATACATGACCTTCCCATCCTCCAAAAAAATCATAGGTGAGCGCATCTCTTCGAAATTCAAGAAAGGCGGTCACTTGACCGCCTGCGCGAGCGCTTGAAGGTTATAGATTTTAGGACTCTTGCGTCGGATCTTGAAACCTAAGCCACGAACCAGTGCCATCTTCCGAAGCTTTCATGTCCCCATGACCATGAATCATGAATCAAAACATCTAGTGTCCCCTGGTCTTCATAAAATACGAGTATACCTTATAATTACGTAAACAATAGCTATTGATTACTTAGTTATGTATATATGTGTATAAACGACCCGCTTTTTTCTGAGTTATTCAGAGTTGATATAACATTACCAAGGATAGATAATACGTAAGTACTTATATGCTCGGTATCACGGTTGCTCCTAAGAGAAATTCATTGTCATCGTCAACCTTGCTTTTTCGTGCTAAACCTTTTTTAGAAAGTCAACTTTGAAACAATAAAACTTACTGGGCCCATTTTATACTCATTAGGAAAGTTTTTGAAGACAAAAGGAAAGTGGCTGAAAGGTGATCACGCCCTGCAAGAGGGGATTGCCCCGACCGCCTCCGTGCAAGAAGCTTGTAATAACCGGATGGCGAGGTGGGGCGCTAAAACTTTAAAGTGATGGCTTGATAAGGGGTCCGCTTATACAAAGAGCAGCCGAGGAGTATAAAAAAAGTGATTCACCCCACCAACGAGGACAAATACACAAAAGATTCCTCTTCCATATCGACCTGTGTCGTAAAAGTTCGGAAAGCCTTTCACCGTCCTGCTTAGTTTTGTTGAATGGTTAGGAGACCCTCTCGACCGCCTTTTTTGCTTATCGTTCGAGCCTCCATTACATGACGTTTTACTTGCTAAACCGTGAGGCAGTCCTGGCCTCTCTGTTGGCCATTCGACTAGAAAGTAACATCATTAACGAACGTCACCACCATGGCTTGTGTCATTCGTTTCTCAGTTTGAAGGAACTACGATATCGTCGGAGATGCACATTTTCTTACTATTGTGAATTCAACAAGCGGTAGTTTGTTTGAAAAATAAATAATAATCAGCAAAATAATCAGCCCTACACCTACACCGGCTAACCGCTGTAACGACAGAACCGTCAATAGACACTATAATAACGCTCATTCGAACCAAAAATAACCCTATAACAGCACATAGGGGTGTTCAACACCCCACCAGACGTTTCTTAGCCTCCCATTTTCCGTTAATTTCTTTTTTGTGCCCCCCAAACCCATGTAAATCTTCTTACACTCTTCCTCCTCGGCAGTTCGAACAAACATCCACCATAATCAACAAAACTCAGTGATGTATCTTATTTTTGAATATATGTCCATATTTTCGAAATAGTATTGTTACACTTGGTGCAATAAAGAATATTGAAAAAAAAAAACACTCTTCCTCTACAAGATTCAGCTTTTCACAGGCTCATTCATTGTTTCGCTACCTCACCTGAAGCAAGTAAATTGTATCTGGGGTGTCCCACACCCTGTGTGCCGACATTCACCCCAGTGTTTTTGTTGAGTGCGATCAAACGTGTTTGGATTGTTTCCAAAAACTGCTGCTTCAACAGGGAATCCAGAGAGTTATATACCACTCTTGAAGAAATTACGAACCTTTTCCTCCGCTTGGAACAGGATGAAGATGACCCAGACTTTGGTGGAGGGTTTCCTGATAAAGTAGATTAAGGTGTCTTGGAGAATGATCACGTCCTCTGAATAGGAAGTAGAGGACTTCCCGCCTAAAAATATGATTCTTTACGATGATCAAGGGCTCTCAGCTTCAGTCCTAACTCAAGAAGACCTGGCTAGAACATGTCACTGACGATCAGCCACCAAAACAGACGAGTCGTTGCAAAGCCATTAGTGGAAGAAAAATCCACCATGAGTGGCTACAAATGGAAGAAAAATGTCCGTTTGGCTTACCGGTGTCAAAAACTCAGAAATAAAATAGATTTGGGAAGGTCTGGACCTCAGAGGAAGCAATAATTATTCAAACCCAATTCAAAAAAGTGCGCCGATGTGTGAGGTATCTGATCTGGGATATCATCGATTTGTCTCTTACTTTTGCCCACAGTAAAACCATGAAAATAAGCCAGGTGTTTTCTGTGAAAGAGGAAAAGACAAGAAGACAAAACTCTTTCGTGTTTCATGCCTACACCGTATTTGTAACGAACATGGAGTGTACTGGAAGTTATACATAAAAAAGCTGTGGTTCGTACTTCCAGATCTTTGCTCCTGATTTGCATTTTCATGAGCTTATTTTTTATTGTGATGCCCAATTATTCTAGTTTTCTAATAAATGGTACGAAAAAGCAGTTTAGTTATAAAAAATTATAGCTCTACTTAATTCAAAGGATATTTTCGTAGTATTAAAATATAGTCGTTGTTCACTTTTTCACGCTTTTTCAATGGGATAATTATTTTCTCTCGTCGTTTAAAGTGGTTTTCTATCCATAAGAAGTTCCCTCCAACTAGCTCAGGGCAAAACAGTTCATAAAGCTGGTCGTAATTTTAGTATAATAATGCGAACTATAAGGTTGGAGTGTGCCACACCTCAGTGGTCCGGAAACGCACACTAAAAGCAGTGTGCTATTGTAGGGCTAATACTCGGCTGAGACGCTACAAAAGGTTACTTAGCCCTTGTGTAGATAAAACCAATCCCCATTTAGAATCTGACGAACTCGAGTATTGTTTCCTACCAAAACCTCTACATAAACCAAAAGATTTCCGAGAAAAGTCCAGGTTCTCATCAACCCATATAAATGAGTTACATGTTCGGCAGAAAATTATCATAAACAATTATGTTGTCATTACCGCGTAGGACCCCTTCCGTAGATATATTTGATATTGCTAAGGTATTTACTATTAGACAACTTTATCTGAAAAATCTACTATTGCAATTCTTTAGGACACCCAACATAATTGAAGTTTCTCGAAGGGATCCGAAATACGATACTAGATATGCCGCCTCAGGGAATGTAATTGGCCCTAGACGTAGACTGACTCTGACAACGCACAGCCCAATCTTCATTCTACATTTGTTACACTGAGAAATTGTTTGTAGCATGAAAAGTCCCCAGAAGTTCACTAGACCAAAATACAAAAAGCAAGTGTTAAGTTGGCTAGTTACAGAAGGGAGCTTTAGATGCGAAAGGCTATTAAACAGCATATATGTATAGGATACTATTAAAGCTTAGAGATGATTGAAGAATATTAAAGTAAGTTAGTATATGTTAGAGATTATCACAATGCGTCCTTAATTCTGTCCAATCATGTATTGTTTATTAATATACTTATTACTGTAATTGTATAGTAGACATCAATTTATTTACCGATATGGAGCGATTTTGCAAAGATCCTACCCTACAACACGGGCCAAGCCTAATGTTGGGTAGGAAATCTGAGCAATTTGCATCCCTTCATGCATTTATATTATTGTAATAGTGTACAAAATGGCGAAAATAAACATATCTATCTATCTATCTATTAATTAACGGGTATACCAAAAATCGTTCCTCAGTACTTCACCGGGTATCTATTCCGTTAGAAGTTCTTCACCTTTTCGGTACATTTTACTTTTCTCAAGTATCAGTAAATTCAGTCATGAGATTGACATTGTAAAATTTTCAGTATTAAGAACTTCATTCAACATTTCGTATCATAGCATTGATTCAATATCCATCTATACTCATAGGTATTCAAGATGAAAACCAGTTGGTGTTAGTCCGACCTGTGTGAGGGTGTGTGTTCTTGTATTCTGTTTGTCATTATCTTCCCGTACACGCTGGAAATCTTCAAGGCGATAGAAGTGCGGTAGGTATTCATGACCGTTCAACAAAAGTTGAGTTCGTGAGCAGGTTGTGTTAATGTTTCACCGAGAGTTGTTGGAAGGGATGACCCAGGTCCACACTTCCACTGGTCAACTTCTGCTTCCCCGCCTCCACTTCTGCCTCCAAAGCCTCCAAAAAGCACTTCTGCTCCGCTCTACCTCTTCTCTTTCAACACTTCCCCAAAGTCTGGTGTTCTTTGTGTTGCCCTTTGGATTTATAATACTTGGGCGAGTTTCTGTTAATCGAAGGCGGGGAAGGGGTCCTGACTTCCCATTGAACAAAACTTGGGGTGGTCCAAATGAACGGCCGAAGTTTAGACGCCAGGTCGATAACAAGAAATCCGATGTTTATTCGTTCTCAACGAGAAGTAGATTGTTGATATCGGGAGTTTCTTTCCTTCTTACTCCAATAACTGGTAGAAAAACAATTATTGCATCAACATGTTTTGGGGTTGAAATAGTCAAATGACACAGTGGTGTCTTGAGAAAACAAACTGTGCCCTCTACATTCGATAAAACTTGAAAAAATATTCATGAAGTTATTGATTTGAAGGTTATTTCTTTATATAAGCCAAGTTAACAATGAAATAATTATATGGGTGCGTTGAATTTGTCAGAGAAAGAATGATCGAATGTGGCGTTACATAACTGTTCGCCTTACTGCACTGATCTGAGGTCCAGCCCCAATCACCCTCAATCTCCAAAAAATCGAGCTATAGGATCCCCTAAACTGGCAGTTGAGAATAATAACATTTGCGTGTACGAAGACGATGATGTTTGTCTGATGGTGAAGACATGAAATAAGGAACTGTCTTGAAATTGAATATTCAGGGAAAATGTTGATTTTCGTGTTATCCTTATTCATTTTAGATTTATTGATTTTGAGGTTCTTGTGATTTCATTCATTCCATGAATACATCATACATTAATATTATTTTACAACCGGATTCATTTGGAGAAAAATGTCAAAATGTTTCATACCAATCATTATAACAAATTAATCAACGTAAAAGAAACTAAATCTTCATCAGTAACAAACATTTATTCACTCTCCATCGTTTACCCAATTTTGACATACAATTTTTTATTATTGGGATACGTCAAGCTCTAAACCTTTATACATGTAGATCAAGTAGTAGTTCAGAAATGGTATCGTTTAAATCCTTGGTATCGTAACCTCTGGTTATCCTTGTTAGTGTAATGATGATGGAAATAACATCTGACTCGAGACCACTCGGAAATTCTTTTTGAGTAAACATCATACCCTCTTAGTAATTGGATGTTCTGCATAAGGTGACTCCTACGTTTTTTCCTTCCCTTTTATTTCTCTTACCTTCGTTGAGTCACGTTCTTTCCCTTGAGGATCACTCCACCTAATATGATTATGAAAAATGCGGGTTTCAATATAATGTATGAGTACATGGGAGTTAGCAATCATTGAAAGGTTTTCGTATCTACATGGGTCAATGGCTAGTCCCAGTGTACTGCCCCTGGAAATATTCTTGAGATACCTACATATTCCAGAGTAGTGCGAATATGGAAATAGATTGTTATGCCTTACGTATATTGGTGGTAAGGAATGAATTATGTTAGTCCATTTACTAATATGTGAGAGATGGTAGACGTCATGAGTATGCTACCTCAGTCACCCTCCATCGTCAGTTCATCACTGCGAATGTATTCTATATCCACTATCTTCTAGTCTTTCAAATTGTGATTTATAAACAAATCAACACTCATGAAGAGTTGTGAAGTAGACTCAAATTTAGAAGCTACCTCTATACACAAGTGTTAGTTGCATCAATCTGAAAAGTAAAGTTTCTCATGTAAAGTCACTTTATGTTTATGACTCTAAAAATCCGTCATAAAAAGTAATGTTTTATTATTTTTTTGTAATTTTCAATAACTTCATTGCAGGAGAGGTATAACAGGGATAAATTGAATAATTTCATAATTTATAATTAATCAATTAGGTAACAATTATGCTATTGGAAAAGGTCTGGATGTTATCATCAGGTTTCGATGCGCAAAGCTCATCTTGCCATCTTGGTTTTGGGGACCTTGTTTGAGACATCAAAAAGCAAAGTTTAAATCAGTTGAATAATGTATATTCTCCTTTTGAAGCTTACAATTGCAGTTGGTGGAGCTTCAAAATATCTGTTGTGAACGAGCAAACTGTGTGGCCGTTAAATCCAACATTTATCTCCAAGCTGATTCCGTATATTTCCTCCTCTTCAATAAAGGACATGAAATCTCTCCCAGACTCGGGGCTTATAAGAAGAAGTGGTATCCACTGCACTAACTATTCAAATTAATGGATTGCCCTACAGGTTTTTATGATCAAGACCGGTCATGAGTGGATTAATGTTGCCCTCAAAGTGGAATCTCTCGACCTGACTTATAATTGATGGAGCCATTTAGATGGAGGGGAGCGCTCGTTTTGGGCCCCTTACCGCTATTTAAGTTAATTTGCAATTTGCTCACCGGGTGAGCTAATGACGACAAAAGGGGTTAGCTTACCTCTGTTGGATTTCGGTTTTGTCCAAGCCAGGTCTTTCCTCGACCCCCCACTCAGTCCTACGTTTCACCTCCTCATCAACAACATCAACCCCTTCCGGCGCTATAGCCCTCTCACTCATAGCAATCTACCCTTTAATTCTTGGTCCCTCGGAACCATCTCCTTCCCTATCTAAATTGGAAGTTTTATCTCTGCTTTCGACCGCACACATTTTTACTCTCCAGCCTGGAAACTCTCCCCCTTCCCGCCATTCTATGGCCTTGGATCCTTAATGCCGTTAGACTGGGTTAACTTTATGACCGATTAAAACGCAGGAAGAAGGAAAGGGAAGGAAAACGGAATAGGTAAACTTAAATTGAAGCATCAACCCAAGAGCTATTATGTATTCAAAACATACATCTCCCACGATTTAGAGATCTTGAATCTTCATCCTGCCCAATGAAAAAGTTATCACTTTTCACTATTTGACTGAAACGACTTGCCATGTCGTGCCATGTCGTGTTGTTTTTTCTAGCTCTACTTTTACTTTCTGTGCCCCACCGAAAGGGTAGGGAAGGTACTTCGGTATTTATTGGATTAATACTGTTTACCTAGGTGTTGACATTTTGTCGTTTTCCTCGATTAGACTGATGTCACCTGTGCACACAATAAGCAGAAACGCAATTTTAACATGAATATAATATTAGAATATTATCCCTTCCTCGGAAGATATGCCTGAGGTAATAAAGGAGGCTAGAAATATACAGAGTGTCCCGGAACCAATCAGCACTACTCAAGAATCGTTTTCACAACTAATGTGCAACTACTTTTCGATTTGAGCACATTTTTGTTTTCTCTTTCAAAATGCCATTTTTTTCAGTTCTAATTTTGCTTTTTATTTTCGACCTCGTGGCATTGAAATGGTCCCTCAACTTCCTTCTTTCCCCCAGATTAAAAAAAGAATTATTGACCGTTGACAAGAGCGTTGAATTTGACATTTTATGTAGTCTTTCTACCTCAAACTTGTTGTGTAAACAAGAAAATTGTGATCGTCATATTGTCGGAAAATCGACAAAAAAACGAGAAAAAACTTTGACTTTGAGCGGAGTAAAAAGTGCTCGGAGGGAAAAGGAATTATCTTTATAATGGTATATGTAAGTAAGTATGAATTTTTATGGAAATATTATTATAGGGGGAATAATTGTATACATGTGGAATGGCTATAATTATGCTTATAGAGGTACCCGTCATCTGCTAGAAGTCACCTTTAGGCAGGATTCAACATCGACAATTCATCGAAATTTTAAGTAAGGCAGTCAGTGTCAACCAAAGTCACTGCAGCTTGTGCCATTCGTAATGAAATCCCAAGATATAAGAAGATGAGAAGCATTGTTTTTTCTCAGAAAGACACAACTATGTAGCTAAAAGGGTGTTATTTCTGTCAGCCTAAAAAATACAAGTTTCCGGGCTCATAGTGTTCAGTTGCCACGGTTGGCTTCACTTAGGATTTTCCCAGGTATTTCGTCCATTATGCCACACCATCTCATATGTAAAAATATTGAATGACGTTGATATTGATCCATCACAGAACCTTCGAAGTGTCCTCGAATATTATTTTTATGGTTTGAATAACCGTCGAGAATCTACATGGAACAAAATAGAATTTCAAGTATAAAAGCTAATGAACTGGAGGAATCTCGGAAATCTCTTCGAAGCGTTCAGTCGTAAAAATGTGAAAGATCGGGTAAAGATAAGAAGGCTTTGCTCCTCGGATGCCACGCTTATGCTCCCGCCCAGAGAACTTTTCCCTGAGTGAAAATAGAAGGTAGGCTAAAATACTCTCAGCTCCATACGGCTATGAAAACAAAATTTCTAGAATTTCCAAGCCTTATGTTCAACTTAATACCAACGTTATTTCGTAATCCACACATCGCCGGTTCAGTAAAACAATGACGTAACTGTAAAATATCACATTTTACAGGAGAAGCAAAAAACCAAAATTTTTCCACGAAAAACCCTGTGATGCACGAATGCAAGCTCCTTCAACATTCGTATTCGGGCATTTTGTTACAATAAGCGTTCGCTATGGAGTACCTATACTTTGGGGGTGAAATTCACCCCCTCCCCTTCTCTACACCTGATTTATTGCAATTACGTCATTGTTCATCCAGAATTGATGGCTCAAAATTTCAAAGTCTGACAAAGTGTTTGATGGGGAAAACGAGCGGCTTATCCAATAGATTTCTAAATCAGCCTTTTTAATCACCACTTAGGAACAACTATGTACAAAACATTATAAAAATTGTGAACATGGTAATCAGCATGCATTAATGGGAACGTTAAAATTATTAGTTAAGGGAATCCTAAAAAGTTTTATAAAATGGAGGAATTATGTTGCTTTGAATCAAAGAGTTTAAATCTCGGATTTTATTGTCTGAGATTGGTATTTTGGTGGGGTAAGCCGGGCTTAGAAGCAAATCAGCAGGTTTTGTGCTCTTCCTTGCACGTCTTCTTTTAGGGAAAATGTTAAATTTTGCTCCATTCCGACTGCTATTAATTAGATGAACAATGAAACATATTACATTTATGACGTGTTCCTCCGTAATTTTGCCACATTATTGGAAAAATCTTTCAAAAAACAAAGACGTAATGTGCATTTACGACGCTGTCCCTCCGTAATTTTGATGCATTATTAAAACAGTTCCCTGAAAAATGTCACAAAGTACTAGGAATGGGTATCGATACTCGATATTTCAAAATATCGATACTTTCGCACCGATACTCGATATTTTAGTATCGATACTGCTCTATCCGATATTTTTGGATATCGATACTTTTTATCCGATATTTCTAAATAACGAATATCGATACTGTTCTCGCGGAAAATTCAACATAATGGCTAAAAAATGAAGAAGATAGAGAGGATTTTGGGTCATTACTCTTTGGTTGCACAAATAACGTTTATATAATGGAAAAAAATCACTCTGCTTGGACTCTTAATAGTGAAAAATGAATAAAAGTTGTTGAAAAAATTATTTTTCTTGAGAAAATTGGATGATATTGATAGTTTGTGAACAAAAGTATCGATACTCGAAATTTTAAAATATCGATACTCATGCCCAACAATACTTGGGATATCGATACTCGGATACGATACAGTATCGATTCAAAATATCGATAATTTTCTAACGATACCCATCCCTACAAAGTACACTTACGTCGTTGTTCCTCTCAAGAGCTCGATGCATTATTACTAAAATTCTTAAAAAAAAACAATGACACAAAGTACACTTATGGCATTGTTTGTCCATCTTTTCGCTGATAAAAGGATCACACGTTGAGATCAGCTGAACTACTAACACATAGGTATGTCATTGTTTCACCGAAGACAGATGATAATTAAACAATGACGCATCTTCACTCCGATGAAACAGGACGGAATTCCGATGAGGTCGAAATTTTACTGGATGCGCTACTTCTTCCCGGTCACTTAGGTACATTGAAGTCATTTTGACGCAAATTGGCAGTTACGTCATTGTTTTACCGAAACGGCGACATATAATTATATATTATATAATGATAGAGTATGACTTGAATGCATCCAGTGGCAGTGAAAGTAATTGTAAACATTTCGTCAGAATGTATCAAAAATTCGTTCCAAAACACAGGAGTGTCTGATTACACCAAAAACAAAGTATTCTGCCTGACATCCAACAACTAATGCACCTAGGTAAGGATAGACAATTCGGAACTTCTTGATTTAGTGTTTTCTTAAGACATCCGTCAGTGGACTAGAATTTTTTCTGTAAGCGATCTGTAATAGAGATAAGGGGTAGAGTTTTGAGTTCTGAGTTTTGCCACAGAGTTCACTCAAGTGGACTATCTGTTGAATTATTCTTCAGTTAGGTACTTAAGGAGGGTTGGTAGTAACCCAAAAAACGTGGCAAATGATTTATTTATGAGAATTATTTTTCTGTATAGAAATCGGCTGCAAAGAGCATAGCCATTGCCACTACCTACCAACCTTATTTTCTTTCACAATCGAGTTTAATTTGAAGAAATAAATGCATCACATACAATTAAAAGAAATGAGGAAAATTGTGCCATCATTAGGAAGTATGATTATTGGTTGCTAAGGAGGCAAAACTGAGACCAACTCGAGGAAACGGAGAACAACCTCATTCTGGTCTAATAAAATTCGGACGGAGGTTAGTTTGTGATGCACAGTCGTGCTTTTTTTTAATCTTAAGTCCTCATGGAGAGCAAAATAGACCAAGAAAAAATGTTCCCTTCTCCCCGCCCCATCACAATTTGTTGGTTTACGTTTCAAGGTAAGTAGAATCCGAAAATCGAATAAAAATGTTTCCGTTCGTCGCCGTACGCGGCACTTTCCTTAGTTCCCATGGACCGATTTTGATAAAATTTAGTATATGGGCGCCATTCGGCGTCTAGTTGTGCCCCGAAGCTTTTGGTTGATGTCGGCCACTTCTAAGGATTGAAAAATAAGGGTTAAAATTTCGAAAACGCCCAAGCTCAAACAATTTTGATAATATCAAAATTATATTATAAAGGTATTGTTTTTCCATCAATTTAGGATAGTATTGAATTTTTAGCATTTTCAGAGACCACACGGAGCATTGTTGGACAGACCGTTCGCTCCTAACGAGAACTTAAGGGTTGGGCTTTCGATAAATCAGAATCACGTGTGAGAATTGCAAAATAGACGTAATGTCCGTTCAAATTTTAGCTGACCAAAATGAGATCACTGTAGGTACGTGGTTTTAACACAGAATGTGTTTTTGCGATGACCTACCGAAAAAAAATCGTCACGAAAAAGCGACAGAAAAAACATCTGGTGATATGTTTATTGGTTGTCATGTTAATGTCAACTCCACATTTATTATTGTTGTTTTTTATTTAACGGATGATCCATCCAAGTACTAATCACGCCCGACGCAGTTAGACTTGGGTGATCGGACGAGCGCCGGTTTGTTCTGCGTGGTGTGAGCGAATACGTTCCACATAAAATTGAGATCAGTCTTTGACAGTTACAATCCACCAGAACTCATAATAAAACCTCCATTACTGCTCAAAATGTTTAAAAAAACTCGGCGCTTTGCGCCTCGGCGGGGGGCTTCGCCCCCCTGCACCCCCCGGTTTATTTCTTTTTCCATACTCTGTATGAAATCATAGGAACACAGAATGTGTTTTTGCGATACTAGTCATCCGTTAAATAAAAAACAACAATAATAAATGTGGAGTTGACATTAACATGACAACCAATAAACATATCACCAGATGTTTTTTCTGTCGCTTTTTCGTGACGATTTTTTTTCGGTAGGTCATCGCAAAAACACATTCTGTGTTAATAAACGCTTCACACTCGATTAGAAAAATAGAAAGCTTCTTATGGAAATTTGATTACTGGTTACGCAGAAGGCAAAACTGTATACAAATCGAAGAAATGAACAGCAATCGCATTTTAGTCCGATAAAATTTGAATGGAGATTAGACCTCTTTTGCGATTCACACTCATGATTCTGTTTTATCGAAGGAAAACCTTCAAGTACTCGTAGGGACCGAACGGTTTGTCCTACAGAGCTCCGGGTGGTCTCAAAATATTTTAAAAATTCAATACTATTTAAAATTGGTGAAAAAACGATACCTTTATTTCGAGAGTTTTCGAGCTAGGGCACTCTTGAAAATTTCAACCCTTAATTTTCACCCCTTAGAAGTGACCTACATCAACCAAAAGCTTCGCGGCACAACTAGACCCCAAATGGAGCCCATATACCAAATTTGAACCAAATCGGTCCAGTGTTGCTAAGAAAAGTGCCGCGTACGGCGTACGGCGTACGGCGGACGGACGGAAATTTTTTTATTCGATTTTCGTATTCTACGTACCTTGAAACGTAAAACATCAAATTTTGAGGGGGGGTTAAAATTTTTTTTTTCTTGCTCGATTCCAAAGGCTTATTATTGAAAATAATAAACCAAAATAGTGACAATGGCTCAATAGTGACAACCGATAGTGACAACAACAATAGTGACAATATTTGCAAAAATAATAAACCTTTGTGAAATAATTTGCAGCGTAAACTATCAAATTTTGAAGAGAGTGGTTATACGGCACCGCAGTTATATCATTATTGAACATAATTAACCAGTAGAGGTTATACGGCACTAATTTATTATGCATTTTCGTGAAACAAATAAGTTGTAAAATTCAGTTCAAATAACCAGTACAGTGAACTCGTACCTACGAGTATTTCCCACTCACTCGTGAATTCTACTGTTTCTACAGGGGCGGCAGAGAGGTTATCAAATTATCCACCGACAGGTATTTTGGGACTCGATTGCGTCAGAGGTTCAACAGAGAATCGTCGAACTCAAAACTCATTAAACGTTCAACGAAGTATCTTTAGAAGCGCGAGGTCAACCAGTATTGCCTAAAATCAATACCTACTCTAACTCAATATCCATATCTTAATTATAATACCATCAATAATCATAATCATCAATAATCATCCATCAATTTTGTAAAAATAATATGTTTGATAAATCTTACAGTATTTTCGAACGCCTGATCGAAGTTCAGGCCAAGTTCATAGGAGAATCTCACATGGTAGAATATCCAAATTTTCAATAACCCGTTGATCAGTTTTGTCCAAGATCCAATAATTTTTTTTTTTTTGCTCTCCTGAGAAGTTGGACATTTTTGATACGTGGTATTAGAATTAGGGTACCTGTCGATATCTGGAACTCGTTAGCCTTAAGCTAAGTCGGAAAGGAGGATACTAGATTGACTTAAACATTGTTCATTAGAAACCTTGGCTAAACGTTCTTCAAATTACGATTAGGTATTTACACGAGAAATCTTGATCAATCGATGGACTCGAAAAAAACAAAAGCTGAAAACAATAAAATAGGTACACTGGTACGTACCAATGCGCGGAAGTTGGAATAGATAGAATATTCTAATTTCTTCGAAAAGGGTTTCCAATGATGACAAGAGAATATTATGGTTGTTGGTCATGTTCTTTGAAGATGGAAGATCTGTAAGTACTGGAAAATAATAATTCGCAGCGTTTTTACATAGTTTTTCAATATTTTGAAGAACCGAAAAGTGAGGTCATACGGAGTATTTGAGGACCAACCGTTTGCTTCTGACAAGATCGATAAGATACATAGGAAACTGTTGTGTTAAAATTTTCGGAGTTATTAGAATCGAATGAAACCAAACAGAGCTCTGTAACCAGCCGTTCGCTCACCGTAAGGACTGAAGGGGGTGGAAGAATAATCGATCAGAATTTTAAGTGGAATATATATAAACATTTTCATCGCTAAAAGGGAATTTCTCGTTCCTTCAAATAATATTTGTTTACATTTATTTGTCCTTTTCAGAAAACAAGAATAATATATCCTTATGAACTCCATAATATCGAGGCACCCACAATTAACGATGATATTGATGATAAAGGATCGATTTAATTGCTGGTAGGTACTTTCTTTCAAAATTAAATTGATTGTTAACCTTGTGCGATAATATGGGGGTGGTTGGTACTTTTAATCGGAGAACCGTGTTCTTTGAAGACAAGTGATAACCAGGGGAATGGTGATTTGAATTTAAAATTCAAAAAATGAGACCATTTTTGTATCACTGAAGAGCCGGCCCATTCCTCCAGACAAGAATAACGCGAAGAATGAAAAAAAATTTCTTCCAGACAAATCGAGTATCTCCATCGTAAAGCTTAAGTATCATTTAGTAACAAAATTGTTGTGTGGATGTGCCTTCCAACTTAATAATGAAGCTAAGGAAGTATTGATTTTAGATGAATAGATGATCAGACATAGCTCAATACAGTCATTATCCATTTGGAAGATCACGTAGTTGGGGATGACAATCGATTGATTCAAGTAAAACTGAAATTACTGGATAGATTGTTACTGAGTGTCAACGTCCAAATATTTGTTCGAAATTCCTGAATTTGTTTATATTTAGTACCCAGTGAACGAGTTATATACACACTTTTGTAGTATACTCAGTATTCCAGCTTGCGAGAATATCAATATACAATGTTGATTTACGGTCACACGATAACAACCTGTAAAATTAATTCGATACGGATCATTGTCAGACAGGCATGAATTATTTGACATCTGGTAAATATACCGCGAAATGCTTGTCACGTCAGGGGTATCTATGGTAATGAAACAGTTGAAACGGTTCATTACGGCCTCTTTTTTTTTTCAAGAGCAAGATTACGATCAGTCGCATGCGGCACCGACTGTAGGAAAAACGAATCCTTTTTCCACAAAACAGAGCTAGAAATACTCTGGAGAGCAATGAGTACATTCGATCCCACCACAGAAAAAAATAATGGAGTCAACCTCTGTTTTTAATTATTTTTTGTTCCGTAGAACTCCTTACCTACCCCTGCCTTCATTATTCATATGTGCTACAATCTCAGTAGAACATCAATACAAGGATCGTTTCAGTAAAATACAGAATCGGTAAGTATATGGAAAAAATAAAATAAAATTTGATTTCATGTCATTTTTAGACGAAACGGCACGCATGTAAAAACAGAGAAACTCGTAAAAAAACCACTGTCAATTATTACTCAGGGGTTCTAGTATTTTTCCGTAGGTATATATCACCCGCCTGCGAAGAACACGGCTTCATCCGACCCTTGTAATGACCATGGGTTGCTGGAGGGGAGTTTCCGTCCTCTTGGACTAGCTCACAGGGATAATAACATATGGATGTTAAGTATTCAGGTAAATGTTTCAATATTTGCTCATTTCACTATACCTGGTTGTTTGTCTTGGGGGTTTAATTCGTTCGTAAAAATCAAACTGAACCATAAATATATGAAAAAAAGCCTGGAACATTCATTGATTAGGTAATTAATTATCTTCATTAGCGAACAGCAGGCCTACAGACCACAGGGTGGTGTAGTTAAATTCTCAAAAAGGGCGTTTTGCAAAATGTTTCCCCCCACTTTCCACTTTTTAGAAGTAACTTACAATACTATCAAAACGCTTCGCAAAATAATTATTATTGGAGGGTAGTGGTGTGCACAAATGTTCATTCACCTATATGGTTGTGCGCCAATTATTGGAGCCGATAGCAAATTTCATCAAAATCTGTCCACGGGAGCTGGACAAAGTGCCACGAAAGGAAACATTGTTATTCTACTATTGGACTCTGCACCTTGAAACGAAAACCAAAAACATAAAGGTGTGAGGGGAGAGGCGAGTTTGTTAGTGGAAATAATAGAACAACAAAAAATTATTACTCTTCAATCGAAGTAGGTAATAAAATCTGAACAACGTATTCGTTGAGATGACACTAATTTATGAACTAATATTTAGTTCATAACAATAATCATAATAATAATAATCATAATAATTAGTTAACTAAATTATTTAGGAACCTCAAATAACAGAAACGTAAAAATACAGGGAAAACAACTGGACTGAACGAGAGCAGGGCAATACTGGGTTGATAAATAATGAGATAATGGGGGATACTTTTTGCTGGATTATTCTTTGATGGTTAATAATTAATTATGTTCTACTATGTAGCTGTCAGATACAGCTAGTATAATGAAATGATGAAATTACCTACGTATTGGTCAGAACAAATTGAATTGCATTTGACAAATCGGTTCTCCACTTCGTGCTATAGTTTCCGTTTCATCAATTAGGTGAGTTGAGGGATGATCTAGGATCGATACATTTCCTTAAAATTGTGTTTTACAAGCAATCTTACCTCTTATTTATGGATGAAAATATGTCATGTCTCAACTTCATGATAGTAAAAGAAAGTACCAAAAGCTGCATTATGGAACAAATTATTACACTTTTGGGCAGTCGATCAAGATGGCCTGGAAAGGAAGTTGGAAGTCGCGGGTTTGATTCATGTTAAATAATGAAACATTGAGTAGTATTTTGCTTCCTCACTACCGAAGGTAGGGAAGCTTTGTATTCGTGAAAGAAGTGAAAAAAAAAGTCCTCCAAAATCAAAATTTCCACTTGCTTTTTGCGTTTTATAGCTTCCCGAACAATTTTGGTTCCGTGTCTGTCTGTCTGTCGGTCTGTCGGTCTGTATGTGGTCAATCCTTGTCCCGGGCAAAACTATACTAACCTGTGGTCCGATTTTGATGAAATTTTCAGGGATTATGCGGGTTAGGTCCTAGACGGTCCCCTACCAATTTCAGCACCTTCGGACCAATAGGAGCGAGTGCGCATGCGCAAACGTGAATTTCCTGGAACCTCGGTTTCTCGGTTTCTAATGAACCGATTTTGCTCAAATTTGGAGGTTAGTTAGGGACTAACTTTTAAGAGACACCCTATAAGTTTCAATCAAATTGGTCAAGCAATAGCCGCTGCGCATGCGCGAACTTTAAATTTATTGTTACAACCAAAACTCCGCAACTATTCAACCAATTTCGATGAAATTTTCAGGGATTGTGTGGGTTAGGTCCTAGACGGTGGACCGCTAAATAAAATTCTACGTTGAAAATACAATTTTACCAATACCATTTTACTTTAATCAATTTCAAGAATAGTCAATATAATACACTAATCATTTCAATTGATCTAGTAATTCATTTAAATTGTAATTTTGTGACATCAGTATTTCATTCATTTTATTTTCATCAATTTCAACAATAATCAATAATAATTTTCACTTGATCTCGTAATTAATTCGAATTGTAATTTTGTGATTTTAGTTGTATACCCACACACTTTTGTTCAATTATTTCAGTGGTTTATATACCACAACCATTTTAAACGAAACTCAAATTACGAGTATATAACAAATTAATACCCATAATCCTAATACGTACACCTATTATAGTTTTAGTATTGAATAATAATAATCATTATCGTCATACCTTCGTAGTTTTATTTTATACCTACACTCTTTCGTTCTTTTATTTCAGTGGTTTATATACCACAACTATTTACAACACTATTATAAACATAAATACCTGCAACCCTATCCCGCATATTATCGCCAATATTTTGGTATTCAATAACTCTTTGAATCATAATTTTTTCGCCAACTGATTCTATACGTCCATGTTACAATGAGTGAGGAAGCTATACTTCCCACCCAACTTGGCAGACGTTTTTTAGGTTATATACATTATCAGTCTCAAATTCTAATCGATCATCGGCTGACGTAGGAGGGGTGTAGACACGGGAAGAGAGGCGGAACTCAATATAAGAGAGGCAAATGATAAAAGGGAGATCAAGAGGGAGTTGGTGCGATATTAAAGATATCATCCGCGTCACTGCCGTCGTCAGAATATTATATTTTGAAGCAAAACGGTAGGAGAAAACAACGTCTCGGAAAAGTGAGAGAATAATGTATCAACATGGAATGATATCAGATCTATCATAATATACCTACATTTGTACATTTTTTAAATGTGGTTCATATGGTGACTAGTGAATACGCTTACCAGTTCTCAAATAGATTTTCACGTTTTTTCTTCATCGTTAAACAACACACTTTTTCTATCGCTCCCTCTGCATTGAGGTGGGTTTACACGAGGCCAATGACTCCCTCCTGTCGACTGGACCAATGACTGGCGCCATTCAGGTTGTTATCATTGACGTGGGAGCACCATTTTGTTAAGTGAGTTGAGACGATCTGAGCCGAAAAATGGTATACTTCTTCAAGTGGTAAACTCATCGACAATTATTTTATTTACTGATAACTTAAATATTAAACATGATGAAATACATTATGTCAATGGGGTATTTCGGTGGGTAGGAAATTCAGGTTTTTGACCTCAAATTTGGATTCAGCACCCTTGAAAAACCTATAAGCTACAACTTTAAGCCCAATGATACTATAACATGTGGTAGAAAAAATTAATTATAGAGATCACACGTTTGAAACATATTGTTTAGTAATGCATGCATTCCAGGGGACGTCCCATTGGATAAGCATTAGATCAGTTTAACCAGTTGTTAAGTGATAAAACTGTTTCACTCGATGTAATTTATTTATTACTTTAGGCAAGAAATACTGACCCCCCCCCCTCACTCTTATCCACCATAACATTTCTAGCGGCATGGGAGCCTCGAATTCGAAGAGCAATTTAAAATCCATGATCTACGACACCCAACATGCGAATTCGAGTTCACCCCCCCCCCCCCCCACCACCATGGTGCCAATCTGGCACCAAAGCGGAAATACGTGATAACATTGAACTTTCATCTATTAGTTTTAGTAGGCAGTCCGTCAAGGTTCACATTCGTATTCAAGGTGAAACACAAAAAAAACCAAGAAATATGAGGTTTATGGTGCCCTGGCACCATGGTGGCACCACTTTTATTTCCATGGTGGTACTGAAAGTAATTCATGCAAATCCTAAGGTATAATGAGAATTTTTCCTCAATTTCAAAGCTTGGATACAATTAGTAAGCAGTAAAGGAACCGAAATATTGAAAAATCGGATATTTTGTGAATATTATCCCCCCACTCACCCCCTCCCCTTGCGAATTTTGGTACTCGGGTGAAATTATGTACAACTCGGAAGTTATTTGAGTCAAACAAAAAAAGAAACACGCAAATCGGTTGGAAATTGAGGCCTGGGCAGAGTTTACAAGATTGTGCACGCAAACGCACGTTTTTTAAGCATTAACCCCCCCTTTCCCCCTCATAAAAAGCAAAATCCAAAATTCCGGCGCCGTAGTGCACAACTAGATAGTATTTCGCGTCAAAAGAAAAAAGAACCACGAAAATCGTTTGAGAACTAAGGCCTGGGTAGAGTACACAAGATTATGCCCAAAAATGCACGTTTTTCGAGCATTAACCCCCCCTTTCCCCCCCTTAAAAGGCAAAATTCGAAATTCCGGCGACGTAGTGCACAACTAGATAGTTTTCCGCGCCGAACAAAAAAAGAACCAGGAAAATCGGTTGAGAACTAAGGCCTGTGCAGAATACACAAGATTTTGTTACACACACACATACACACATACACACACACATACACACACATACACACACACACACAGACATACACCTATGGTTTTTTCGCGGATTTGGATTCAGAATGGTCTAAAACGGATTACTGTGTGGTTATTTTTTTTTCTGTTGAGTGTTGTCCAACTTTACCCCAGATCGATCGCATAAGGACGCCCAAGTCTTACTGTGGGACGTCCTAAAAAGGCGGGCCGCTATAAATGCACACACACTAGGCAAGGACTACGCCGCGGACTACGCCGCGCGCGTGTGTGAGTTGAATTTTGTAGTATCCAAGAGGTCCTCCAAGGGTTTCTGTGCATGGATACTTTTTTCAAAGACAGTTGGCTAGCTACGTCACGATTGGCTAGCTACGTCACACCATTCAAATCTTCAACTTTCCTTAGCTTCTCTGATCTCTTAAAAACATTTTCTCGACGAACAGACCCGGTTACCGTTATTCCTGAGCCTTACTCTTTTGAAAAAAAAATTTTAAAAAATTGACTGAAATACCCCCATTATCCAAAATCACTGCATCGTATCTACTAGCCATTAGAAGATCAATCACATTCAAAGTTGGGAAGAAACATTATTCGTACATTTTATGTTAGGTGACTTGATGATTTTTATATTATTTTCAATTCAAATCATTATTGAAACAAGATGATTTTTTTCTAATAGTGTTTATTATGAAACCAACTTGATTTTGACCATCAGTTTCAAAACTGGATTGGCTTGAACTCTAGACTGGCATGATATATGATGAGAGTTCGTTCTCATAATGTCAGTAAATGGCCCCAGTTCTTTTCATGAGTAGCAGAAGAACCAACAACAGACTTGTTATTTACATCTCAGGGGAATCGATTTTGGCGGAATTTTCCATCGAACTTGCTAGTATTACACGATGCCAGCTGCTACCCTGTAATTGGCATCGAGTAAACGTCATCTCGGTGGAAGGATTGTTTACTAGGAGTAAATGGGGTAATCCTTAACACTACGCAATAATTCTATGATTGCATTTCCCGATAAATTAGATACGAGGGACTGAGGGAGTTATGCTTGTTCACCAGTGAGTGGTGATTGGATCAAACAATTTCTTGGCTTGGCTGAGAGTCGAACCCGGGACTCCTGGGTAGGAATCCAATACGCTACCTCTGAACTATTGGGGCCTGGTGGTGGAATGTTTAGGACTTGAGGTTCTCACGTCACACATGTGAAATTACGCGGGGAAGGCACAAATGCACGGTTGTTACAAGGATTTTACGTTTGCGCATGTGCAGAGGCTACTGTAGATTTTAAGGCCTTGATTTTTATTGGGGACCATCTGCAACCTAATCCGCGTAATCCCCGAAAATGTCATCGAAATCAGGTAGACAATGTGGAAGTTATGGTTGTTACAAGCAATTCACGTTCGCGCATGCGCATCGGCTACTATGAGTCCGGGGGTGATGATTTTCATAGGGGACCATTTAAGCACTAATCCGCATAATCCCTGAAAATTTCATCGAAATCGGGTGGAAAATGTGGAAGTTATGGCCGTTACAAGGAAATTCACCTTTGCGCGTGCATCAGCCGTAGATGATGATTTTCATATGGGACCGTTTACACACCAACCCGCACAATCCCTGAAAATTTCATAGAAATCGGACTAAACTTCGTATAGTTATGCGCGTTACAAGGAATTCATGACAGACGAACAGACACGGAACCGTCGAACACACGGAAACTGTGTGGAACTGTCGAGCGGCGCTGCGAGTGGACCTGCCAATTTCCTGGAGACTGACACTGTTGCTCAGTGGTCACGGAAGGACAAGGGCTTACCTCCACCGTTTTGGGCTCCGCGATGGCTCGGAATGCTCCTGCTCCCCCCCCCCCCACAGCTGTCAGGACTGGAGACACATTCTGTTCGACTGTGGATTGTTTGAGCGTCAGCGAGCTCGACTGGAGCGGAAGTGTATGCTCGAGGGTTTTTGGTGGCCAGTAACATTCCAAGTTTTAATTAAGAGTAAAATGGAAGATCTGTTAATATTTTTAAATGAAATGGATTTCGATTTGTTAAACTAAAATGTTACTATCGTTATTGTTATATCGTTATCAAGGTGACATAATAATAAAGTACCTATAACTTACTGTTTTTATAAATGTTTTAAAAAATTATTCACTTAAGATGTACCGCCTGTAATCGCCAAGGGCGCAGGTATGAATAAAAGTAATAAAAAAAGACACGGAACCAAAATTGTTCAGAAAGGTCTAAAACGCAAAGCGCGAGTGAAAACTTTGATTTTGGAGAACTTTTTTTTCGTCCTTGAGAGGTGAAAACGAAGCTCCCGCTACCTTGGTAGACTCGGAAGCAATAGTAAAATAAAAACCTGTTTAACAAAAAAACGGACCGACCTCAAAACTGATGACGGCATTTCACTAAAAAGGAAAACATAATAATGACAACTTATTCAGATAGGTTGGTAGGTAGGTAGGTAGGTACGCATTGAAGTCGCTGCCGTGCCCATCTGAAGATACAAACATATGCAAGTAGTTTCCACTTCCATCTAATTAGTATTACAACATGCGTCGGTTGTGCAATACAAAACAGGAATGAGAGTGGGTACCTATCATTGAGGTAATGAATGTGTTCTAAAACTAGGTTACTGAAAGGTGAAAGAGTAGGTTACTGCTGTCGTATGAAGGAGGATGAGAGAGTGACAATAAGACTTATTGTTATTCACATTTATTCACTTATATGTTATGTTATTCATAGTTAGTGTGAATCTCAGTAAGAATATTTCCTTTGATAACAGCTGAAGACGTCTGCGTCACCAGAAATTACAGTTGGATAAAAATTTAACATGAGAAGTTTGTTTACTTACTTACCTACCTTACTCCTGTTTTGAATTGCACTTTCGACTCATGTTGTAATACTAACTGGTTCATTTGAGTATGAACCCATATCACAAACCCACATCATGATCTAGACAATTCTACACACAATATGCCTTACATGAAATATAAGATAATTGGATATTACATAATCAAAGATAGATTAGGTATAATTAGATACATAACCATTAGATATTATCTAATCAATAGATGGTATGTTAGAATCCCAACATTTCGTACAGGGATTCACACATATTGCCACTCTCTCATCCTCCTTCATATGACAGCAGTGACCTACTACCTAATAGTTGTGGAACACATTCATTACCTCAATGATACCCACTCTCATTCCTGTTTTGTATTACACTATCGACGCATGTTGTAGTACTAACCAGATGGAAGTGGAATCTACTTGCGTATGTTTGTCTCTGCCACTGGGCACGGCGGCGACTTCAATGCGTACCTACCAACCTATCTGAATAAGTTGTCATTATTATTTTTTCCTTTTTAGTGTGATGCCATCATCAGTTTTGAGGTCGGTCCGTTTTTTTTTTTGTTAAAAAGGTTTCTTATTTGACTCAGATAACTTTTGAGTTGCACATATTTCACCAGAGTATCAAAATTAGCATGGGGAGGGGTCATGTAGGGGGATAATATTCACAAAATATCCGATTTTTCGCTATTTTGCGTCCTTTGTAGCTTACTAATTGTACCCAAGCTTTGGAATTGAAGAAACATTCTCATTATATATCTGGATTTTCATTAATTAGTCTCTGTACCACCATGGAACTAATAGTGGTTTCAGACTTGGGGGTGGGGGTGGGGTGGTTGAACTTGAATTCGCATGTTGGATAACATGTATTATCGTAGATCATGGATTTTAAAATGCTCTTCAAATCCGAGGCCTCAATGCGGCTAGAAATTTTATGGTGGATAAGGGTGAGTGAGGTAACCATTATTTCTTGCCTAAAATATCACATAAATTAGATCGATTGAAACAGCTTTATTGCTTACCAACTGGTTGAAATTGACCTAATGTTTACCCAATGGTACGTCCCCTGGAACGAATAAAAGTATGTTTTTACTTAGGGAAAAGGGATATTTATGCTCGTTAAACACTATACTTTCCAATTCGATAGTCTAATAATTTTAGTGTTATTTTGGGCTTTGTATTGGAAGTCTGATTTCACAATTACTATTGTGTTATTATCACTCCTATATCAATATTTTGACAGAACTCATGTTTATTAATGCAATAATCCGTGGTGAAAAACTTGTGTGGTTCCATTACCTCCTTTTAGAATATAAATTCATGAAGAGAAATCAAGTTTTTGGCGAAAGTGTAAAATTTACTCAACTTGAGCGTTGGGGAAAACACGATATCATTCCAGGGTTAATATCAGTAATTTGTTCATTTGGAACCCATGCTATATGAAAGCTTTGCTGGGGAAATAATAAAATACTACACAATTTGAGTTGAGCCAGACCCGAAAATATATCATACTTCAGATAATTCGTCATCGGCTGTACTTCGACATTACAATAAATTTGAAGAGGCTGGGAGCTGGAAGAGGAGATCGCCGCTCCGCTAAGGGTGGGTTTGGGGGTCGTGGCGCGCGCAGCCCATCGACCGCCTCACGAAACGGTGGTAGCAGAAGTGACCGGGTTACCGTGTAAGTTGGATCTACCTTACCGACTCGCGTCAGTTTTAGGGCTTTCGTGTCGCCTTGCATCTTCTTCAATCGCGGTCGTGTGTGTTTTTTGTGACTGTGTTTCAGTGCATCATCGCCTTCTTGTCTTGGTTACTGGCAGGTGGGCTATACAAATTATTTCACAGATTGTTGGAAGCCTCGGCACCCGAACATGTTCCACAGTAATTATTGAGACAATTAAGAAACCTCGATTGGACCATAATGGATAAAAGAAACCGAAATGTAGTATTCCATCCAGCATTCATATCGTCAATGGTTAAACCGTACTAACTCATTAAATCGTATCAACTCCTCACAGAAACTACAGAAAATGACAAAAATGCTTAATATATTATGCTCGAAGGAAATTGCTCAATAATTTCAGAAAAGATTTATAATTTGACATGTTCTGCCGGTTACGATGACAGCCATTACTTAGAAATACTTATTTTAACATAGGTACCTACCTACTGTCTCTCTACTCAATATTATTTCTCAGACTTTTCATTCTACTTTCTCACAACCGAAAGTACCTAGAGAATCATATCCGAGCAGCAAACCGGAAAAATCAAGTTCCTCCAACAGTTTTGGTTTATTTTTTTTTTCAATGGAAAATCTTTGGAATCGACCAAGAAAAATTTTTTTAACGTCCTCTCAAAATTTGTTGGTTTGAGTTTCAAGGTACGTAGAATCCAAAAATTTAATAAAAATGTTTCCGTCCGTCTGCCGTCCGCCTTCCTTAGCTCCCATGGACTGATTATGATAAAATTTGGTGTATAGGCACCATTTGGGGTGTAGTTGTGCCGCGAATCTTTTGGTTGATGTCAGTCACTGCTAAGGGGTGAAAATTAAGGGTTGACATTTTCAAGAGTGCCCCAGCTCAAAAACTATCGGAATAAAGGTATTGTCTTTTCACCAATTCAAAATAGTATTGAATGCAACCGCATTGTTGAGACCAACCGAAGCTGTGGAGGACAAACCGTTCACTACCTACGAGAACTTAAGGGTCGGACTTACGATAAATCAGAAACACGAGCGTGAATCGCAAAAGAGGCCTAATCTCCGTTCAAATTGACTGACCAAAATGCGATCGTTGTTCGTTTCTTTGAATTTTATTCTGTTCTGCGTCCTTAGCAACCAGTAGGTAATCAAATTTCCTAATAATTTGGGCATAGTAATAATTCCTAATGATCCCCGTTTTTTCGAAGCGAGTGTGAAGCGTTTATTTATTCCAAATAAACTTAATCGTGAAGTAGCTAGGTAGTAACTATGGTTGGTAACAATGGCAAAGCCGTGTTCTTTGCAGACGAGTGATCTATATAGAAAAATAATAAACTGTTTTGTAATAATTTGCAGCGTTTTTATTTAAGCGTTGTTCTTTAAATATTTCTGGATAAATTGAATTCTCTAAGTAAATCTACCTTTGGTTAATTCATTTCCCGAGTAAATGCGCAGAAAATAATGGATTGATTTTCATGACATTTCATGGAGCGTGAGTCAGTCTCTAGATGGTTCCCTATGAATTTAACGCTAGCGGATTCTCTTGAAACACCGAGTTCTCACAAAAACATTTAGCTCAAATTTTGAGTCTAGTTGGGGACTACCTTCAGGATGATAACGATCCATGGAACCATTGGCAAATTGAAAAAAAAATAACTTGGTCATAAACATATATTAATGTTAAATTTTGATAGTTCAGATAACTATCAATACGAACTAGAACATCATGTTTGATGTTTTGGTATTTCCGACTAGCTCTATATCACCATGTCAATGTAGGTGGGTTAACTGTATTTCCCAACCAACTTGACCTGATATTTTTCTTCCTCTCTCCCAGATACGAGTGCAGATAGATCTCAATGAGCTGCCGATGTACCCTAATTACTAATTCATTTTATTGATCATGTGCATTGATAAAAAACTTGGAAATAATCCGAGAATTTGGACGAAATTTTTCAGACCATCCTTCGCAATTCGGCGTTCTATCTTGTAGGGAGTAAAATACTCAATTTGTTATGAGTGGTACCTGTCCATTTATTATTAACTTCACCAGAAGAAGTAACTCCCACAATCATTATCATCTACTTGGAAGACAACCATGAAGTTAAGGTTATTCAAGGATGTATTTATACATCTTAACAATTTAACAATTTTATAAATTTTTATAAAAATTTTATTTTTATAAATCTTAACAATCTTAACAATTCTCCAATCATCCTTATAAGGATGATTGGAGAATTGTTAAGATGGGTTTAATAAAAAGTTATATTCCTTGGTATAGCTCATTGATGGCATGAGGCCCAACTCGAAGAACTTCTCCAATAACTTCTTCTGGAATCTCTTTCCGAAGGTTTGATTATGGCATCTGACTAATCCCCGCATTGTCTGCAATTCTAAGTCTTCTCATCGATAAACTGGATTTAATACACACTCCATAATATACCTCCATTTAAATGGAATGAAATTCGAAATTCACCTTGAGAACTCATTATTATTTTAATTATGAAGAACTAAAATAATACTTTATATACATTATCTCATCAACCTGAAGTACATGTTCAATTCCAACAAATACAACAAGGAGGTTGTTTCGATATTTTTCGGTTAAATCTCAAGATGTAATTAAGAAGTCAATAGTAATTTTGTTGAATTCGAGTTTTTCTGAAATTAAAATTTAAAAGAAATTTAGAAGATAAAGGAGATAGCGAAGGACTCAGCGCATTAAATGCGCAAATTTTGCTCTTTAAGGTATCATTGTGATGCTATTGTTCGTAGAATGGTAGTAGTACCTCTTCAATTCAAGGTCTCTGGCAAAATTGAGGCAAAATTATCTTATAACTTCGATGAAAATGTTAGGCTTTCTAGGAGTGAAGCCACAAATGGTTTTGTAAATGTTTAGTCCTGACCAATATTTACCATTGAAACCGGGAAAATCGGGCCTGCTCAGGGAATTTTACCCTACTGGAAAACTCAGAGGATTTCAATTTTTACCCGAAAAACCCTGGGAAAAGCCCTAGCGCCAAATCTTTTAGTGGGGAGTTCCGGCAATCTGATGGGAAAACGTTTTAGTACGGAAAAATACTCACACGTGAAAATTTGACTTAGTAGGTACCTAGCAATTTTATTCCGCGAAACTAGCCATAATTGGATGTGTCCTCCTACGCAAAATGTAGGCAGTTTCCAAGACGCGGGGAAGTGCCCAATATGAGAGTTTCACGCAAAACCACCCAAGTGGCTGTTTTTTGGTGAATTTAAAAAATATACCTACGATCTTTATTTCGTTGTTTCCAATCCTAGTTTAATGGTTCACGATTCAAGTTATCATACAGGATGGCCAATCACAAGAGAATATGGTATAACCTAAGCATTTTCTTTTTTAAATATAGGTAGAAAAATTGGTCCAAAAAAAGTCCAAAATGTAGAAAAATTAGTCAACTGTAGTATATAAAATATGGATTTCTATGAAAACTAGACTTTTTCACTATAATTTAGTTATTACAATTTATAATGCCACTGAAATTGCTGATTTTTTTCGAAAATTTGCTGGGAGTGTTCATGAGGGTACACCTGCAGCTAATAAATTAATGTTAACCCACACCGCAAGAATTTCTCAACTAGTCTGATTCTGGTTACCTCCTTTATTTTCATAATGAGATTTTCATATTGTTTTTATTGAGTGGTAGCCACAGAGATCTCACATACATTTTAATTGACCTATTATTTGTGTGTATATTATTGTTTCCTTCCATTTTCTATGATTCCTAGTTTTCCTCATCGAGTACCTCCTCAGACTCGGCAGCAGCTGCTGCGAAAGCGCAAACGTGCATGCCTTGTGATAGTTATAACATTGTCCATACGATTTCGATGAAATTCCCAGGTAGCATATGGATCAAACTATTCAAGGTGGGAACGAGCCTTTGAAGTGGTCGTTTCTCTCGAGAAAACCAACAAGTTTCGATGATTTCAACGTTCAATCTCGACTTTCCTGAACAACCAAAGGTGAAAATAAGCCTTTGAAGCAGTTGTTTCTCTCGAGCGAACCAACAAGTTTTGATGATTTTAACGTTCATTATCGACTTTTTCGAACAATCGAAGGTGAAATAGGCCTGCACATTTTTTATTAATTCTATCAGTAACAAATGTATAAAAAATATTTTCTATCTTTTTTTTTTAGTTTGCCGTTGCTTGGTAGTTCAGGCAATCCACAGTACCCTTCGTTTTTCAATGTAAATTGCCTTCACAATCAAGTTCATCTTGAAATTTCTCCTTTAGAGGGAAAAACAATGAATCATGGATATGTTCATTGTTTCTATGAATGTATAGAATTTTTTTTTCTAAAAACAAACTCCTCGATCACTCGCAATAAATTGCAGTATTCTAGAGAACCTTGCTTCATAGACTAGGAAGGCGGTATCCGAAGAGGAGGTGGCAATATCCTTATGATTTTGTTAACAGGTTGCAGCGTTACATTATTTTTGGCAAAAAAGGGTCGCGAATAATCCGTTTACCAAAAGTCAAAAGACGTATCCATGTAAAAATGTGTGTTTTTAGGACGTCCCACAGTAAGACTTGGGCGTCCTTATGCGATCGATCTGAGGTAAAGTTGGACAACACTCAACAGAAAAAAAATAACCACATACTAATCCGTTTTAGACCATTCTGAATCCAAATCTGCGAAAAAAAACCATAGGTGTATGTCTGTTCATGTGTGTGTGTGACAAAATCTTGTGTCGTCCGCACAGGCCTTAGTTTTAAACCGATTTTCGTGGTTCTTTTTTTGTTCGACGCATCCAGTTCGACGTATCCAAGCTTTGAAATTGAGGACAAATTCTAATTATACCTATGGATATTCAATAATTATTCTCTGTACCACCATGGAACTAATAGTGGTGCCACGATGGTGCCAGGACACCATAAACCGCATATTTCGTGGGTTTTTTTGTGTTTCACCTTGAATACGCGGATGTGAACTTCGACGGACTGCTGACCAAAACTAAAAGATGAAAGTTCAACGTTATGAAGTATTTCCGTTTTGTTGTCAGACTGGTGCCATTGGTGGGGGGGAGGGGGGCCCGAATTCGCATGTTGGGTGTCGTAGATCATGGATTTCAAAATGCTCTTCAAATTCGATGCTCCCATGCCGCTGGAAGTGTTATGGCGGATATGGGTGAGGGGGGGACCACTACTTATTTCCTGAATAAACTAAATGAAATAAATCGAGTTAAAAAGTTTTATCGCTTACCACTTGGTTCAAATTGACCTAACGCTTATCCAATGAGACGTCCCCTGGAATGCATGGATTTCCTAACTATAATATAGTTATAAACATAGTGATAAATATAGTAATAATAACATAGTGATAAACATATTATGTTTATAAAATAAACTGAAATAAATACCTTAAATTTTCTGTAGTTGTATGTGGGATTTTTTTCCTTTATTGTAGATTGAATTCTGGGGACATGGGCGAACTCCTGGATTGTTAATCTTATCATCTAGGATCAAACTAAGTAATTAATTACAGAATGTGTTTTTCGGTTGGCCCGAATGAGGATGTTGCCATCAACAAATCTCTGTTTCAAGTACCCATCAGATGGGTCACAGACGCGGACATTTCGAACAGAAAGGACCTTCAAAGAATGAAACTCGTAGGTCTAGGTAAAGAAATTTTAATATCAAACAGCATTGGGTAAGTTCTTTCAAGACGTTCTAAAAAACACCCACTAAAACAAATCGTTATGCTAAAAGTAGAGAATGATTAAAATCTGAATATACTTTTATCGCCTTCACATCACATGATCTTGCAATAGACGTTTAAATTATACATCATCACGTCCAAATGGTTTGAACGAATCAATCGAGGGTTATCTCACCTGCAATCAAATGTCATCACTAAATATCTAACACGCCTACTCATGTTATCCATGGTAGAGTAGGATGAGGAGAGAGTTCTATACAATGATGTAAAACTTTGATACAAAGTCTCATTTTTCAAAAATTTCTCTTCTTGCAATGATGAATATTGTTATGAATTCCATACGTTTTGGGGTTTAGCAACAAATTAATCCGGGTTTCAGGTAAGGTTGATAAAAATAATTAGCTCTTGAAAAATTGATGTGTGGAGAATACTTCGTTTCTACTGACAAAACTCATGAAGGATCATTTTGAAGCCAACCCCGAAAATGCCCTCAAGATTCAGTCATAATATCGTGTAGTACAATATTAAATAATAGAAAAGAAGAGAAAATTGTTCATAAGCACTTGAACCTGAAATGCGAGTGAAAAATTTGATTTTGAAGGACCATAATTGTTTGCCTTCTGCACGAATACAAACCTCTCCTAACTATTACTTATTAGCGACTTACTATTTTATTGTTTGATGACGTTATATCCAACAATAACCAATATTCATGAAGAATGTTTCCAGCAACTGGTTTCAACCGGAATACTTTATAGCCGCATAGGAGAACGATGTTTTCGCTCCCGGCTCTCGTTCCATATGAGTCGGTTTCAGCCGAGTACGATCTGCATAAGCCGCACTCTGCTTTTTTACGCCCCGTATATTGTTGTATTTTTGGACTTTCGATAGGGGAACGTGCGTGGAGTTTTCTTTCGGTGGAACCAGGAGAGCGAAAACCACGTGTTGGCATTGTTCGAGCCAGTTGGCTTCCCATTTCCACGAAGCTTTTCGACCGTAAAACCTGGCGACAGACGACGGCCAAATTAAAACTTGAGAGCGTATTGATCAAATGGCCGGCCGCGGTAAATTTAGACCGGCGTTTATGTCAAACCTAAATTCGGAATAATCGATCCGAACATTACTTTGAAGTGGAATTGAACTGAACCGCAGTGGCGTGATGTGAGATAATGTTGGGAACAGAAGTTGGGTAAGTGGAAACACAAGATGAGCAGTTTCGCTAAATTAGACTCAATGGTGACAATGTTCATGTGTGTTGTCTATTTGACGTGCATCTCTAAAATTCGTTACACAGAGCGGTAATCATGGAAGATAAACTATAAGTACTACTGACTTGTTAACCAATGTTTTCTAAATGAAACCCGGTTGAAATAGCAATGTAACAAATACATCGGTAGCATCTGTTGATACTTTTGTAAGTAGGGTTGTATTGATCGAGTAGGGTTTAAAATCGAAAATTACGTTTTATGTTCTGAACAACTTCCATCCCATGATTCAAAATGATCCCGAATCGATTCTCGCCTTTCTAGTTCCCCACATCTTTGGTTAAAAAAGACGCAATGAAGCGCCTTAGGCACGACCGAAACACCAGTGTTTCCTAGAGGTTTTCGTGAAACTGTGGAATTTATTATAGCATATTAACATGAAACATGTTTTTGACATCATAACCCGCCCAAAAATGAGTCAAAATTACCGTTAAGTTTCGCTATTACAGCCACTAACACAAAAATGGTTTAAGCTGAGTGAGCTCCATCACCACTTTCACTCCTGTCCAACGAAGGAAGCTAAAATTTGAGATGGAGGGTCAATGCTGATGGCACTTGACTGGTAACTAATCAGCTGAGTAAGCTCCAAAGCCATTTCCTCCCTAATTCTACTCAGGAAGCTGAAATTTGAGAGGGAGGGTCAATAGAAAAGCCGAAAAAAATTAAATAAACATGAAAATAATAAAAATAAAATATAATAAAATCCAAATAAATCTTTGCAACGAAGAGTTTCAATGGATGCAAAAACATGATCCATATTCTGTCAAAATTCAGTGCAAGTCCATTTTTTTTTTTTTTTTCTCGGAGAACAACGGGAAAACTTTCGGATTTTTGTGGAAATTCCTCGGTTTTAACTTGTTATAGGATCTTAGGTGGCACTTATGGACGTGGATACCATCGAGAACTGAGAAAATACGAGACAGCCTAGTGATAGCATTTTTGCTAATTAGGTTACGTAAACCTCTTGTTAATGTCTATTCTACAAAAAAACTTATTCTACAATTATTTTTTAAAAACTTTTTTATAATTATCATTTTGAATATTTGTACAAAGATTACTAGTTGATAAAATATATTTGCAAGGAGATTATTTATATTTGTGAGTATAATTTTGTACAAATACTAATAAATAGTTATATGAATTGTATCAATAATTACTAGTAGGTACTTATTTAATTCTGAGAATAAATAATGAAATTAATAATAGCTAAATTATTAAAATAGGTACATTATGAAATTAATTATAAATAAGTTATAGAATTAAATTCTGAGGGGTTTAATTATCTTGCAATAACTCAAAAATAATATTGTTTAGTAGTTGTGCTAGGATCACATCAAATCACTGGTCTATTGGAAGAACTATATTGATGGAACAGCTCACTATCCGTACATTGCTACGTTTTTGGAGGTCTTCGTACAGAACAGTGATTTGGTGTGATATGAGCTCAAATCTCGAGGAAGAAAACTGTATACAAATCAAACTAGTTATTGCAGTAGTTCGGGAAAGTTTTCCAGATCCTTTCTTTCAGTATACCGAGTATTGAAGTCCGAGGTTTCTCCAATATAAAAATGGTCGTTTTTGTGAAAACACATAAATATGTGAACATTAATATTATATCGCTATATATCATATATCCCCAGCAGAACCAACTATTTCATTCTCCACAGACAAATATAACTCAAGGTTTTTTTTTCATCTTGGTTTATTATTTTCAATATTGTTGAACCTTTGGAATCGACCAAGAAAAAAAACTGGACCCCCGTATGGTTACTGCTACCTTCGGCTGAAATTCAAGAAATATGGAACATGGTTTAGCCGTGTTTTGTTTATTTGCTGTATCCTTTTAGTAGGAATTTGTTGTCTGTTGTTTTAATTCAACTCTTTTTGGGCCTGCTTTTCAAATTACTCGTCATTTCATTCACCTCTGTATGTCCCGAAAGTATTCCTATTATTAAGAATTGAAATCATCTAAAACGTTGAAGAACACATCGCAACTAAAAGCCCACTTTCTGAACAAAATCTTGCCTGCCTTTTGTGGCACCTCTTGCTTGTCGGTCAACTATCTCATTAACAACTATTCCGTTATGGCCGGATACCCAACAAATAATAACGAAAACGCCTTGAAGCCTAAGTCGCTGGACAGAGAGTAGAATATTCTTCACCAATGAGTGTGCGTCCACTCCTTTTTTAATTGCTTGAATGGCGCTGGGTGAGTAAGAACACACCAGAACTCGCTCTTCTTCCAAGGTGGCTAGTGTCAATGACTCATGAATTGCATAAAGTTCGGCGGAGAATAGAACAGCATGGAGGCAACGAAAACTTGTGAGCCCCTGAATCAACATAGACAGCACATCCGACCCCGGTGGACGTTTTTGAACCATCACAATATGCAATGGTACAGGGTGGCACATTAGCAATGATCTCATAGAAAGATGCGCGGTATTCGGGAGGTAAAGTCGATTTTTTGGCATATTTCGTGAGTGTGAGACGAAATTGTGATGGGACTAGGGTCCAAGGTGGGACTGGCTTTCAATGACCAAATCCGGAAGAGTCAAGGAATGAGAAAGCAAGTCAGTGCGGATCGAATCAAGAGATGTATTCAGGTAACAAGGTGAGCCGAGTGGAAGAGGGGGTATTGGAATTTCGAGAAAGGGATGGTGGGCAGAAGCTTTAATTTTGGCTGCATATTCCAGGGCCAGTATACTTCGTCTGTAAGAGAGCGGTAATTCGCCAGCATCAACGTTCAAGCTTAAGATCGGGCTCGATCGAAAGGCTCCGGTTGCGAGGCGAATTGCTTGATTATGGACAGGGTCGAGGCATTGCAGAGTTGCTGGGTTTGCAGTTCTGTAATGACTGGACCCATAATCTAATTTTGCTCTTACATGAATGAAATCGATGTTGATTTTTACCGTGGATGTTGTTTACTGTACTTTTAAATCGGAGGTATATCTCAGCTTCATCCATATTAAATATGGATGAAGCTGAGATATACAGCTGATAAATTTAACAGCTGAATCTAGCTCTAACAAGTGGCGAATGATTTTCATGGGATGAAAACCAATGGCAATACATTTCCCTAGAAACGGGTCGGTTGTAAGTGAAAATCATTACAAAATCCCGTGCTACTTTTGTTTCACGGTTTCGTCACGTTTTTGCCCAGTTAGGTGATGGGTAAAACATGTTCCATGCTAAAACTCAACCCCCTCTCAAAATTTGTTGGTTTACTTTTCAAGGTACGTAGAATCCAAAAACCGAATACAAAATTTTTCGTCCGTCCCCGCCACTTTTCTTAGTTCCCATGGACCGATTTTGATGAAATTCGGTGTATGGGCTCCATTTGGGGTTTGTGTTTTTGCTTGATGTCAGACACTTCTAAGGGTTGGAAAATAATGGTCGAAATTTTGAAAACGCCCTAGGTTCCTCAAAAAGTTTTGATATAAAGGTATTGTTTTTCCACCAATAAGACAGTATTGATTTTTTATAATCGTATGAGACCACCCGGAGCTCTATTGGACCAACAGTTCGCTACCTATGAGAACTTAAGGGATGGAATTACGTGAAAATCGGAAACACGGGTGTGAATCGCAATAGAGGCCTGGTCTCCGTTCAAATTCTAGCAGACCGAAGTACGATCATTGTTGGTTTTTTGAAATGTACTCAGTTTTGCGTCCTTAGCAACCAGTATTTTAGTATCTTTGGTTGTTAGCTGGTAACAATGGCTAAGCCGTGTTCTTTTCAGACGAGTGATCTATATAGAAAAGTAATAAACCTATGTGTGATAATATTCAGAGTATTATTGTATGAGTTCCTAAGTCAGGCATTTTATAAATTGATAAAATTCCTACCTTGTTCGTCGTGTTCATTTCTATTAGAAGGGCTGTCGAATTGAGACCATGATCCACGCATCTTGATAGGTAGTGGGTATGAGTATTTTGTGAAACAGTGTTCATGAAACAAGTTTACGGTGGTTATCTCACAATTCGTGTTTCCTATCAGTCCATGGTGAGCAATTAATCAAATTCACGCAGGAATCAGAAAATGGGAGATAAGTATGAGTTTATTGTGGGAACCATCTGTTTGTTGGGTTGATAAGTCAAGTTGCGTGTGACATTAGGAGTAGGCCAGAGGCACGCCAACTTATAAACTCCCCTCATAGTTCTACCGGTTCAATTACGATAGTTTTGTCTCTGGAGGTTAAATATTTTCACGAATAATATTATGTCTACCTCGTTGACTTAGGATTAGACGAGCCATTAGCCATTATCACAAATTATCTGAATGGTGTTCACCTCCTCAACCGTCTGAAAGAGTTAACATACTTTTGGAAAGGCGAAAATTAGCTCTGCCCTGAGAGTTGATGAACAGGACATTCCTAGGTATCTACCCCCTTTAACTTATCTTCCTAAAATTGAAAATAAGACCATGCAAATTGACATCGCAGAAGATCCTTCAGTATAACAGCCTTTCTAAAAATCTTACAAGTTGGAGTGGAGATTGTTTTCCAGGATGAGAGTAGTAACACGTTGAGATCTAAGTGCTGTGATATTATTTAGCACATGCCCAATACACATGACGCAGCAGGTTTCCATGTATGGAACTTACAGAAGAATGCAAATTCGAACGAATCATTGGTTGGTGCGAATCGAATGGAGGGTTGTAGAGGGAAGAGCCCAGAGCCTAAACGTTATCTCCGCTTTTCGAGGTTGTTCCCTGGCAGTTACAAGTTCAGGATACGAGGCGAATTCGAATGGAGCTCACGAACCCGCAGTTTCCAAAGCTTTATCAAGGAAAACAATGGGAACTCCGATTTATAGAGAGACATTACGCCCAACATTTCGATTAAAAGGTGCGTAGCATGCGATGTCCCAGTGATGAATCACTCCGCAAACTTATGGATATTATATTATAACTGTCATTTCTTGAGAGCGGAGGGGGAAAAGTCTTCTTGAATATAAGAAGAAAGATTGTTATGACTTCATTCAAAGTCAAATTGTCCAAGTTCTTCTATAATTACTGTGAAGTACCTATTATCACCAACGATTGAAGCAAACGTGATAATCAACTTTACGTGCACCTTAAACTATTGTACTCGTACAGAAGCCAATTCTGTTATGATGGGAAGCTCTTCATAGACGATCTAAGAGTTTTTCTATTTTTCTTTTACTAAGTTTCATTATAACCTACCAATCGTCGATTTGGATGGCATTATACTAGGCAGTCAAATTTTAGGTTACTAGAGTGAGGTCAATCTCCTACTTAAAAAGGAAAATGAGTATGAAAGACAATAAATAATTATGTCTCTTTCACACCCCCCATGAGACAGCGGCCCACCTACGATATCGAGTTATATCCACCCAAGTGTCCAAAGCCAAGTATGGCCGCCCTCACAAGAGTCTGAATATCTCAGTACCTAAGTTGCAAACCCCAGTCCCAGCAGTCACACCCCCAGCAATCGAATCTACTCAAGGCAATCCCTCTCTTACTCTCGTCCGCAGACCCCGAACTGAGAATGCGACAGGGGAAATAATACAATTTTTCAATTATCACGTCCTCACCCCTTTTTGTGAGCGAGACTATCTGAGAAGATTCGACTGGATTGATTGAGGGGGTTTAGTTCAAATTTTATTGAGTAAAACTACCCTGTATTAATAGAAAATGGAGTAGGTCAGTTGCTATCTATTTCTATGGAAATAACCATTCCTAAAACTTTTAATGAGACCTATGAAAATAAAATGATGACCTAACCGTCGAAATCGATTCAACTTTGAAACTCATTACCTATTATCTGGGAAAAACACAATTTTCTACCTACTCTGTTTTCGAAATTGATTTCCACAATTTCCTACCAAATTATTTAGCACGATCTTTGAATGTGTAGGAGTTTAAATATTTCGGTAAACTTATAAATAATGAAAACCGAGTGACTGAAGGCTTTTAAAAACGAATTGTTGCTGGTGTGAGGGCTTACTTAACTACCGCTCTCCAGGAAGACCAAATTGAAGCTGTATCACTTATTTCTCCGCCCAATCGTAAAATAGAGTAGCTAAGCATGAACGCTACCTGCTGAAGAAAATAACGCCCTGTTTGTTTTCGAGCGAAACATTATTTGGCGTATCATTGGAGCCATATTATAAGGACTCTAGGAGGATTCACTTTTACGCAGCTGATAATAGAAGAAATCATTGAGCTATTCGTTTAGATCCAAAGATTGCGATGAATCGGACGCCGATAATTCAGGTGCCTGAGACAGGATTCCGGAGGTGATGAGCCGCAGAATGGAAACTAAGCAAAGACGTGGGAGACCTTGGAGGAGGTGGCTGATCGATTCGGACGATGACATCAGAGCCATGATAGGGAAAAGTTAGAGAAGAAAGGCAAAATAAAGAAAGGATGAAGAAAGGCTTCAGGTACCCTCGTTGGAAGGAGTTTACTCGGCAGGCTAAGAATCACTTTGGGTTGTAGTGCCGAAAGGAGAATAAGATGGGGGACCATTTCTTTGGATTAGATTATTTTAATTTTGGTCTATTTTGCAACATTGACGGTTAGGAGTACGAGTATGTGTTTAGGATAAGAGTTGCATCGTTTTTAGACTTTTCGATAGATGAAATTATTCTCGCTAGATCAGTGAAACCCCTTTAATACTTGCAGTCCTTCAATGCACCGCTCTTCCTCGTTTCAAAAGTTTTGAAGTACCAGGATTGCAGCAACGACTGTCCGTGGATTATGATCAGTGATGATCATATGAGATTATAGTATTATTACGGGTTGTCATCTTCCAGTCACAGTGATCCTATCACTTAGATTGTCACCGATATAATACTTTTATTTACGAGTATACAGGTAAAATAATATTGAAATGCTGACACTCGGTAAGTTTAGATAGTGCGGTCATGGGAGGCTGTATCGTGGTGCAGCATTGTACCAAGAGAAATTTCATTAGCTCAACTCTTGCTATGCCAATGTTATACGCCGGAAGGCATGACCATTTATTCCTCCTCTTCAGTCCACCGATGGTCTCTAAACGAATCATCTTGATGAGCGCAACAGCTCTATATCCTCACAGTGGATATAGGTGGGAAATTCTAACTGAGCAGATTAAATGGGGTTCGTCCGATAAAGCTCGTTAATTAGCAAAACGTCCGGTCGTTATCCAAATGAGTTTATCAACTCACCGAATCACGCTACCTACAAAGACCAACCCTCACTCATCAGGATTTCGCTAGTCTGGTTCACCCTGAATATGCCTTCTATAGTGTTGGAATGTTGGAGTTCCACCACAATGAATTCCTTATTGGCTCCCACAATTAGAGGTCCATTTGAAACTAACTCTAGTTGTATTCAACATGTATATGACGTTTATAAGTTCGTTGAATGGATTTGCTTTACCACTTCACCGCTGCGGTAAAAAAGACATATGTAAGATACACTTTTCACTCGTATTTTACATTCTAAAGGATTACTGTCAGTATGTCGGCATTATCAGTCTGATGGTCCATTTGTCATAACTAGCGATTTTCGTCAAGATGGTTTCCTCTCCCACCGTGAAAGTTTGAAAACGTCAACCCTAGATTTTACATAGGTAGTGATGCCTGGGAGAAGGAATCAACCACAGACAGGTCGAACCAGTATTATTCATTATTTAGAAAGTCTAAAACAGAGTATGCCAATGAAAATACAGATTTCTGAGGACCCTTTTTTTTTGTTCCGCTGGATGAATAAGAAATTTCCTCACACCGGTAGTGAGAATGAAAAATACATTATCAGTATCATCTAGGTAGATGTTTTGGGAAGGAATCATTTAAAAATTAATTCTGTTTTTTTAGAAGGTAAAGTATCAAAGAATTTCGCATTCTTACCAAAATGTAAAGGACGTAAAGTATCAAAGAATTTCGAATTCCAAAATGAGGAGTTAATTCCTTGAAGATTATTCGTCCATGAGAGGGCCGTAGGCTCAAAATAGCTGTTACTTACCACCAAATTGACATTGCCGTTTACACAACCTCTTTCGCTACCTCTATGCTCTCCCCCTGCTTTATCTTTTACTTTTTTGAACTCTCAGCAAGAAGCTGGGTCTTTCCAAATATTGACCAGCGGCCGTTGACAGTAGAACCGATCACTCCAAGAACCTCAACGTAACGTTATCAAGTAATGAGTTCCCCTCTTTCGCCGAGAGTATTCCAACAAACCGTTCTGTTATCTAAACCCGAGTCGTGCGACGGGTCGTGTATTTTGTCGAGGTTGGAAAGGAGGGATGTGATGGAGTTGTCCTGAAACCCATTCTCTCCGAACGTGGTTCAAGTGTGCCCGTTCTCGTTTCAGCAATCCCAACCCTCGCTTGTCGCTTCCCTCATCAAACCCTTGCCAAGGGGCGATGAGAGAGTACTATAGAGGAATTGAAAAAGGATCTACACTGCTCGGAAATTGTTTGCGAAAGAACCTTTATATGAATACATTGAATAGTCCTGCCTACAAATTAAGTCCAAACTTCTATTTAGCTAGGATGAGGTGCTGTAACAGGTGCTTTACTGGTAGTACATCAATCATCTATCATCATTCATTCACAATTTATTATTCACTCAAGATGGGGCAGTAAAACAAGGTGACGTGGACGTCACCATTGAGCTCGCCGAAGAAGAACGGAGGAACCATAAAGTAGCTCCAAGGTGTTTACCAAGTTAAGCTTCATGATGAGCACAAAAATAATCTCTGATGAACAGCTTCTTCAATAAAAGATTTGATTCTCGCACATTGAAGATGTTGTATTATTGTAAAATCAATAAATATAAGATTGAATCAGTGTATCTCCTATACTTTTAATATACAGACCTTCTCCAAAATTAGCGCGTGAATTCGTAGCACGACTGAAAATGTATCTATTACGCACGAGCATCAGACCGTTTCATAACTGTAATTAAACTTGGTCGGATTTGGTTTACAAAGCACATTGGTTCAGGGAATAATGTGACTAAGTCCATTCGAGATTTTTAGTATAAAACATCATCAAACCAAGTGATCATCAATAATGTTTCGTTCATAAAAAAATCCAATTAAAGAGTAAACAACATTTAATAAGAAATGAAAGTTTTGAAATCAATGGTTGATGATAGAACGGTAACCCCATTCGGGTTAGCTCTCGAGAAATTAAAATTAAAAAAAAAATTGATCAATAAATCATGTCATTCATGGTTCGCTGATTTGTACTCATGCATATCATTTAACCAGTGATTTTTTTTCTTAGGTGTGTAAAACGTGATGAACCATAGAAGAATGGGTTTCTTGTCGCATCTCAAATTATTAAGAAAATTTACTCCTACATTGAAGTAGATTGTGAGAAAGAAAACGTGACTTCAGTAGGTACGTCTTGGCCGGGTTTCTATCAAACTCATCCCTTTTTTCCACTTTCATTATCTTCGTGTTTCTTTTCGACACATTTCCTTATTTTATACTCCTCCTTCTTTCTCATTTTCATGGTAATTTGGAGACGGAAATGGGGTCGAGAAATCTGTGTCTCTGAACCCCACAACTACCTACCCTTTTGAAATATCATTCTTGACTCTCAACGGGCTCGAAAGTATCCAACAATAAAAGGGAAGGCTCGAAAGGATGATAGAGAAAAAAATGCAGGAGCATAATACACAAAATAAGTATTTTTGTTATTGTTATCATCCTGTGGAGAGAAAAGAAGGACCGCGTAACATGCCCCAGGGGACCCATTGTGCCTTTCCTTAAATTACGTAGACGTTGGGAAGGGGAAGAGATTATAAAGAGGACGAGATGCAACTTTCAACTAAAGAGAAGATTGGAGGGGATGTCATTAAGAATCGCATCAGAAAATTCTCGCTGTACGAACAATACCACCCCCTGATACGGTTCCTGAGCAAATGAATTTCGGAGTTATGTTTATTTGATTAGAACGATTAATAAATTCTCCTGGTAGAACTGGGTTAGAGGATTCAAATACGAACAAGATATTCTGCGAGAATCGCCCATAATTATATAATTTATACGTATAGTATAATAATTCAACTTCCTTTGATCATGATTTCCAGGGGGTTTGATACTTGATACAGCAAGCGTCTTAGATATAGGAATTATAATATTAGTAACCTGTTTTACATAAACGACGAATACATCACCCTGAAAGAGTTCTGAGCTATATTAGTTTATCCTCACAGACGTTGGTGCGTAAATTGACGGTCCTATTTGAAGGGGCTTGTTCAATCAAGTATGATCCCCCGCGGACGTCTAAAGTGTGATGGTTATTGGACCATCAAACCTTGTCAATTCGGTCGCAGCAGGGGGCTGAGGCGCCGATTATTCAGGAAGTGATTGCCGGGAGCAGCGAGTCGTACTCCTCCATATCTCCCAATCACACACCTATATCATTCAACTATGCTCAGAGTTTGGAGTGAAATAACAAATAGTTTATTGCAGCTGAGTTTTTTGGTTGCAGAGCTCAATGTAGACATTGTGCTTCGAAGTTAAAATAATTAGTTCCTGAAGGCAACAACTATTGTTAAATCATCCATTTTGATCATCATGAAATAAATTTACCATTATTAATAGGTAGATATTTTATTCACTCTTTCCAGCTGAGACGACTTTATGTCAAATAAGACAATGTAGAGTTTGCTGAGACCCCCTACTTATGTTGTGATCAGCTACCTCTCCGTATTTCTGTCCATTCACTTTCTTAGCTCAAGTGGTAGGAGCTCCGATTCAGAATCGGAATTATAGTAGATCGATCCCCGGTCGAGGGAAGTTGATTTTTGATGATTCAACGCTTATTCCCAACCGACTATCTCACCTGACACACCACCACACTCTACTGTTGTCAACTGAGACCCACACCCATACAAACAAATTTCAGGATGCACGGTTTTGAGAACAATAGCTGTCCACTTCATGCTATTTATGGCCACCATTGTGTTAACATTCAAGAAAATGAATAATATTTTGGGATGGAGACTTGTAAACTGTCTGTTGAATTCATCATGAAATGACTCGGAATAGTTCGTCATACCACTTACGTTTCTCACTGCCCAAATGATTCGTGGAAAAGTGGAGGTGGGCGTCAAGTAAGTTTTCCTAAGGTACCTACCGAAAAAATTTGGAAATTTTGGGGTTTTCGGGGACTACAAAATCCATGTTGAAGCCATTCAGTCTCACCTTACCTATAATTGCCCTCGAATCGACAGCCTAGATTATCAATTGACATGCACAGCTCTACTTTCCTTCGATGTACCCTAATTTTTGATCGACTAGTTCAGAGTTAGCCCTATTACACCGCCTCAGTTAACCTGCACCAAGAAAAAGTGCGTTCCCACAAGTTTCCGGTGTTGAGGACTGGCGTGTTCCAATAACCAAAGATACTGCTTCATGGTACTCTAGGGTATTAGTACTCGCAGATAAGTTCCCTATATTCCATTTTTTGAATATCTATAGTTCAATTTGTTAATAAATGTGAAAATTAGACCCAAGTAGATATACTAGCACATTAATTTACCAGAATACGCTGATACTCACCCAAAAATTGAAAGGATACCACTTACTAAGCGATTTAACCAAATAAATCATATGACAGTACGTAATTAAGTTCGTGAGTAGTCGACATAGCAAGTTGCGTAGTTTTACTTAAGTTGGTAGTCATTTCCGTTTACGTTTTTTGTAAGAAGTGATCAGTAACCATTGAAGCTCTTTAAAGCTCACCAATGCGTTCCAACAAAAATACGAGAAGCGACATCTCGAAGAGATCCGTGGTGACCCGCAGACAACTCTCTAAGCTGCTCTGAGGGCTATGTCAAAAAGCTTGTAGGAAAATGCCTTTTCAGCCAAACGATGTTCCGCAAACTCTTAGATGAATGTCAGAATATCAAAATCCACTCCAAGTCGTTCGGAGTCGCTTCCATTGCTTTCCTAGCGAGAAGTGGCGAATGCGCAGGAGTTATTTGATCTTCGTAAAGGATTGTCGTGTAATGTTCGTTGTTGTTGAAGATTCAATTGAAGTTCTGGTTCTGAAGTGTTTAAGGTTATCGACTGCACAATTAACTCACGCACATTTACTCGGAATCGGGAATTTAAATAAAACAAAGGAGCTGACAAGATCAAGTCGACGACGGGAAGGTAACTTTAGCCTTTAAGTTTTTTAAGGTAGCCTTCCAGCCAGTTTATTATCATATCGATCTCTCTTCTCGATACGCATCCATCGATAAGTATTATCGATGCATATCAATCGATATTAAGTTTCAAACAATTTCTCTTTTTTTTCCGAGAAGCAAATATTACATAAATAATTGACTTGAATCTATATAGCATTTTTAAATGTAAATAAACATGTGACATGAAATAATGAAGGACATTTACTTGTTAAGAGACTACAACATGATACAACATTTGCAGGCGATAAATGTTCCCAGCACCTAAGTAAATAATTATTATAATGTAGTTATACATTAGTAAGTTGAGCGAGATCTCAGTACCGTTAAGTTCAAATCAGACTTTAGAGTTCAAATTGATAATTTCCAGATTATAGCATCATTTTAGTCGCTTGCCTAATATTATATTCTAAACACAATTCCATTAACTTTATATTTTTATTCTCTTTTTTTTATTTTTATTTATTTATTTTTTTTTTTTAGATTTTGGAAAACGTAAGACGTTTGGGCGCCTTTGACTCTCGCCCAGACTTTGTGATGATGGTTGGATTGCGATTTCCTGATTTCTGTTGAATGCCCTTTTCCTGTATCTGCTCCATATAAGAGGAGGATGATGCAGTTTTGAATGTTGTATGCATTCTAGCACGGTTTTCACTGGTTGAGGGCACCGAGGATGAAGTCTTGTCGCCGACACTAGTCCTTGGTGTTTTCTTGTTTGTGGAACTCTTGTTGGACGAGGAGTTGTTGTTTTCGAGGCTGGCTCTAGGTCTAAGGTTGTTTCCCTCTGGTTTTTGCTTATTTACCGGAGACTGGGTTGGGCTTACTGTGGTGTCGTCTAATAAGACAGGCTGTTGATTGGATGGCGATTGAGCTGGCTGTTGTGCTGCATGTGGACTTGGTGATTTGATTGTCGGGTATGATGGGCGAGACTTGCATGGAGATTTGACCTGATGATAAGGTTTCAGCCAGGTTCTGTCTCTGCGGTAGATTCCATTTCCCATAACTACGTCGTATGATCGACCATGTGAGTGGTGGATCATACCTTTGTCCCAACATTTCTTTTGGTCCGACGGCTTGACTAGGACTTCCTGGCCAATTTGGAGAGGTGGTAATTCCTTAGCTGCTTTGTCATTATATTTCTTCGCCTTTTGTCTCTTGCTAGTAAGAAGTTCATGGACTTCTTGTGGAATATAGGGTACTAGGAGAAGGGGAGCTGTTGGTATCATAGTTTTGGTTCTTCTAGACATCAGACGTTGTACTGGGCTCGAGTTCATGTCCACAGTGGGGGTGCTTCTCCACTCAAGAAGGGCGGCGTCGAAATCAGTGCCTTCTTTGTTGCACTTCAATATCATTCTCTTAGCAATTTTGACTGTTGCTTCAGCCTTGCCGTTACCCTTGCTGTGAAAAGGAGCGGATGTTGCGTGGAGAAATTCCCAATCTTTGGCAAATTTCTTCATTTCTTTGCTGATTAGCTGAGGGGCATTAACTGATATTAAGACCTGCGGTATTCCATGGCGAGCAAAGTTTTCTTTGAGGAATTTGATGACGGTTTGCGAAGTTATGTTCTTGACTTTCTTTACTCCAAAAAAATCAGAGTATGAGTCCACCAGAACGATGAATTCATCCCTATCCACTTGAAATGTGTCTAGTGAGACACGTTCCCAAGGTAAAGTTGGAATCCGATGTGACGTCATAGGGGCTTTTGTCTGAGAAGTGGCAAACTTTTGACATGTGTCACATTTCGTGATAGGGTGTGCGCCTGGGTAGGAAAAACTGTTTATTGTTATTTTTAATCTAAGGTAGACCTCATTCTGACAATTTTGGTACTAACCGCGACCTTCTAGCGTGAGTAAATCTTTTCCTATGAATTTTTAAAGTTTCGACCGTTTTTGACGTCACAGTGGGCTGGGGGGTCCCGCCCAGGCGAGAGGGGCGCGTGACGTCATAAACGGTGGAAATTTTGAAAAATCATAGAAACAGATCTACTCACGCTAGAAGGTCGCGGTTGGTGCCAAGATTCTCAGTATGTAGTCCACTTTCGATTAAAAATCTTAAAAAAAATCAAGGCGCACCCCCCATTCTCTCCTTCAACTCAGGCCAGAACAGGGTCTCCCTAGCCCTGCGGAGGCATGCATTTTGACCTACATGACAGCGATGAAGTTTGTCAATGAACTCATTTCGAAGAGATTTGGGAACCATGACTTGATTTCCACGGAATATGATGCCGTCTTGGATCATTAGTTCATCCTTGTAATCCCAGTATTGTTGGATGCACGATGGTACTTGCTGGACATGAGTCGGCCATCCGCTCTTTATGATGGAAGCTAATATAAATAGAGTTTCATCCTGACTTGTTGCATTCTGGACTTTGAGAAGGCTTGTCTGCATCAAATTAATGTTGTCAGACACCTTGATCGTTTCTAGCTCCTCATGAATTGAGCCAATATTGTAGACCTCCTCAAGGCTAACAGGAATCCGTTCAGGAAGGGGAAGTCGAGACAACGGATCAGCAATGAGCATCTTGCTTCCTTTGATGTAGCAGACACTCAAGTCAAAGCGCTGCAAGCGAAGTAGCATTCGTTGTAAACGGACCGGAGCACTGAGCAGTGGTTTCCTGAATATTGTTTCTAACGGGCGATGATCTGTCTCTGCTATTACTCCCTTTCCTCCAACCTAGTAGTGGGCAAATCGTTCGCATCCAAATAATATGCTCAAGCATTCTTTTTAAATTTGTGCCCATGATTGTTCACTGCGGATTAAGCTTCTTGATGCATATGCGATGGGTCGCCCTTCTTGTAGGATGACTGCTCCTAGCCCTTTACTTGATGCATCAGTCTGCAGGGTTACGGGCTTCTTGGGATTATAATATGCCAAGATAGGTGATTCTATGACATGTCGTTTTATGTCATCAACTGCTCGCTGACATTCTGTGGTCCATACCCAGGCCACGTTCTTCTTGGTTAATTGGCGGAGAGGGTCGCTTATTGCGGACAGACTTGGCCTAAATTTACCCATGTAAGTGACGAGACCCATGAAACTCTTCAGTTCCGAGACGTCTTCTGGATTCCTCATTTGATTGATGGCACGTATCTTTTGAGGGTCAGCCATTAGCCCCTCTTTGCTTACCAAGTGTCCCACGTATGTGACTCGCTCCTGCTTGAGCTTAATCTTTCCCTTGTTAAATCTGATATTTATTGCCCGGGCTCGTTGCAGAAGGGTTTCCAACACCCTATCGTGGTTCCTTGATGCTTCATCCTCAGTGTTACCACGGCCCAGGACCAGGATATCATCCTGAACAATGATTATGTCGTCAACGCCTTCAAAGGCCTCATGAAGGCGTCGCTGGTATTCGTCAGTTGCTACAGCGATCCCAAATGGTAACCTCAGCCAAGGGAACCTCCCATATGGTGTCCAGAATGTGTTAAGCAGCGAGCTCTCGTGTCAACCATCTTTTGTGTCAACAACTGTAAAGAACTTGACGTTATTTAGCACGTTATTTGATGGGCACAAATGCTCAGTTGTTATGATATTGATATTTTTGATAAAATATATCGATTTGAAAAAAAAAAAAAAAAAAATCTTTTGTGTCAACAACTGTAAAGAACTTGACGTTATTTAGCTCTGGAGTAATGGACTCTATGGTCGGTATCTCATACTCCGTTTGCAAGAGAGCTTGGTTCAATGGTCGTGGGTCAAGGCAAATGCGGAACTTTGTAGGAGACTTCACAATCACTATATTACTGACCCTTTCAGCTGGCTCTGCGTGCTTGACTATTACGCCCTTTCGTTCTAATTCAGCCAACTTCTTCTTTAGTTCATCTCGAAGGGGCACTGGGACTCTCCTTGGGGCCTGCTTGACTGGTGTGACTGTAGGGTTCACTGCCAGATGACACTCTCCATCTAGGCAGCCTATACCACTGAAAACATCCTTGTAGCGTTCTATGATATTCTCGGCTCCATTAGAAGTGGTTGTGATCGTTTCAACACCCTCTAATTTACAAAACCAAGTTTCTCGCATGACTCTGCAGACAAAATAGGGAGTTGTTTCTTGTCCTTGTCTTTAACCACCTCAAAGACGAGGACGTGACTCAATTGCTCTTTGAATACCTTCAATCTTATTTTCCCGATTGGCTTGACGTGGCTGCCCCCAAAGCATCGTATCACGGTCGAGGTTTCTTCTAATGGCGGCAGAGAGCCATAGAGGCCCTTCAAGCAGGCAATACCCAGGACGTTCACGGTAGCACCTGAGTCCAACTGGCAGGCAATGGGCTTGATTTCATCCAATACCGCCACATTGAGGTTGGCAACCCACGATCTTTTGGTAGTTCTAGCCTCGTTGATAACATCAATTATCAAAGCCTCACTGTCAGAGCGCTCTGATTGGGTTGTCTCACTACATGTGTAGGACATGTCAATCTGACGCACATGCGATTTCCGGGACTTTTCCTTTTTATCAGATGACTTCATATGTTTATATTTTCTCAAACAAGCATCTGCTACATAATTTTTTTGACCACACTTCCTGCAGGTCTTGCCCCAAGCTGGGCATGCTTCCTTCTCCCTCTTGTGAAATTGACCGCAATACTTGCATTTTTTGAAATAATTTCGGGGCTTACCTGAAATCTTATTTACTTGTTCCGCCTTTTCCCCAACAATATCTTGGATCTGTGTGTCCGCCAGTTTGTTTGCCCTACATACATCGATAGCAGTTGATAATGTAAGGCCTGGGTCCCTAAGGAGCAGGTTTTTCGTTGCATCACTGCGAATGCCTAGGACAAGACGGTCACGAATCATTTCATTTTGAAGCGCACCATATTTACAGGTAGAGCTCAATTTGCGCAGGGTTGAAATGTATTCGGCAATTGACTGACCTTCACCTTGTTTGGTTGACCCAAATACGTATCGCTCGTAGATAACATTGACTGTTGGAACAAAGTGTTTGTCCAATTCCTTTATTATCTCCTTGGTACTAGCCATTTGGGGATCAGTTAGTTTAAGGTTCATCAAAAGTTGAAGAACATCAAGAGCAAAGAGAGTTTTCAGAGTTGCAACTCTCATTCATTCCTCCTTTTGATCAAGGTCGATAGAAATTTCATAATTCGCCCACTCTAATTTGAAAAAGTACCAATTTTCTGCCGGGTTACCCTGCAAAGTCAACTTGGCGGGTGGAGGCAAAGTCGCTATCGCTCCGGCCATTTCGAGGTAATAGTCACAAAAATCCGCGAGGCTTCACCAAGGAACTTTTCAAAATAGGTTCGGAACACCTGACACCATGTTTAAGGTTATCGACTGCACAATTAACTCACGCACATTTACTCGGAATCGGGAATTTAAATAAAACAAAGGAGCTGACAAGATCAAGTCGACGACGGGAAGGTAACTGCCTTCCAGCTGGTTTATTATCATATCGATCTCTCTTCTCGATACGCATCTATCGATAAGTATTATCGATGCATATCAATCGATATTAGGAATCAAACATAATGGTTTAGATTTTTAGTGTTCATATTTTATATCATCCAATTTTTACGTCATATACATTTTTGAATGTCAATGCTACATTTGGTGACATCATAGCTCAACATCTATTTAATCAAACACCAGAAACGAGCTTTTTGTTCCCTACTATCACAGGAATAACCTCTTGAATTGAGAGAACACTTAGTTATAGTTAATCTTGTGGAGGGTGAAAACTGGTGAACGCTTCATACTTTAATTAGAATCTGATTAGGAACTACACCCTAATAAATTAATGATAATCAGGAGCGGCGTTGATGAGATTTTAATAAAATAATGATCCTCAATAAGAGAAGCGTCTTTATAGCAGTGTTGTTCCCAAAGGGTGATAAATAAATTATCCCAAAACTTTAAATTCGTTTTACAACTCCGATCGGAGAAAATATACGATTTAGAGACGAGAACTCCCCTGAGGCACTTTGAACTTGATTTGTTCTTAACCTATCTAGGTCGAGCGAAATCATACTCGTATTACCAACTGGTAACAACGTCTAACTATTGTTTGAAACTACTCCAGTTCGGACGGTACTATCGTGGGGTATCTCTAGTTTCAAGAAGTCTTAACCGCAATTCCAAGGAAGGTGCTTCATCGACCGACGATTCTACTGTCATACTAAATTTTTTTTTAAGTGCCCGGATCACTGAGCATTGTACCGCTTTTTGTAATTCGTATGCGTTCAAAGTGCATTCGATGTTTCACCCTTTCTTACAACATCCTCTGTTTCTAACGATACCGTGGAACTTAAATAACCTAATTATGTACAGTTCATCCTGAAACCGTTCTTGTTGATTTCATAAGAGGTTCAAGTTCAATCTTCACCGTTGAAAAGTTACAAAGAATTGGAACATAGGGCTCGATTACCGTGTCATCAAGAGCATGTTATTTTGTTACAATGTTACCCAGACGAGTCTGAAACTTCAAGTACCGTACGTAACAGAAGGAAAGTCTTGACGAGTTTCCGAAATCCACTTCCACTACCACCACGAGCTCTAGACGACGGATTATACTCTAAAAACTGGTCCAGAACAAAAGAACTTCAAATGGCGAAGTAATTACTCCCGAAATTAGTGGTTTCCTTCTTCCAAAACCGCTCTCCGAACAAACCCGCGTTCAGACGGGGCCATTCTTCTTTCGCGCGGGTTCTTATCTCCCCTTAGGGCGTTTAGTGTTGGAAACTCTTGGTGTATTGTCCTCAGAGGAGAGAACAACTAATATCCTTGAGCCTCCCCTCTGTTCCGCCAAATGGAAGAAATAAATAAAACGAACGAAGCCTAAAAAATATCCCTACGGAAATAAAAGTAACCAACAATGAAGAGGGATTGAAAAAGTAGGTTATTGTATGGAATCCGACAACGAAAATTACAGTATTATTCATACGGGTAATTCAGAGAATGGTAAATTCACGCTAATTGTATAACTTTGGAGGATAAATTCACATTCATGATAAGCTATACTTCTTGACAACTAAATTAGTTACCTCAGATTTCCGATTTTGATTAGGTACTAGTAGCGCTCGGACCGAAATCTTTTGAAGGAACTCTTGCAATCCACTAGAGTCTTATTTTTAGATAAACCAAGAGTTTGGTTATGACTAGCATACAAACCGCCTATATTATACATGATTAGTTATGATGAACATACGAACCTGTGGGAACATGATTGGTTATAATGAACTTACTGTGTGAATTGGGAGATGAAGGGGAATACTGCCAGTTCATTCCATCTCTTTTATCTAGGTAAAACCGAAATCAGAGAAAATTAAATTCGTTTGAAACGTTTCCGCATTGCCTGCTGTGTTGGTGGTCAGTTGTTTGAACTTTCTGGATCACACATAAACAGCTTATTTATCCCCTTACTGTTCGATGTGTGCAGTCAGTGAGGATTTTAACTCATTAGGAGCTGGAGCCCGTTTGAATCATCGAATTTTGCTCCACATATTCGGGTAGAGATATTCGAAAATATGGAGGTCTGTGAAAACAAAGAACGATGTAGAACACTCCATAATCGTGAGAACATGAAACCATGCAAGGGAGATAAGCTCCGGTTAGCATGAGTTCGCGATGATGAAGTGGAGGTAAAAAAGTAGGTGGTGGAAGACCGCACATTAACTGTGCTCAACGGGCGAGAAAATGTTAACAGTGCATTTAGGGACTAACGGCGGAACGGCTGGTGGGGCAGAGTACCCTTTTACACTGGGTATCGGAAAAGGCTTAGAATTCATTACATCGGCACCTGCCGTTTGCATAAGCGTTTTGTTTACCTTTTACCCCATCTTTCCTCGCTTTTCTCTCCAGTTTTTTCTCTTTTATGAGAATTTTCCCAGAGAACAAGACCTCGTGGTTTCGTGAAAATAATTACCGCAGTATAATAAATACAACGATAATTTGCGTTAAAATCGTCGAAAACTTAACTACCTACTATTGAATATTTACTGAAGATAACTGTATGAACTGAGTCTCATGATTCCATCTTCCATACGAGCTCTGTGCTATTTATATTATGTTAAAGAATCCGTGAAAATAGTTACATCCTCATGAATTATTCCAATTTTTGACTACATTGTTGTATATAATTAGCTATATCCTATACAAGCATCCATATTGATTTGACTGGAAAAATTATTATCGTTTTCTATACGTTTTATGGCGAATTCCAATGATATATTCAGAAGTGAGAAATGTGGACTCTCAAAAGTTTTTCCTGTTTTCATTGGAACAGCTCCGTGAATTTCTGTTCGACGGATGAACGAGGTTTGAATTGACTTGAAAATATAGTGGAATGATTTTCCTGTTGTTGATTGGAGGAATCATAATAATAAAACTACGGAATCTGTGGGGAATGAACCTATATATAAAGCAATTCACAAATCCAAGTTTTTAAAAACCAGAACAAGAATAAATTTGTGTTCCCAGGTATATGTTTCAAAATTTTTAAAGGAATTTTGAACTGCTGTGCTGGTCGAAAAATTGTACATTGCTATTGAGGTTGAATTGTGTGTGATTCCATGAATCAAACGAGAACCTCCTCTGGGCAAGAGCCTGTTAATCCTAGGCGAAGGATCTTGCTGCTTTTTAGGACGTCCCACAGTAAGACTTGGGCGTCCTTATGCGATCGATCTGGGGTGAAGGAGGACAACACTCAACAGAAAAAAAAAAATAACCACACAGTAATCCGTTTTAGACCATTCTGAATCCAAATCCGCGGAAAAAAACCATAGGTGTATGTGTGTGTGTGTGTGTGTGTGTGTGTGTGTGTGTGTGTGTATGTGTGTGTGTGTGTAACAAAATCTTGTGTACTCTGCACAGGCCTTAGTTCTAAACCGATTCTCCTGGTTCTTTTTTTGTTCGTCGCGGGAAACTATCTAGTTGTGCACTACGTCGCCGGAATTTCGAATTTTGCCTTTTAAGGGGGGGAAAGGGGGGGTTAATGCTCGAAAAACGTGCGTTTTTGGGCATAAGCTTGTGTACTCTGCCCAGGCCTTAGTTGTCGAACGATTTTCGTGGTTCTTTTTTCGTTTGACGCGAAATACTATCTAGTTGTGCACTACGGCGCCGGAATTTTGGATTTTGCTTTTTAAGAGGGGGAAGGGGGGGTTAATGCTTAAAAAACGTGCGTTTGCGTGCATAATCTTGTAAACTCTGCCCAGGCCTCAATTTCCAACCGATTTGCGTGTTTCTTTTTTTGTTTGACTCAAACAACTTCCGAGTTGTTCATGATTTTACCAGAGTACGAGATTCGCAAGGGGAGGGGGTGAGTTGGGGGATAATATCCACAAAATATCCGATTTTTCAATATTTTGGTTCCTTTACTGCTTACTAATTGTACCCAAGCTTTGAAATTGAGGAAAATTCTCATTATACCTCCGAATTTTCATGAATTATTCTCCGTACCACCATCGTGCCAGGATATGGTGCCATGATGCCATAGACCGCTTATTTCGTGTTTTTTTTTTTTTTTTTTTGTGTGTTTCACCTTGAATACGGATGTGAACTTCGACGGACTGCCTACCAAAACTAACAGATGAAAGTTCAATGTTACGACGTATTTCCGCTTTGGTGCCAGACTGGCACCATTCTTGGCGTTGGGAGGTGGCGGTGGGGGGGGGGGGTGAACTCGAATTCGCATGTTGGGTATCGTAGATCATGGATTTTAAAATGCTCTTCAGATTCGAGGCTCCCATGCAGCTAGAAATGTTAAGGTGGATAATGGTGGGGGGGGGGGGTCAGTATTTCTTTCCCAAAGTAATAAATAAATTACATCGAGTGGAACAGTTTTATCACTTAACAACTGGTTAAACTGATCTAATGCTTATCCAATGGGACGTCCCCTGGAATGCATGCATTACTAAACAATATGTTTACTCTCTACTTCTTTTTCTTGTTCGAGTCATCAATGAATTCTTATAACTATAACTTTTCCGGTTTTCAGGAACAATCGGAAAAACCTGTAAAAGCGACACAGTTTTCATACTTTCGCCTGATTTCATGCTAGTCATTGAGACTTGATACTTACTCATGCTAATGTTAAATTATAATGAGTGAAACTAGTTTTTGAGTTGAAAAGTACTCATGTACGATGGGACATCGTAGAATGAATCATGTATGATTATTATTCACTAACCAATATGTTTAACATAGGAATTTTTAATAGCTGGTCTAGAAGTTATAAAATAGTTTGAAGGTAGAATTTTTAGTAGGTTGAATCAATTAGAAACATTCACAACTAATGATGTCGAGACAGAAGAATGCTGTGCATATTCATTTACCTTCCCGATAAGTCAGCAATTATTTTGCTAGCAAAAGGAAAAATCCTCCCATGGGTATGAGCCCCCTCCCATAGGTACAGAATTACATTACATGTTTATTGTAACTCTTTGTGATAAGGCTCTGCGACTTTTAAGGAGCAGAATTTGTTGACACGCTGCACTACTACGAGGCTTTTTTATCTTCAACAGTGCGTAAGACAATAGTTTCAGCGGTTCAAGCGTGATTCAGATCGACAGGCACACTGTAGGCAATACGTGTTATACACTAAATAAAATAAAGAGAGTACCTATCTAATATAACTCAGACATTTGTATTACGACATTGGATGCATTACCAGTCGTTATATTAATGACTTAAAGTCTGTTGAAGATATATTTCAAATTGACCTTTTCGATCCGTATGAAAAATTCTCAAGGAGAAACGTGTCACCTTCGGTTTCAAAAATTTCTCATCTGTCAGATTGTATGCCAATGTTTGAGATAAAGATGTATCTTCTTGTCGGCGGTGACGTATTTCGAACTACCACCGAATGATCAGTGATTAAATTTTCCGAAGCATCAAATCGACGAAGCTCGGGAAAGTGAAGTCGGTCTGGTGAATGCTCACAAGGAAAATCCAATCTTAATGCTATTCATGAGCAATGGACGTGGTGTGAGTTATCTCGTAGTGTGAGTTGTCTCGAGTTATGATTATATAATACGCCCTCTGCGTCATATATTTATTTCATGCTCACCCACACTGTTCGAAATTGGTTAAAAATTAAATAGAAACTGACTGTTGGAACTACGGAAAGTCAGTATCATAAGCTATTCATGTTCAAAAAGTTCGAATTAATGTACAAGTTGGTTTATCATAAATCTTGTAATGAACACAATGTTTGTCTTGTAATGAACACAATGATTATTAATGTCATTAATAATCATCGCGTTCAGAATCTGCGCGCGCGGTCTAATGAATATATAATTCTCACCTGAAACAAAGCTATACAAAGTTTTATTGTTACAGTGAGTGAACAGCTTCTCTGCTTGTTCAACCCTTCGGAGAAACTCTCAACAAACAGCATTACAAACTTTGATAACCACTCAAAGGCGAAAGCGCGCCCTGGGGTTGTGAATCGATTCAGTTATTACAATGAGCCTGAGGAAGAGTACATCTAGTAGAATTATCTGCCTTATTAAATCACATTTGCGGCTTGATGCAGTTGGCGGTGTGGGTTTAAGTTTCCGCATTCCATCTCGAATAGAGAGGAAATTTGCGCTGAAGTTGTTGGTGTAGGGAATTTTGAATAGCCAATCTACTCCAATCACAGGTAGTTTCATTGAGTAGCAGTAATGCGTAGCATTAGAACTTCTGATATCGATACGTTATAATGCAAAACCGCCCCATAAATTGGTCAAACAGCTTGATAGTTGATCACAATGCCATTTTTTGTTTTTAGCGAGTACACGACTGGAACCAACTTGCTGGACTGGAAATGAAAACCATTTGTTTATACTTTTTGCACTTTGATACAAAAATATTTTATGAAAACATCGTTTTTTTGACTCGATTCCTAAAATAATGTGCATAATGATAACGAACTGATGGTTAAATGTAACAGAGGGAATCAAATTTCGTTTAAATAGAGTTCTGGAGTTTCAATTTAAATATCAGTTGCTTTGGGAATTTTCTTTCTAGGAAAATAGCTCATGTTGTTTACATGTATACCACGAGGAATTGTTTCAGGGAAATTGTTCCAACTCAAAATCAGGAACCCGGTGCTTTAGAAGAAAAAATCATGATTTTCAAATTTTCAATAAAAAATATATGGTTATCTATCTATCTAGGGTGAAAGCACCATTATCAGACAATACGAGCGGAGATTCTCAGGTTTATTGATACTGCAGAACGTGATTTTATAAGACATTAATCGTGGGGGGGGGGGTCAGACACGGAGGAATTAATAGCGCCAATATCAGACGCCCTCCAGAAACAAACACTTCAATATAACTAAAAAAAAAACTCCTTCATTAAGTAAATTTTTATTTGACTATGTAAGGACACTTTTTGTACAAGAATAGAAGGTTTCTGTAAAAATTCATTGAATTGAACCAAAGCCGAGTATCAACGATGTCTGATCAGTATCCAGATCTGAAAAGTATCAGACACCTCTTTCTGTTACTGGATGCTGTTCAACATAAGTTGAAGGCGTGAGTTTTAAGTCTTTAACGTTGAAAATACACAAAATGCCGATTGGTCGAAATTACCAGTTTCAGACACCTCCTGTCTGATTCTGAAACAAGGCCTCTTTTAGAAGCCAGTCTTGGGCACCCTCGGAATTCGGTCATAGGTAGCATTGTCATTCCGAACAAAATTTCGCTATCTACCAATATTGCATTACATTAATGTGAATAGTAAAGAGAAACAATTTAATGTGAAGGGAAAAATAGGGCATATATTTCGAGAAAGGATTCTCTACATCAAAGAGTAGGGGAAAAATAAAAGAGAAAAATAGAAAGAATGGAAAATATTATATTCGTTTTGAAACATACAAGCTTTGGAAGCAGACTGATGCGTTTCTATCCTATCTCGCCAGTTAGCTCCTCAAACGATAGAAGGGAAGGGGACATGTGCGCATGCGCGCCTGGAAGGTTGTCCCCCCTCATCTGGTATCCAAGTCCTCCCTCGATTTTGGGAAAGAAATAGGTAAGAACGGGGGATCGCATTTAAACATATTCCGAAACGGCCATTCTGACCATTTCACGGTCCCACGTGAAATAAGATTTATTTAAAACTTATTTAAGATTATTTAAAATTTTAGATTTATTTACAATTTCAGATTTGGTTACAACAAGATTTATTTACAATATTTCATCAGCAAGCACCTAGTGCATTTAACCTAACAAGAAAAACATTTACTACGAAGACATAATGTATAATGTTCAATTTCTCCCTTGCGAGGGAAAAACATTAAATCATGTTTAATGTTTTTCCCTCGCAAGGGAGAAACTCTGCTGATCAGTGACCACTCAGGCGCCTTCAGCATTCTCCATTGACCCTGCTTCTCAAATTTCAGCTTCCTGCGTTCAACAGGAGAGAAAATGGCTTTGGAGCTCACTCAGCTGATCAGTCACCCTTCAGGCGCCTTCAGCATTCTCCATTGACCCTGCCTCTCAAATTTCAGCTTTCTGCGTTCAACAGGAGAGAAAATGGCCTTGGAGGTCACTCAGCTGATCAGTGACCACTCAGGCGCCTTCAGCATTCTCCATTGACCCTGCTTCTCAAATTTCAGCTTCCTGCGTTCAACAGGAGAGAAAATGGCCTTGGAGCTCACTCATCTGATCAGTGACCACTCAGGCGCCTTCAGCATTCTCCATTGACCCTGCTTCTCAAATTTTAGCTTCCTGCGTTCAACAGGAGAGAAAATGGCCTTGGAGCTCACTCAGCCGATCAGTAACCACTCAGGCGCCTTCAGCATTCTCCATTGACCCTGCCTCTCAAATTTCACCTTCCTGCGTTGAATAGGAGAGAAAAAAGTCTGCCAAGTTGGGTGGGCAGTATAGCTTCCTCACTCATTGTAACATGGACGTATAGAATCAGTTGGCGAAAAAATTATGATTCAAAAAGTTATTGAATACCAAAATATTAGCGGTCCACCGTCTAGGACCTAACCCACACAATCCCTGAAAATTTCATCGAAATCGGTTGAATAGTTGCGGAGTTTTGGTTGTAACAATAAATTTAAAGTTCGCGCATGCGCAGCGGCTATTGCTTGACCAATTTGATTGAAACTTATAGGGTGTCTCTTAGAAGTTAGTCCCTAACTAACCTCCAAATTTGAGCAAAATCGGTTCATTAGAAACCGAGAAACCGAGGTCCCAGGAAATTCACGTTTGCGCATGCGCACTCGCTCCTATTGGTCCGAAGGTGCTGAAATTTATAGGGGACCGTCTAGGACCTAACCCGCACAATCCCTGAAAATTTCATCAAAATCGGACCACAGGTTAGTATAGTTTTGCCCGTTGCAAATTTGCGTGTCGGAATTCACAGAATGACCCCCAGCCCTAAAACATTAAACATGTTAATTAAGGTAAAACCCCCAATGGCGGACAGGTACCCAATGGCGGACAGGTGCCTCTATTTTATTGAATAATAAAACTTCTATCGTTTTCATGCAGCTCTCGCTCGTTATGAGCCAACTACAGTATATTTCCAACATGTGATCGAAATGCCAGCCGTTAATAAGCCGAACAAAAGCGTCTGGTTACTCGGTGAAGTGAACATGTGATTTTATAGTTCTTGAGGCAACCGAAGTTAGCAGTTTGCTTAAGGAAGATGCCGTCCAGATTAAGGTATGTACACGTTATTTTTCATTACTTTTCTTAACAATGGTGTTCATTGTATTCTTGAACATTTGTAGAATGTGTTTATAGTGAAATTTTTTGAGAAATATCACGTTTTTGCGGAAATAAAAGGGTGTCCGCTATTAGGTTATAGAATTTGCTGTAAACCCCAATCCCGGACACCCCTGTCCGCCTTTGGATCAAACACGATTTTTTTGTTAAGAAGATTTTTTCACGTAAATCAGCTCATTCTGGGCTGCGGAAAAGGGAGGAATTCGTTTCAATAAGTTATATTATGTCAGTCCAAAGTCGGACAGGGGTGTCCGGGACTGGACTTTATGGATGTCCGCCATTGGAGAGAGGTGTCCGGGATTGGATTAGGTTGATGTTCACGATTGGTTCCTTGAAAAAAAAGAGCCTGAGAGTGCGTATTTTTGCTCGTATTGGGCAAATTCCTTTACTTAATATGGGTTAACAACTTAATTTTAAATCAGAGTGTGTCATTATTCGCGTGGTCTAATAATATTACTATACGTACTTAGCAGCATCATAATAAGTACATCTTTCAGCATTACGATACCACAATTTTCCCATCGATTAGCAGCATTTTCTAATGTCATTTTCAGAAAGAAAACCAATGCCAAAAAGGATATGAAGTGTCGTACGAAACCCTCACCTTCGCCCCCTTACACCGAGGAACAGATGAGAGCAGCAGTCCAACAGGTGTTGGAGGGAAAACCTATGGCTGCTGCTGCTCGTGACAACTGTGTCCCTAGAACTTCTCTCCTTTACAAAGCTAAAGGGCTCCGGCCCTTAGAGAAGAAGATGGGCCCCAAAACAATTTTAACGTCACACGAGGAAAAGTTTATTGAAAACTGGGTCCTATCAATATCAAAAGCAGGATTCCCAACCACGGGAGTGGAACTTCTGGATAGCGTACAACGCCTTTTAGGCGAAATCCAGAGGGAAAATCCTTTCACACAAAACAGGGAAAAAATGGCTTGAGTGCTTCTTAAAACGCCATCCATCTGTCACTCTGAGGACTCCACAAAACCTCACAAATTCTAGAGCTTCCAAGAAAATGGTGTGTAAAATTTTAAGATTTGGAAAGGACTGCACAACCGTGCAAACATTTATTCCTGCATCTAGGATAGGAACTGTTTTTAAAAGTAACTGGAAATATTGAAATTGCTACTGACCAAATAGTGGATATTTTACCACAGCCATTTTACTTGGGCACTGGTTGTACAAACCAAATTCAATTTCAGAATGCCCCATCACTTTCATAATTTCGTTTAAATTATTTTGGTGTTTCCATTACTTACCTAATCTTTAAGATGAATGTACATTAATAAATGAGTACAAGTTTTTGAACAGTTCTCAGTTGATTTAATTTATGTCTGTATCCGTACTTATTCAAGTATACCTAATACATTATGCACTGTGATATGAAATCTAGTAATATTGTGAAAGATGAACTGAAATGTAAGAAATGTTATCAATAAATTATTATTTTTGTTACTAGAATGTGAGTAACTACTTGAAGTACCCATCAACCCCTGTAAAATGCACATTTTTATTGTTTTAGAAGTGAAACTAGTAATAGGAAAGTTACACTTTTGCACCTGTCCACCATAGGATTTCAAACGTCGGCATTAGGAGGTCACGGATTTTTGGCGTGTCCGCCATTGGAGCTTAGACCTCTTATCGAAAATTGTCAATTATTCGATATTTTAATTATGTTTAATAAATTTTCAACAATTAAGGGGGAAAGAGAAATAATTTGTGGACCCAATGACGCCCTCATAAATTGCAAATGGAACAAAATTAATAATATACGGAAGAACGAAGTTGGGATTTAGGCTTAGCGTGTCCGCCATTGGGGGTTTTACCTTACACTAATCCTACCTAAAGGAGCTACTAACAATGACTGTTGGACGCATCAGGAAAAACAGGCGTAGACAGGCTTTTCGCACACTGTCGACCCCCGGAAAAAAACCTAATGCGTCATAATATGATCAGCAAAAAAAAAAATAAAACCTCTGGCGAGTACTTATCTTAAAAATATCGCAAGTTTGTATTCCATTAGTAATATAAATATGGGGCCTGTCATTCATAATTTACAGTATGTAGATATTAATTTTATTTCAGAACATTTTTGTCGGTTTGTTTTGGGGCCGGACAAAAATTATTGGCGGAGGCCTCCTTCTGAAAATTTCAAACAGGCATTAGTGGAATGCAAAGAAATGGACCTTGGGCGACGGAGTGACTTACCGACGTTAGCTGGCGGCGCCCTCAGACAAAGGGTTTCTCAAAACACCAATAGGTAGTACAGAAGGTCTGTGGCGTCACCAGCTCCCCAAGGCGAAGTAAACAGGTACACAGAATTCACTGAAGAAGGATTGTGAAATAGTTTGTGTGAGAGAGAAAAAAAACGTAGTTTGGGGCCTGGGGCATGAAACTTATACCTGCCAACCTAGGGATTTTTCCATTCGACCATCCTGACCAAACCTCAACTCGCCTTCCCTTTTGAAGTGATTTGGCGAGCAAATGCCCATGTGGCTAGTTTATTTATTTATTTATTTTATTTTTTTAAAACTTCTCGATTGACGAAAAATGTACCTATGTAAAATTGATAAAATAAAAGAGTCGATTGTATGAAATATTGTATCAGAATCATTTAAATATCGATTTATCTTGTGATAAATAATGTGAGCACCAATAGATAATGGGTAAATATGAGAATAGGCACCAAAAAAAATTGTATGACAGATTCGTCAATAGAATCTAAAAAATTAGGAATGTTTTCAGTTCTGAAGACTTGAGTTATTTTTCTTTGATATTTTCATGAGTTTACTTCTTTGTCCTGTTAGTGGTCACGGAATCTTGCCGGCGTGCTACCAGGCAAAGTGTGGGTGTCCCACAAGTATAATGTGTGCAAGTTGAATCAAAACTTGGGAATGTGGTCTTTCCCACTGCGAAGTTTTTTTTTTTTTTTTTTTTAAGAGGTAAAATCCTCTGAAATAGATAGAGCTCAAATAATGGTGGCCACATATCCACCTTGACTGTTTTCACAGCCCAAAAAATTCACCAGTGACGGTCACGGAATCTTGCCGGCGTATCACACGGTGACCTCGAAGGCGGTCATGGAATCTTGCCGGCTTGCCATACGAGGAGCCCTGGCAGCGTTTACGGAATCTTGCCGGCGTGCCACCAGGACAAATCTCTGGCTTTACATCATGCTACCGACCAGTGCCAGCCGAATGCTGACCCAGGCATATGCACATGCTTGCCACCGTCATGGGTCCAAGGGGGGTGGAAAAACCACTGTCTGCATGAGCAAAACAGCAATCCCACATAAAATCTGTTTGAGGCTCGTGGCCAGTAATAAAAAAATTTTTTTTTTTTTTGTCCGATGGCGGTCACGGAATCTTGCCGGTTTGCCACTCGGAACAATATAAATAAATAAAATAAAATATTGCAATCCCCACTTGAACCGGGAGACGGCACCTATAGACGAATGCTCCTAGGAAGCACCGCCAAGGGGATAGTCATTGCCCACCTGACAACAGTCGCGAGGACCCCAGTCACCAAGCGACATAATTGAAGCTAATCGTGTCCAAGAGCAGGGTCGCCCTCTACGACGTTATCATAGGCAAAGGATTGATATCGTTGGCCACCGATAACAATCTGAAGCCTAAATGTCAAGAGTCAAGTGCAAACACAAACAAAAATTGAAAATTGAAAACATTCCATGGAATGAAAATTTGTTACTAAAAAAAAATTGTTATATTTCGGATTCTGATTCAGTACCACTATCCTCACAAAGTTGTGGTATTAGTCCAATATCCTGAGTAATTTTACGTAATTTGTCATGGGCGTATTTTGCCCGTCTTTTTGTGACTATATGTTCGAGAGTGTATCTGTCGTTAGGTAATATTTCTACGACTCGATACATCCCGCGATATTTTGGACTACATTTTTGAGAAACGCGTGGTTCTACCTGTCTAACCACAAGGTCATTTTGCTCGAATGGAATAACAAGTGCCTTTGTTCCAGCAAAACGCTGAACTTCATAATTTGATTGTTTTTGAATGCTCTTATCAGCTATGTTACGTATTTCATCCAATTTTGAGCGCGTTGGTGGATCTATGTCATCCGTAGTTGACATTCCGGGTACATGCGGTTTCCTCCCGGTTAATAATTCAATCGGGCTGAAACCTGTAACTCTATGTACAGTTGAATTTAAAACAAGCTGGATTCTAGAAGTTAATTGACGAACAGATTGTGGCTTAATATATTGCGCCACTGTTACCAGACTCGTAATGGTCGACATGAGACGCTCGACTTGAGAGTTCCCTCTCGGAGTGCCACTGGCAATGGCATGAATTTCGATATCATTCATATGACAAAAAGATACAAATGTATTGGCTGAATAGGACGCTCCCATATCTACCACCACACGCCTGGGTGATCCAAAAAATTGAACTAATTCAGATAATGCATTGACAGCTGCTTTAGCAGTCAACGAGCGTGTATGGTGCAGCATAACATATTTTGTAAATGCACAAATTGCTACAATATAAAAATCTGGCGCTCCCGTCGAACCTGAAAGTTTGCCTGTAATATCTAAATGTACCGTATCAAATGGAACTGGATATTTGGGAATTGGGTGCAATTCAAATTGCTGCTTTCCAGATGGGCTCTTCGCGACCTTACATGTGACGCAGTTCTCAAGAAAACGTTTGATGTATTTTGACATGTGTGGAAACCAAAATTTAGTCAAAACCGCGTCCATGGTCTTTTGAAGTCCCATATGGAGCACCGCTTCATGGGCTGCATTTGTAACAGTCCATTTGTAAAATTCGGGGACCATAGGAGCTTCACGATTCAATTTTCTATATTGGAATTTCCTAAATAATATCCCATCTTTCAGTTCATATGTGTTGGCTAGATGACGTGGTAAAGTGTTGTTTTCTAATTGCTGTATTATGTACTTAATCTCGGGATCCTCTTGCTGCGTAACCAAGAGCCAATCCCCAGTGAGTTCGACTAAGTTGACCCGTTTTTCAAACAATTTAGCATGTTCAAAATCTGTGATTTTAGGTAAATTTGATTGGATAAGTCGGTAATCGGAAGATGTATGTGTCGGCGGATAATCGTCTACCGACGTTTCGAAAACATTTATGGCATCCTCAGGGTCAAGAACTGGATACCTAGACAGAAAATCTACTGTTTGCATTTTAGATCCGGGTCTATATCGAATTTCAAAGGTAAACATCTGTAAGTATGACCACCATCGCCTGACTCGAGGATTCAGGTGCTGTTTGACATACGACGCCTGAAAAGCCTGACAATCAGTAACCAGCGTAAAATCATGATATAATAGGAAATGCTCCCAAAATGTAAACGCTTTCACAGCAGCTAGCGTTTCCAGCTCAAATGAATGGTATTTGGCTTCGGCTGGTGTAGTTTTTTGACTGAAGTACCCTACTACTTTACGTTCGCCGTCTATAATATTAAAACAAATTCCACCGAATCCCAATTGTGAGGCATCACAAAATACCTCAATTGGAAATTCAGGCCGAAACAATGTGAGGCACGGTTCACTAGTCAGGTAGCTAATTATTTCCTGTCTGATTTTCTCATGTTCAGGGGTCCATTTAAAATGAGTTTTTGGGGATGTTAAGGCATAAAAGGGAGCGCATTTTTGCGCAAATCCTGGAATGAACTGTCGGAAATACGAACATAACCCAAGAAAACTCCGCACTGAGGTAACGCTATGCGGGGGTGGCAAATCAGTAAGAGCTTTTATCCTAGCATTATGTGGACAAATTTCCCCATTGTGTACATGGTATCCTAGATAAGTAACTGAATTTTTCAAAAATGAGCATTTATCCGGATTAAACGTGAAACCAGCTCTAGTTAACACATCTAGAACAATTTCCAATCGATTAAAAGCGTCTTCTTTATCATCAGCTACAATTAAAAGGTCATCAATATAAGCTAAACAATACGTTTTTGATAAATCGCCTAGTGCATTCGTAATGGCCCGCTGATATGTGGCAGGGGCATTTTTGGTACCCATAGGCATACGACGGTACTGAAAATGTCCGTCTGGAGTTGAGAATGCCGTCTTGGGACGAGACGATTCTCCGACTTTTATCCCGTAAAATCCAGATGCAGCATCCAAACAACTGAACAGAGTTTGACCACCTAATCTTGCGATTTGATCGCGAATTAGCGGAATGGGAAAACGTTCTGGAACCGTTTCCGCGTTTATTTCCCGGAAATCAGTACATAAACGCCATTTCCCGTTGGATTTGGGAACCAAAAGAATCGGACTAGAAAAGGGAGATATGGAAGGCTCTACAATCCCAGCGTTTAATAAATCTTGAACATATTCGCGAACAGCTTCGCGATCTCTAGGATGCATGGAATATGGACGCTTATACACTATATGTTCTTCATTGAAAAATTTAATGTTAAATTCAGCCGTGGTTACCTCCCGGCGGGGTAAACCACGTGTAAAACTATCCTGAAATTTTGCCAAAATTTGGCGAAGCCTTAAAATATCAGCTTCATCTGTCAAATTTGTATCCAAATTTTCTGTATATGAATTAAAATATTCCCCTTCGCTAGCTCCGGCTGTAGATCCCTGAATAATCCGCGGAGCTCGTTCCGTCGCGGATATAGATTCTACTTGCCTATCAACCATAGGGGTTAAACAGGGTGTTGGCCAAATTTCCTCACCTTCTGGTTCAAGGTCATGTTGAATTTTAGGGAGATTTTTCGCGGATTTTCGCTTTGATTCTAAATATCTAGATTTTAATTTTTGTTTTTCTTCCTTTTTCTTTTCAGTTTTAGTGAATTCGTATCGATCTGCTAAAACTGTTACACTTATCCCAGACTGTAAAACATCACGGCCTAATAGAATTTTATTCAGAGTGGTCCCTTCAGGGACGATATAAAATAACACCGGGATGTCAATATCATTAATTGTGACAACTGCAGAAATTTGAAAATCGGCAATAACTTGACCTTGACCTATCCCTGTTAATTTTACTGGATTTTTAAATTTTAGGCCAATAAATTGAGGCAATAAATCATGTGATAAAAGGGATGCTTCGCTCCCAGAATCAAATACAAATGGAAATTCATTACCTTGGTGTTGTAGTTGACCAACTGGGTTAATGGACAGGACATTTACCCGTCTGTCTTGTTGTCCTTGGCCCTGCTGCTGAGGCTGGAGTTGAACCCGGTTCGGGTTCTTGAAACAGTGCGGCCAGTCGTGAGAAGTTGAATTGCATGTTTTGCAGAACCGCTTTCGGCCCGACTGCTGCTGAGGCTTCTGTGATTGTTGCTGTTGAGAATGTTGCTGTTGTTGGGTTTGCTGTATGCCCGAGGGGCCAGGGGCTGGTTGGCGTGATTGAAATGGGGTGTCTGAACGCCACTTTTTGAACTGTGGTTGTTGTCCTGGTTGTTGCCCTTGATGAGGCCTTTTCCATGGGCTCGATGGTCTTGGAGTCTGTAATTGACCACCTCTTGGAGTGAAAAAAGGTCCAGACTTCCCTTCGTCACTTTTGAAGCTTTTACCTCTTTCAATAGGGCTACTTCTGTCGGACTGTCCTGCACATAGCACCATTTTCGAACGTCAGGATCGTGACGGGCGGCTATAGCTGAAGCAACAAGAACAGCACATTCGTCACTCGTTTTTCCTCGGAAGGCACCCCTAACCTTCACTATCTGATCAGTGATTAACTTGGTTAAATCGCCGTCTTTGGGGTATGAGGTGATGGCGTGGTGTAAAGTCGCTGCGGCCGTATCGACGAGACAAAACTTCGCCTCGAACTGTTGCTGGAAAAGGGTCCAGGTGAGAGTGTCATCGACGACATCGGAAAACCACTCGGACGCAGCTCCCTTCATGGCGTCCGTCAACGCCAAAACCAAATCAGACTGGTTGGTTAGCCGGTTTTTGACAATTATACTGGACGTCCTCAACCATGTCTTCGGTGCCACTGTTGTCGGATCGAACACCGCGAACTTTAGTCGGCCTTGCGTTGGTGGAGGATGGGAAATTCGATCAAGTAAGGCACCCAAAACTTGTTCCAAACCTGAGGCATCAGGTATTGGGGGCGTCGGCTGCGGGATTCCCTCCTCTGGGATTTGGTCATCCGCCATCTCGTGGGTAGAGTGTGTTGACCCCGTGTTGACGCCATTCAAACTTTTTAATAAAACGAAAGAAAAAAAAAAAGAAAACCGAAATTTGTAAGCGCGGAAATTGCTTATCCCACTTTCTGATTTCGAGAAAGGATTCTCTACATCAAAGAGTAGGGGAAAAATAAAAGAGAAAAATAGAAAGAATGGAAAATATTATATTCGTTTTGAAACATACAAGCTTTGGAAGCAGACTGATGCGTTTCTATCCTATCTCGCCAGTTAGCTCCTCAAACGATAGAAGGGAAGGGAACATGTGCGCATGCGCGCCTGGAAGGTTGTCCCCCCTCATCTGGTATCCAAGTCCTCCCTCGATTTTGGGAAAGAAATAGGTAAGAACGGGGGACCGCATTTAAACATATTCCGAAATATATATACCAAGAGAAAGCTGCTCACCCCTTAGCCACAGTGTCTGCTAACCTCCTCGTTGGAAAACTGATGTGGAAGTGTCCTACGATAACCGTCACCAAACCGTCAATATTCTTCTCTGAGCTCGTAGTTTCACTACAGTCCACTAAACAAATCTGCCTGCACCAAACGATCCAAGGGAAATGCCTCAAACCCGTTTAGAACTCTTATTATGTGGATTTGAAGTTGAAAGTATCTGATACTGGACCAGTGTCAGAAACTGGTACGCTCACCCTATTATATATGGTTAGGTTTCAATGGGTTTTCCGTGGATTTAGATTCAGAATAATGGTCCAAAACGGATTTGTTCGTGGTTTTTTCTCCATTGAATAATCTCTTCCTTCACCTCTGTTTTATCGCATAAGAACGCAATGAAGTCTCACACACACGCTGTTTTTTAGGTTTCGTACAAAAAATGAAAAGGAGACCTCCCCCCCCCTTCATTAAAAAAAAAAATGCTTCCTCTAGCTTGGTAGATTCGGAATCAAAATTTTACTACAGCGCCTAAGCTTGTTTCTACAGACTATTGAATATGAGCATCACAGAGAGTATTGTTCCCACATTCATGAAGCCCACAGCTCAGAAGTACCCTGTTGTCACTCTACCTATAGGTGAATGAATGTTAATTATTAACGTTATTATGTATTGCTTGTTACAGATGGGCGGATGACGGGTATGTGGTGGTGGATAGGAGCTCTGCTTGCTGTCAGTGCGGCGACCAGAACTATCCGCACCAAATACGGTGAAATCAGCGGAGTCATGGTCACCCCGGACTCGAGGCATTTGGGGGCCGTTGAGGTTTTCAAAGGTGTCCCTTACGCCTCGCCTCCCACTGGATCGCTTAGGTAATAAAATTAATTGTAATGTATTCAGGTTAATAGTTAGGAATAAAATAGTTTGGCACATTCAAGCAGTAGTCATCATAATAATGTCGTCTATTTCGTTTTCTTTCAACATCTGTTCCTAAGCAACAGATAAGCACAAGCGTTGTAATAGTATAATAGAGTTACACTTCAGTAATCACATTAAATGCCCACAATCATATTTAATCACCAGCTATTTATGATTATAAACAAATTAACACTTCTCGTCCTAAAGAAGTGATCATTCGTTTTATGGCAGAACCTAAAGAACCTCAACACTTATTCTTAATCAAGCAATCGAAAAAAACAAACATGTTTGTGACTTAGGTAAACAGTGTATTCCAAAACAAATGCTCCAATCTTCAGGGACTGATTTTACGTCTAATTTGCAAAATTTTTGTGCTCGTAACGTTTTTTTCAAAATCCAACTCGATTTTGTTGGAATGCCGAAATAGAAATTTGAGGATAACAAAATGCTGTCATTTCATCTATGGTTGGTAGGTAAAAAACAAAAAATAAATAAATAGGGACAATGGCAAAGCTGCGATTTTCAAATCTCAACGGTCGCGTTTTTTATTGCTCTATTTCAAAGGTTCATTATTATTCTTAATAGGGTAAAACCACCAATAACCAGCACCCCCCCTAATAGTCGGCACTCTTAACACATTCTGGTCAAGAATAAGACTTGGGAGTGACCTAGGAGGCTTAAAAAAATATTTTCACGGGCTACAACTGAATACCAAGCTCGTCAGCTTGTTTGTGGGCCGTGAGCAGGAGTAAAATCAGATGGAAAAACATTTTTTGACAGTACCCATTGCGCGTCCTCGTAACAGACCTCCCGCTATTTTTTTCTTAAGGACTGACAGTGCTGATTTGGGTACTGCTCGCTGGTAATTGATTCTTTCGTACTTTTTTCCGATTCTGTTGCATTCTCCAGCTTTCAAGCTTTCATTTGCATTATTTTTTGATACGTTTTATCTAATTATATTGGGGATCGCAGATGTGCCCAGTTCTGGATAAAAATTAACCTCAATTTCAATAATTGGCTTGGGGTGCCCACTATTGGATTTCGGCTTGCATTTGTCATCATGAAGTCTTTTGATCTGAATTGATCAATTTTCGTAACCAAACATAATTTCTAAAGTTTAAATTGTTATTCCGTAGCTCTATCCAGATTTCGGCACACCATAAAACTAATAATGGGCAGTGCCGATCATTCAATAACTGGCATGCCGACTATTGGTAGAACCCAATAATCAGCATGCCCAGTATTCAATAGTCGGCAGTGCCCGTTATTAACACTGGAGGTGATCGCTAGGTATTTTTTGCTGAGATGAGTAGGGGAGGGTGGGGGGTACCTACCTACTACCTGATGGGGTGAAGGGGGGAGGGTACCTATTTTGAGACTTAAATTGCTTCCGAGTCTACCAAGGTAGCCGAAGTTTTGTTTTCACTTTTCAAGGATGAAAAAAAAGATCTCCAAAATCAAAATTTTCACTCGCGTTTTGCGTTTTAGACCTTTCTGAACAATATGGGTTCCGTGTCTGTCTGTCATGAATTCCTTGTAACGGGCATAACTATACGAAGTTATTGTCCGATTTCTATGAAATTTTCAGGGATTGGGTTGGTGTGTAGACGGTCCCCTATGAAAATCAAGGCCTTAAAATTTACAGAAGCCCCGGACTGATAGAAGCGACTGCGCATACACAAACGTGAATTCCTTGTAACGGCCATAACATCTACATTTTCCATCCGATTTCGATGAAATTTTCAGGAATGTTACAGATTGGTATTTAGATGGTCCCCTATGAAAATCACCACCTTCGGACTGATAGTAGCCTCTGCGCATGAGCAAACGTGAATTCCTTGTAACAGCCATAACGTCCACATTTTCTACCCGATTTCGATGAAATTTTCAGTGACTATGCGGATTACGTTGTAGATGGTCCCCTATGAAAATCATCACCCCCGGACTGATAGTAGCCGATGCGCATGCGCGAACGTGAATTCCTTGTAACAGCCATAAACTTACATTTTTCATCCGAATTTTATGAAATTTTCTAGGATTGTCCAGATTAGCGTGTAGATGGTCCCCTATGATGGTAGTGTAAGGTACTTAGAGATTGGTGTTTTGAGATTAACTACTATGCATCGGATCATCTATATAATCGGGTTATGGATACGAGGAAGCTATGTGCCACACCCACTTGGTATTTAATATAAAATATTAAATTTTAACTTTATACCTAGTTTGAAACCAACGTTTGATTTCCTTTTATACCTATTCAAACTTTTGTGATATTTCTTGTCTCATCCGTTCACCTCTATCGTTTGGGACTTAATTTATGTGATATGTCAAAATAATTAGAGTGTTCAACACCAAATTTTGTCGAGGAAAACCTGGTATTTCACTGCACAGTAGGTCGGTACCTCGGTAACTCACAGTTAACCTTAAAGGCTGATTAAAATAAAAACGTTATTTTACCTTTCGTTACCATTTTACGTTTTTTTCTATCCCTCACCAGAATCTAAACCTGTTCCAACTATTAGTATGGCAGCGTTGAATTGGTAGTTGGCAGGTGCCAACTATTAGTAGTGAGCAGTGCCCATCAATAGTGGACTGGTGCCCACTATTGGTTAAAAGCCGTGCCGATTGATGGCAAAATGGGTGCCGGCTACTAGGAAATCTGTTGTTTGTGTAGAATTGCCTAACAACTCGATTCAAAAGTTGTTATGAAGTTTCCTATTTTGTTTTAAAATGAAGTACAGATGTTTGTCTACGTAAAGAAAAAAAAAATAATGGATTAGCACTCAAAACTGATTTATAACTGCGTTTTGAAGTTGAAGATCGGGCTTAACAGTGCCGACTATTGGTGGTTTTACCCTAAACAAATATCAGAAATTTTGCACTTAGACACTATTTAGGGTCTACCTACTTGGTTCTAAAATTTAACCACCCGAATCAACTAACAAAATAGTGGGGTAAACTACTGGACTTCCCAGTGTAATTGACCTCTTTTGGGTACCTAAAACTTAATAAAATAACACCACATAGATATTTTGTCCGGCAGAAGTGACCATTTCACACTAGATTTGACAGTTTTTTACAGGCAAATGATCGAAAATAGCACTTAGTCATTTTTACCAGGAGAATGCACACAGAGTTGAAAAGGGGTAGGTGAGGATAGTATAAGGGTTTTTTGAGGTTTTTATATCGCAAGAATGGTTTGTGTGGTGTGGGTGTGTCCAATCCCTAAACTGTTCACCAAGATCGAAACAATCAATCAATATAACAGTTAACAAAGGATTCATCCTCTTATTTGTTATCTGGATTGCTCCACCCCGGATGAGTAACTCATTGAAGCCAAATTGGCTAGTAAATATGTACCTATCTAGATAAAAACTCCTAATCTCGAAAAAACCACCTACTAGCCGCAGACATTAAAAACGGAAATCAACAAATTTATTTTGATGCACAAAATGTTTGTGATTGTTTACCTCAGTACAACTTTGTTTGAGCAAACATCGCAAAGACAGCGATGTAAAACAGAATTGTATAATAAACGAAGTGTGTAATTTAGTCTGTCGATGTGTGTTTACATGTAAGAGTCAAGATTTACCTACCTACCAAACATGTTATGCTAGATTCGTGATAGGGTGTAGGTCTGAAATCTCATTTTTTCAGATATGCTCTCTTGATGAACTTGCATTCAATCTACGGAATAGTAGATGCCGTGCACATGATCATCGAGGAGATTGCCTCGCACGTCTACCTTCGACTTGTGCTAACAAGAAAACTGTGTAGGTCACGTCATTCTGTAATCGTCGGTCTTATCAAAAATCAGTTTCGAGTAAACTTGGTGGAATTCGTGTGCGTGAACTCGCATCTCCCCTCTTCGTCAATGATACATTTATTGATCGTGTAAATTGTTCGTGTTGTCACGTAGTGTTGAAAAGTAACCAGATTTCCGGACTCCAAAAGTGGGATGTTTCAATGGTACAACTATTCAACTAATAGTGATGATCATGAATGCATACCGCCTAGTAGACCTCAAATTTTTGCTCACTTCTTACTATTGAAATTTCAGCCAAACCCAAATCTAACTAAAATAGCAGTTCTCATCCGAATTGGTTCCTAAATCCCATCTTCATATTTTCATAAATTCTACTCGGGGATTCAGGATTTATGTTTTCAAAAGTTTGTCAAAGGGATGTTGCACATAGTTTCCTCGTATCCATAACCCGATTGTTGTTAATCTCGAAACATCAATCTCTGAATACCTCCACTACCCTCAAAGTGAACTCAACAATGCAACCCGCGAAATCTCTGAAAATTTGCATAAAATCGGAAGACAACTTCGTATATTTATGCTCGTTGAAAGTATTTCATGGCAGAAAATACCTTCGTAAAATTATGCCCGTTACAAGGATTTCATGACAGACGCACAGACGAAAAGACCCACAGAAAATATTGTTCAGGAAGGCCTGAAACGGAAAACGTCAGTGGAAATTTTGATTTTTGAGAACTTTTTTTCTTCAACCTTGAGAAGTGAAAACGAAGAATCCCCTACCTTGGCAGACTCAGAGGCAATATGGAGATTTACCTAAGACTTACCTACCTTAAGACAATGGGAATTCATGAGGGCACAATGAAGCTCAAAAACTGGGAGAGCTGTTATTATTTGTCGAGTAAATCTTTTGAGTTGAACGTGGAAGGTATTTGATTCACAGGCGTACCTATTTATTGTAATAAGATGTATTAGAGAAATTAAGATGAAGAAATACAAGTATATTTTACACCAACTGTGATGACCGACCCAACAAACAATTATCAGTCAATTGATTGGGAATGGGGTCTTCAGAAACAAACTCCTCTTTTGCCGAGCTTTCGGTGAATTTATCGCCTTCCTCATGGCCTAAAAAAAATCAATATTTTCCCTCAACCCTTAAAACCTGATCTTTTCATGAGTAGAAAACAGAAAAATTGAAATCTTACCAACAAATTTAAATATAACATAACAAAAAATTGATTTCACTTACTCGAAGGATGTATTATTGTGTGAGCACCACATCAGCGTCATTCAAAAAACCAGTTAGAGATTGGAGCATAGCGAATCTATAAGTGTGCAGTTGAGTTACATAATGAAATGACTCACCCATAGTTGGTGGGAAATGAACTTCGGAACTATTGTAGGTAAAATGAAAATAGGGGGAATTTTAAACATCATGTCAGCTATAACAATACCAGGAAGCAAAAGTCTTGGAAAAACATCGTTAATTACATAACGTAAGTATAAATTATAATAGTTAACAATAAAAACTTATTCTTCACCCTTTACATTCGCAGTGTGTACAAACAGCGATTGTGCAATAATAAATTAAATTGTGAAATAATAAGTTTAACATCAATGGGACCAAACCCCTACAATTTGATTTGTTACTTTATCCAAGTCATAAATCCTATTTTCAACATCAGGCTCAAAGGAACACTCAGAACACTAAATTTTGGGAAATGAGTCAGTGGTTTCTTCTTGTCCTTGACTGATGATGAATACACCATCGACCAGTTACGGACAAGAAGAATCCAATATCTATCGCCCCGTTAGTTCCCACGTTTCACGCTAAAGGCGATCCTCAGCTGGGTGCTGGATCTTGTTGCTGAATCTAGATACTAAGATATTCGAACTCTAGTAAGAGACGTATATGATTGATCCCTTTATAGTATTAGAGGTAGGGTGGACTATGTAGTCAGATGACATTCCTCCCCCAAAATTTGAGGTGTATCAAAAATCAAACTTTTATTATTTTTGTATCTAGTTTTAGTAGCTTCTGAAATTCACTATTTGATTTTTGATCAGTGTAGTTACTGGATGTAATTTTTGATTCCTCAAGAAGTCAAATAAATACCACATTTTTATGTATCCCCTTTACAAAATGCTGCAAATTATTACACAAAGGTTTATTATTGCTTCCAAGTCTACCAAGGTAGCGGAAGCTTTGTTTTCACTTTCCAAGGTTGCAAATAAAAAATTCTGTTTAGATTACTTACCCTTCTGTATAGATCACTGGTTCTCCATCAATAGCACCTACCACCATCTGTAATCTCCCTTGACCTTCCCTCTATTTTTCGAATTGTATGTACCTTGAAACGCGAAACATAAAAATTTTGGTTTGCTTTGAGCAATGGCTTCGGAGCTCACTCAGCTGATCAGTGATCTGAGGAGTGAAGAAGATCTCCTCAAATGCTGGAGACGCCTGGAAGAGCACTTCCATTCAATAGGATTGAAAATGGCTTCGGAGCTCACTCAGCTGATCAGTGATCTGAAGAGTGAAGAAGCCTTTGAGCAATGATTTGCAGCGTTTTTTACCCACCAACATTTTTTTTACCTACCAACTTTGTTTTACCTACCAGCTAGGTACTACCTACCACACCATACTGGCTTCACACCTTCACAATCAAGTTTAATAGAAAGAACTAAACGCTTCACACTCGATTGGAAAAATAGAAAGCTTCATATGGAAATTTGATTACTGGTTACGCAGAAGGCAAAACTGTATACAAATCGAAGAAATGAACAGCGATCGCATCTTAGTCCGATACAATTTGAATGGAGATTAGACCTATTTTGCGATTCACACTCATGATTCTGTTTTATCGGAGGAAAACCTTCAAGTACTCGTAGGTATCGAACGGTTTGTCCTTACAGAGCTCCGGGTGGTCTCAAAAATTTGTAAAAATTCAATACTATTTAATATTGGTGAAAAAACGATACCTTTATTTCGAGAGTTTTCGAGCTAGGGCACTCTTGAAAATTTCAACCCTTAATTTTCACCCCTAAGAAGTGACCTACATCAACCAAAAGCTTCGCGGCACAACTAGACCCCAAATGGAGCCCATATACCAAATTTGAACCAAATCGGTCCAGTGTTGCTAAGAAAAGTGCCGCGTACGGCGTACGGCGTACGGCGGACGGACGGACATTTTTTTATTCGATTTTCGTATTCTACGTACCTTGAAACGTAAAACATCAAATTTTGAGGGGGGGGGTTAACAATTTTTTTTCTTGCTCGATTCCAAAGGCTTATTATTGAAAATAATAAACCAAAATGAAAAACCTCAACGTTGTACCAAAACAATTTCACATGTTCGGAAAAGCCTCCCGTAGTTACCTAAAAAACGCTGCAAATCATTGCTCAAAGGTTTATTATTTTCTGTACAGATCACCCTTCTGTATAGATCACTGGTTCTCCATCAATAGCACCTACCACCACCTTCTCCCTTGACCTTCCCTCTAAAATTTCAGCTTCCTGCGTTCAACAGGAGAGAAAATGGCCTTGGAGCTCACTCAGCTGATCAGTGACCACTCATGCGCCTTCAGCATTCTCCATTGACCCGCCCTCTCAAATTTCAGGTTCCTGCGTTCAACAGGAGAGGAAATGGCCTTGGAGCTCACTCAGCTGATCAGTGACCACTCAGGCGCCTTCAGCATTCTCCTTTGACCCTGCCTCTCAAATTTCAGGTTTCTGCGTTCAACAGGAGAGGAAATGGCCTAGGAGCTCACTCAGCTGATCAGTGACCACTCAGGCGCCTTCAGCATTCTCCCTTGACCTTCCCTCTCAAATTTCAGGTTCCTGCGTTCAACAGGAGAGGAAATGGCCTTGGAGCTCACTCAGCTGATCAGTGACCACTCAGGCGCCTTCAGCATTCTCTATTGACCCGCCCTCTCAAATTTCAGGTTCCTGCGTTCAACAGGAGAGAAAATGGCCTTGGAGCTCACTCAGCTGATCAGTGACCACTCAGGCGCCTTCAGCATTCTCCTTTGACCCGCCCTCTCAAATTTCAGGTTCCTGCGTTCAACAGGAGAGGAAATGACCTTGGAGCTCACTCAGCTGACCAGTGACCATTCAGGCGCCTTCAGCATTCTCAATTGACCAGCCCTCTCAAATTTCAGGTTCCTGCGTTCAACAGGAGAGGAAATGGCCTTGGAGCTCACTCAGCTGATCAGTGACCACTCAGGCGCCTTCAGTATTCTCCATTGACTTTTGATTATGGAAATTTGATTACTGGTTACGCAGAAGGCAAAACTATACAAATCGAAGAAATGAACAGCAATCGCATTTTAGTCAGAAAAAATTTCAACGGAGATTAGACCTCTTTTGCGATTCACACTCATGATTCTGTTTTATCGAAGGAAAACCTTCAAGTACTCGTAGGGACCGAACGGTTTGCCCTACAAAGCTCCGGGTGGTCTCAAAAATTTTTAAAAATTCAGTACTATTTAAAATTAGTGAAAAAACGATACCTTTATTTCGAGAGTTTTCGAGCTAGGGCACTCTTGAAAATTTCAACCCTTAATTTCCACCCCTTAGAAGTGACCTACATCAACCAAAAGCTTCGCGGCACAACTAGACCCCAAATGGAGCCCATATACCAAATTTCATCGAAATCGGTCCATGGTAACTAAGAAAAGTGCCGCGTACGGCGTACGGCGTACGGCGTACGGCGTACGGCGTACGGCGGACGGACGGAAATTTTTTTATTCGATTTTCGTATTCTACGTACCTTGAAACGTAAAACATCAAATTTTGAGGGGGGGTTAAAATTTTTTTTTCTTGCTCGATTCCAAAGGCTTATTATTGAAAATAATAAACCAAAATGTATCCAATTTTTTTTCATTTTCAGGAATGAATTTTTCCTTAAAATGGGTCGGCATAACTGTCCCCATCGACCTTGAACCTGGAAATTAGTGTATGGTAAATAGTTCAACGATCAATTTGAATTAATCTACAGCTTGTAGATTGTTTGGCCATAATTTATTTTACTTCGTTTAACAAAGTTTCTTGGCAAATCCCAAAGCTTATTAAATGTTCCCAATATTCTCTTCTCACTGTGACCAACCTTCACTGAGACAAGTTGGAGTTGAGTCAACCGTACTTTCGGACCAGCTCATATTTTAAACGTTATCGCTACTTAACTTGGAACAAAAGTTCTCCTATATAATTTCATGGGGTACATTTTTGGAAGTTTGACCGCTAGTTTTCGCTCATATCTCTTGAAAACTTGGAATATTGAAGATAATTAAAGTAACTCACTCAGTAAAAGTGTCTCTAACTTCAGCAAATTACGTAACAGCTAGGCACTTGTTATTCCACGGTATATCATAACACATTTTATAAAGCAAACTTAATATTATTATACGAGCAATTTTATGATCAAGGGCAGTGGCGCCTCCTCCAGGCAAACATAGCAAACACTGTTTGCCTTACTAAAAATAAGCAAAATGAATAAATTAATTTTTGTTGAGATTCTCCTACATTCCCATTTTTTGCAAGTAATATAATAGCCAATTTCGGAAAATTGTAATATAATTTAGGTACTTTTTCATTATTACTAAGTAAATTAGATGAAATAGGAGAATGGAATAAGAAAGTATGTACGTATTTTGCCTTGGATACTAGCCCGCAACACACCACAGAATTGGAGAGGTCGGTAATGTAGATGATTGTAGATGATAAGCGAACTAGCGCGGGGCAAAGCGATGCAAGGCAAGCAGTTCAAAAAAAATGAATTTTTCGGGACTGTTTAGGCGGGGTGGCGGGGGGTCATCGCGGTGTCAAGTATTACCATACCCCAACTACCACGCTATCAGCTGTTGCAAACAATCGGACAACTGTTTCGTGACCTTGAAAGCAGAGAAACATGGAAGATGAGTCATGGATAGTAATTAACCCATGCATGGCAAGACATAACATATCCATCCAACCACATTATCTCAAGGAAGGAAAACTTAGTTTTTTCGCCACCGCAAATAGCGGCTGCCTGGCGCTGACTGGTGTCCCATTCCCGATTTTACTGTACCTAATAGTTTTTCTTGTTGATAGTTACCTACATGGAAATAATTGTATAATATTGAACCCCCGATGGTTTACGTTTGAGGTAGGTAGCTACTACGTATATTTTGAAAATCGAATATAAAAAAATCGCGGAACTTTCTTTAATTATCATGGACCGATTTTGATGAAATTTGGTATAAGAGCTCCATTTGGGGTCTACTTGTGCTCCGAAGGTTTTGTCAGTCACTTCTAAGCGGTGAAACATTAGGGCTGTAACGTCTTAAGGCCCCCTCTCTCGAAAACTCTCGTTATGAAGGTATTGTTTTTTCACCAATTTGAGATAGGCACCATTGAATTTTTAGAATCGAATGAACCCACCCAGAGGATAAACTATAAGCTCTCCATGAGAACTTGAAGGTTGAACTTACGATAAATGAGAAACACGGGTGTGAATCGCAAAAGAGGCCTTATCACCTTAGAAATTTTAGCTGACCAAATTGCGATCGATGTTCGTTTCTTTGGGCTGTACATGTTTTGCTTCCTTAACCAACCGGTAATCAAATTTCTAAACCAAGGAATTCTTTATTTCTTCAAATGGAGTGTGAAGGGTTTATTTCATCTAAATAAACAACATTTTGAAGCGAAACCATGATTGGTAGGTAGTGACGAGAGTAAAGCTGACGCTTGATCTTCAGAAAAATAATAAACCTTTGTGTAATAATTTTCAGCGTTTTTCATTATTGTTTATTCCTCTGTGACTGGCCAAGCTGTTTGCCTCACGAATATTCTCACCAGACGCCACTGATCAAGGGAACCATTTGTTTTTATGGCAATGTAATGAAAAAAAAAGTTCACAAGCATCAGAAATTATGCACACCAGAGTAACAGATACGATAAAACCAGAGTACCTCATCATTTTGGATGTTCAATCCAACTTGAAGTCATAATACTCCAACACTGATTTTGGTTTACTATTTCAATTATCAATATTTAGACTCGACCGGAAAAAAACGAAAAATTTTTACTCAGCCCCCCTCAAAATTTGTTGGTTTACGTTTCAAGGAACGTAAAATACGAAATTCGAATCAAATATTTTCCGTGCGTCCGCAGTACGACGAACCTAAGCGGCTCTTTCCTTAGTTCCCATGGACAGATTTTGATGATATATAAATAAATATAAATTTGGTATATAAGCTTTTGGTTGATGTCAATCACTTCTGAGGGTAGAAAAATAAGGACTGGCATTTTGACACTAGCTCAAAACATTTTGACATAAAAGTTGAATTTTTTAATAAATTTTAAATGGTATTGAGTTTTTAGAATCGAATGAGAATACCCAGAGCTCTGTAGAACCAACCGTTAGCTCCGCATAAGGACTTGAATAAATCAGAAATACGCTTGTGAATCGCAAAATAGGCATAATCTCCGTTCGAATTTTAGCTGACCAAAATCGATCGCTTTTAGTTTTCGTTCATATTTTCAATAATGAATCTGTGGAACCAAGCAAGAAAAAACAAACTTCAACTAGTGATTCCAAGTTTTCTGGTCGTGTATAAAAAAGTGAAATATGAGAATACTTCGAGCAACTTGATAAAACATTGGGTAGGTAAGTGTTACATTAATTTGTGAAAACCTTGTTATCTACAAATCATCAACTTCTAATTTTAAAAACATATGGTCTGCTAACATCCTTCAGTAAACCATAACCCTGTAAGTCAGTATAATTATTCACCCAGTTATGGAAGATCCTGTTCAGTAAGCAGTACCAATAATGGAACCGCACCGGTAATTTGGAACGGTTACACATTTGTCACTGTAACCGTTGGAACCGTTCCACGCAAATATGTGGCCCATATAATATATTTGGCCCATAAATTATTTCTTAAAGGTTCATTATATTATAATGAACCTTTAAGAAATAATTTGCAACGTTTCCAAGTTGTACTCAGTTTTGTGTCCTTAGCAACCAGTAGGTAACCAAATTTCCTAGTGGAGGCACCAACAACTCTTTATTTCTTCGAACTGACTGTGAAGCGTTTATTTTTCCCGAATAAATTATACTTGATTGTGAAGTAGGTATGCAGTAGGTAGGTAGTGACAATAGCAGAGCTCTCTTTGCAGACGAAGAATCTATATAGAAATAATAAACCTTTGTGTAATAATTTGCAGCATTTTTAAATGTCTGGAGACACTTGTCGAGTGAGTAAGATATCGGCTTAAGTCTCTAAGAAGCTACATTTTGCCACCAAAAATTGTTTCAACTATTTCAAAATACTTTGCCCCTTATTTTGAAATAGTAGAAATGTTTCTCAAACGCAATTGAAAAGAGTATCGTACGCTTCAGTCAACACGCATTTGACTGACCGTTGTTTTGTAATGACAGGTATGTTAGTACGTCATTTCCGTAGATACCTGATAGTCATAACTGAGAAGCATGAGGCAACTGACTAATGTGTCAAATGTGTCGGTGTCCTAAGCGTTTCTCAAGTCAACACCCCACGGTTTTATTGGATGTTCGCGTGACACGTTTCCTTTGCTCAACAGGTTCATGCCCCCCGTGACCGGCGCCATTTGGTCCGGTGTCAAAGTGGCGGACAAGTTCGGCCCCGTCTGTCCCCAAATGCTCCCTGACATCCGGAACGAGACGGCCGCCCTCAAACGGATGCCGAGAGGGCGGCTGGAGTACCTGAAACGTCTTCTTCCTTACCTCAAGAACCAGAACGAAGACTGCCTGTACCTCAACATCTACGCTCCAGCAGGTAAGTCGATTACAAACATAATGTTTTCGTTTGAGGTCAGTCTCAATTCTATCATCCACAATAAAAGTAAAAAAAAACACAGGAAAAACATGAAAAATTATCATTCAGGAGTACAACAAGATAAAGCTGTGTACTTATATTCGTTGTCTTCTACTCTCAGTACACTCTAGGTGTACAATCAGGTCTACCAGTGTATACCAGAAGTATCTGGTGTATTGGGTGTACTCTATAATATATTGGGTGTATGTCTATAATATACAGGGTGTCACCCTAACTCGAGGACCAAACTTCAAGGATCGATTCTACTACTGATTTGCAAACTTTTTTGTCTCCTGACATTTTTCTTTAAACGCTTTAAAATTATACTTTTTTTCACTTTTAAGATTTTGTTCGTGTTTTCGACCTTGAGCCATTAAAACGGCCATAACTCCCTCAATTTACTGGATAAACTCAAATATGAGTATACCGTTAAAAAGAACGTTAAATTTCCTATCAGTCCATCAGGACACAAAAGCTTTTTAAGCCTTTCGTATAAGTGAATAAATTGGTCAAAGTCAGAAATTTAAAACTTTCACGAACATCACCATTTTTCAGGCTGACTCATCTTATGTAATAAACAGCCGTTTCGGCGGGCACTCAACGGAAAAAACTTGCCCAGAATCTCAGCTTTCCAACGGTCTATCAATTTTTCTTTTTAACATTCAAATTAGAAGAGTAAATGAATTTTGAATGCCCGAAAACGTGTGTTTTACAAGCGAATCCAGTGTTTTAAGCGGTTTTTGGTCCCCCTCGACCTCAAGATGGCTTGACGATTTTGGTATCATTTCCAATGTAATTTTCTACGCTGAATCAAATAGTGATACTTCCGAATGGTTCCGACTGCTAGAAAATGGAATTTTCGAAGAAAACCTTCGTTTTTCGTACATAAAATACGCATTATTCTTAAATGTGGTAGTGAGCATGAAGTAAAACCTTTGAACTCAACAAAAACTTCAATCAACTAGAAATTCGGTGTTTTTATTGAGTTCAAAGGTGCTACTTCATGCTCACTACCACATTTAAGAATAATGCGTATTTTATGTACGAAAAACGAAGGTTTTCTTCAAAAAATCCACTTTCTAGCAGTCGGAACCATTCGGAAGTATCACTATTTGATTCAGCGTAGAAAATTACATAGGAAATGATACCAAAATCATCAAGCCATCTTGAGGTCGAGGGGGACCAGAAACCGCTTAAAACACTGGATTTGCTTGTAAAACACACGTTTTCGGGCATTCAAAATTCATTTACTCTTCTAATTTGAATGTTAAAAAGAAAAATTGATAGACCGTTGGAAAGCTGAGATTCTGGGCAAGTTTTTTCCGTTGAGTGCCCGCCGATACGGCTGTTTATTACATAAGATGAGTCAGCCTGAAAAATGGTGATTTTTGAGAAAGTTTTAAATTTCTGACTTTGACCAATTTATTCACTTATACGAAAGACTTAAAAAGCTTTTGTGTCCTAATGGACTGATAGGAAATTTAACGTTCTTTTCAACGGTATACTCATATTTGAGTTTATCCGATAAATTGAGGGAGTTATGGCCGTTTTAATGGCTCAAGGTCAAAAACACGAACAAAATCTTAAAAGTGAAAAAAGTATAATTTTAAAGCGTTTAAAAAAAAATGCCAAGAGACAAAAAAGTTTGCAAATCAGTTGTAGAATCGATCCTTGAAGTTTGGTCCTCGAGTTAGGGCGACACCCTGTATATGGCGTATCAGGGTCGACTAGACAAACTTCAGTGCTCGATTCTACAAGGTATTTCCACGAAAAAAGTCTCATTTTTACAGGGCAATTTTTCTGACGACAGTAAAATGGCCAAAACTTACTCACTTTTTGGGGAAATTAGAATCAAATTACACCGCTGGAAAGATAATCAAATTTCCTAGGAACATCCATGTTGTCAACCCAACTTTTTCCCAACATCAATTCAAATAACTTTTCTCAGAATTACAATACAAGATCGATAGTAAACGGAGAAAAATAGCTTCCCTTTATCCCTATTATTTATTGTAAAGATGATTCAATGATAAGTAGCAAGCTTATCTCAAAAATCAGTATCTACCTTGCACTACACTAACAGGGGACCCAGTCAACACATCAACTCGCACAATCTTTGAAGATTTAACCAAGTTTGGGGAGAAAATATTGAAAATTATGACTGTTATAAGGATTTTACGTTTGCGCATGCGCAGAGGCTACTATCAATTTGGTGGCCATGATTTTCGAAGGAGATCATTCTGAACAATGCTTGAGAAATTCATCAAATTCAGATGATAAGTTTAGAAGTTAAGGCTGTTACCGGGAAATTCACTTTTGCACATGCGCAGTCGCTACTGTCAGTCGGAAAGCAATGATTTCCTTACAGGAAATTTCAACGAAATCGGATGAGAAATGTAGAAGTTATAGCCGTTACAAGAAAATTCACGTTGTGAATTCGCAGTGCCTTCTATTAGTCCGGGGACGATGATTTTCATAGGGGACCATCTACAACCTAATCTACATGATCCCTGAGAATTTCATCGAAATCGGAAAATAAATTCTTATAGATAAGTATGCCCGTTAGAAGGATTTCATGACAGACACACAGGAACAAAACCAAAATTGTTCAGGAAGGTCTACAACGCAAAACGCGAGTGAAAATTTCGATTTTGGATAACTTCTTTATTTCAACATTTAAAAGTGAAAACAATGCTTCCGCTTCCTTGGTACACTCGGAAGGGAAATTTATCTCAGTCAATAGATTTTCCTTGTGATTTGCTTTCTTCATACGTGGACTTGTGCCTATTTATCGGCTCTTGTTTTCTACATTGATGACAGTTCTTCAGAACCACAAAGTTTCAAACATCATTATCGAATTATAATTGGATTTGTATCACTTTCGACACAACATTATCTCGAAATGGCCGTCTTCCGGTCTTTTGGTCTCAATGAGGTATTCCAGTCTCAAGGACGCCACGGTTATAGCGGTATCCACGATTTGAAATGATAATGACGACGGTCCGTCAAATCAGAGTTTCCATGCCAAGCGAGAGATTAGCCTACACCGTTGAATAGAGAAGATCCATGGTCTCTTGCGTGAGCGCTCCTATATTCTGATTGAATACCAAAACGCCTCCTCAGTTCCTCATTGCCGGATCAGTCATATGAACCAGTGAGAATCCCGAGAATATCATTTAAGTGGTCAATTAGCTAATTGGGTCTCTGAAGCATAATGCGAGCAAGATAGAGTGTTACAATAATATCCAAGTAATTCGAGACAAGACATGTTGGTTTTAAGAAAAATGCCATACTTGTTGCCACTGCTTTTCACAATATTTATTTTTTCTCACTCCTATCAAGCAAAAATTAGTGGGTATTCCTAAACTATAATTTACTTAGGAAATATTATGGAATATACTATAAAATATATAGGATATAAATATATCTTGGAATATATAATATTTTCTAAGTATGTTGTACTGAGGAATATATTATAAGGAAGATTTTTTGAATCTAGTCTACTTCCTCAAAAAACGGTACTCGGTAGTAATGGACCGAGATCTGGAATGACCTCCAAGGATCTACGTGTCCCGTAGGACATCCTTGGTAATAATAAATTGACATCCTTGGTAAAAATAATCGCTTCTACTCCAGCACGAGAATTATAACATGCAGTCCAGTAGACCAATAAAAGTTAGAGCGAGGGCCTAGCTCACCAGTAGAAATTAGGTTCTTATCTTTTCTACCACTTTCCCCATTAATTGCTATCCAACGCTCATCAATTTCATCTTTGGAGAAGTTTTCCGATTCGATATACTGGAATTTTTCGTTGTTATATTGCAAATTTTTTGAACGGAATGAACTCTCAACATGTATTTGGTATGTATTTGCGAATTTTCTAACGGACGGAACGCCGCCCTGACAGTAACCACGGTAATAACTTTTTTCAAAGCTCATTGAAAGAGATGATCTATAAAGAATGATACCGTACTACTGCAGTGAACAAGAGATCAAGAAAAAGAGAAATGTATCCTTCATCAGCCACATATTCAACATTTTCTAACATAAAAACTGTTCGGTTGCCAGAACTTCCTTTCACATTTTTTCGGAATGAATACCGCCACCACTTTCATAAAACAATAAAGTGATTTGGTGAAAAAAATAAACCAGCCATCTATTTCTGTAAATTTTAAAACTGGATATTACAGCTAGTTTCATGGAAATAAACTTGACATCCACAACTACGATTATATTTGTCAAAATAATTGCATAACTAACCACAAAACGAAAGAGTAACTAGTTTTGATCACAATTATCTTTCAACAATTCTAGTTCGTAAACAATAGTGTTTAACTTAACGTAACATTTCAGACATTCAGAGCAAGTTGTGTTTACACGACATAAAAATCAAAGACTACATAAAATGCTTTGGTAGTGAGTGTTGATATTATCAACATTCACCAACACTCACTATCAAAACATAAATAAATTAATGATGTCATGCATAGAAGAAGAGAATCTTGAATTAATGGAATGTGTTCTATTTGTCTATTTTCATTAAAACGTTGACAAAAAAATACGAAATAGTTGAGAGCAAATAAAAACTTTTTAATAGGTACAACGACCTGATTCAAAGATACTTTTATAAAGGTTCTGTCAAAGTCTTGTTAAAAGCTTGTCTACTATATTTCTATATGCCTCTCATTGTTGTAGCTCCAGCGCTAGAACGTATCTACTAATGGAAAAAATTGTGTACCCTAATCTTTCGGTTTCTGGAACACCCTTTGTGACTCTACATGGGTGGATGAGAGGTGTTATTCGTTGAAAGGGAGTAGAAAGAGAGCGTCTCTTTGTTCTGGCGGAGATAATCATCGCGACGCTATTATTTCTGCCTTTCACGAGGAAAGGGCATTGTTCTCCCAACCTAAACACCGGCTAAGGTGGAAAGTAGTTTTTTGTCTATGGTCGAGGGTAGAGTTCTGATCAAACACTGGTGCCCTTTTGAGGCAGCTGTGAGATTGCAAGGAATCAATGAAGAGAACGGCCGTTAGGATGTTGGTCCCTCTAAACAGTTTGTTGTTGCCAAGTGAGGCTACGAGGAAGTTGTTACAAGTGTTTTGAAATTTCATTAGGCAACGAAAAAAATTGATCGATAATACATTTTAAAATCCTTATTAACAATTTCAAAATAAACAAATATAATTAAATTAAACTTGCTCCGCAATGTCGAAAAGGTGACTTACTGTCACCTCAACTCCCCCTCATTCTTTATTAGGTTCACTCAATGATCGTTCGATTGACCCATCTCAAGAAAAATTCTCACACCAAACTGAGTAAACGCTAAGTACCTAGTAGAAGATTTCAACACTCCAATTTTGAAATTAGATGTACTAAACACGATGAATTTCGGGATAAAACTGCCAAGCGACGAAGTGACAAAAGAACTGGAATTGCAGATTATTCCGAAAAAAGCTTGGTGTAATTTTGAAGAAAATGAAGCTACTTATTGTACTAGATTATTGTTTGGGGGAAAAACAAAAAATTCTGAAATGATCTCGATGAAAATTTGCTTTGGAATATTCTTGAATGGTTTCCAGAGTTAATTAAAACGGGCCATAATTATATCAATGGGGACAAAAACGTGTTTTTCGATATTGTATAGGAGTTACCATCTTAAACATATATGTAGGTGTTGGTTATTTCCACATTAAAAACCTCAAAAACACGTTTTGGGCTCTAATTTAGAAAATGTTCGACTCATTAATCATATCAAAATGTAATGCATTTAGAAACTGGGTATTTTTAATGGGATACCTACCGTAACATATATTTATAAAATTATTTCAATATTTTTCCACTATTTTAAAATTTCTGATCAAATTTTGATTTTGATGAAAACAAAAACCTGGTGGTGATTTTGAAATGATACTAGTGATAATTTGTGGGGTGAATTGAAAGTCACTACTGATAGGTTAGTCTGGTTTTTGACTTCACTAGTTTTAATCATAGCCGGTAGTTATTGATGGCTGGTCTACGGGGAACCTCAAGCCCGCCAACCGACTTTGTAATGAGTCTGGTATCATAAAAACTAACGAGCGACTCGGCTGGCTGGTCGTTAGCGTCAATTTAATTTTACGTTTACGGGCTTCTGAATACGTTACGCAGCGCAACCGGGCATCACGCTGGCATGATCTTTGGAAGGTCGCAAAGAGGGGAATTTCACTCGCGTAAAATGCGACAGGGGTGTCGAGGACGGAAATTATACAGTTGCGCCCATTAGTGGAGTGAAAAAGCAAACGGGATACAATCTCTTACATCCATCTTGAGAGCATATCCGGTAAACGGGGTGAATTCAAGGGTACGAGTTATGGTATAGAGAGATAAAAGTCGTCTATATACAGAGGAAGGCGGGTTCAACCCTTTGAAATTTCCTTCCCTTATTTATTTATAATTATTTCTTGCTTCTTTCCTCACCATGGAGTAGGCAGGCACACCATTACACTGTTTTCGTATATTGCAAGGACTCAAATTCATGTCACTTGGTACTAAAACTGGTAAAAGAATAGGGGGTCAACAGTTGCTTCCAAGTTGATCAGTCCGATCAACCTTATACTTCAAACAAACTAAAAAGAGGAGTTAGCTTTAAAGCTAAAATCGCTCATCTGAATCGTTACGATAATAATCTAGTGTGATAATCATAACCCAGCTTGTTCCCGTCCTTCAGATAGAGATTTTGAACAATCAACTTCAACAAAGATCGTATCCATAAATCGACGTGATTGACGAATGTTGAACTCCGTCAAACTGAGGGCAAGATAGGAGTACAGTTGCATGGACAGTTCAATTCGAAACTAACTGGTATTATTATTTTAAAAACTTGTAGAATCAATCCCTAGGCTAAGGGAGGAACGTAGGTGTTACACGCTGTAGATAGAAGATGATCATTGGGAGTTTGTTGATCAATATTTTGGGTTGAGGACGAAGAAAAAAAACACAAACGGTGGATACAGCTTTCGTACAAGTACGCAACCACGAGAGACATTTTATATCTTATGTTTAATAAATTGAGAGCTTTCCAATGAGTGGTGAACGATTTTTGTGGGGTGGAAAATAAGGAGGAAGTTAGTTTTCCCTAGGAACGATTGGTTGTACGTGAAAATCATCAGAAATTTCCGCGTAATGCTCCCCTCGTAACGCTCCCCGCGTGACGATCCCCGCGTGACGATTTTTCATTTATGTGCCATAGTAAAGACATAAAATGTCAAAAAATCGTAAATCGATCCAGCTATTTAGCTATGACTAATACTCAGACAAACAAACACAACCGAAGACGTGTTGTAAAACAATTGTAGTTACCTACCTACTGAGCCTTTTTATTTTTGTTGAAAAAAGTCCCGAGTTGGGTGTTTAGCATACTTAACTGTTTCCATAATATGTATATTAAACATAATAACATGGACATAGAATGGAATTCGTAGGTGTGGAAATAATGGAATTTAAAAATTGTATAAGTACCACTGATCAAGTCCCTCTTATGAATCACGAGTTTCGTGACAATCTTTGTATCAGATTTGAAAGGTATAGTTCTGTTATTTATTACTTACCTATATATATATGGCGTATTTTTTCAAGAATTTGGACACCCAAAAAAAGAATAAATAAAAAAAAATGAGTTGCCCAGCACGAGAATTTAATCCTATAAAAAACGATCAAATTGAAACTACGATTTCGGGTAGTTGAGCCCAAAATAACAAATTAGAACATGTCGACAGACTGACTGATAGACTGGGGACCAAAATTAATTCGTAAAAATCTCTAAAACTCAACGTTCGAGTGGAAATTTAGATTATGGAGGATCAACTTTTTTTTCTTTTTTTTTGACTTGCTGCTAGTTCGACTGTTAGGAAGCAACATGGCAGCTGGTATCCAAAAAATGGAAGAAAATCTCTTCTTTTTAAATGAGTCTTGTCTCACACTTGATGATACTACTAATAAAACATCGATGAAAGAATGACTCATATAATGGCCGAACGTTTTCGGTCCTAATTTCAAAGCTTAAAGACCTCCACGTTGAGTAGGAAAGATAATAATGGAGGTAAACTCGAAGGGCTTTTGGATACATTTATTTTGAAATGTCACTCCCACGACTCGTCGGCCACCGTTGAAACGTATTTCTGCCTACTACTTAATGGGATGAATAAATTAAAACTAGATTCTGGCGGCCTCCGTCGTAGGGTAATCAAAAAACGCAAACAAGACTTTAATATCAACTGGTTATCAATCTGCTTGCCTGCAGGAATCCTCTTAGTATTATATTCTGTTCGAGCTCAAGCTTTCTGTTATCGTGCTTACCTACACTTTGAACATGATAAACTTGCCTTATGGAGTTTGAGAATAGACCCTAGTTCTCCCAGTTTTCAGTTCTTCCCAATGAACTTGAATAGGCGCCTTGTGTAGTGAGTCCATAGCGTTGTTCGGTTCCGACTTAATGTATGATTCGGTCAATCGGCACAAGATATACTGGAATCACATCGGTTTGGGTATAGTATGCATGGAACATGATTTACCCTTGGACTAACTATTCGAAAAACGTTAGGTACATAAGTGTGGATTTCGGGACTGTCATGAAATTTCACAGGATGCCTCTCTGAGATTGCAAATTCAAATGGCAAACCATGCTCCTCCCTACTAAGTGCTTTCCGCTGTAGACATAACATTCAATTAAGTGTCAACAATTCCTTTGGTAGGGCACACTAATACGGTTACTTTTTTGGGTTTTCCTAAAACCTCGGGAAATACAACTCGATGTTGGTAACTAGTTCTACGTGAGGAGAGTCCAAAAGAATGGTTTCTTTGTCCCACAGTGATGAAAATTGTGAAAACGTGGGTCTCACTTTCCCCTACTAGTATTATTATAGTAAGGAAGGGAAACCGTCAGGTCAGATATTATCAGCCAGAGGTGGAAGGGCTTATTATTACCTCATCTCGAGAGTTGAGAAGGTCTGTTCCTTCCTCACCTTAGACCTTCAACCCCTGCAGATAATGGCTTCTCTGACTAGGAGCACGGATGGCAGCAGAGAGTCATGTCAAAGCAAGAACGAGATAACCTACTGTTTTTGACATAGATGAATATACAGCAACAATTGGCAATGTATGTTCTTCTTTGGTACCTACTCATATACTAGGGGTTACGTTTGGGGATTTCAATCGTTGTGAAATCTGAGAGAAAAAACACTTTATTGAACATTGTAGAAGGAATAAAGGTGGACAAGGACTCCAGTAGTTGTCGACACGTAATGGATTTGCCAAAAGTTCAAATCGGTATGCCAAAAGTTTGCCAAAAATTCAAATTGATTTATGCCAATGGGGTTTTTTTTGGAAATAGATAACGTTATACTCAACTCCGTTTTTATTAAAATGGTTTTCCACAATCTTATCGCGAGTGATTTTATTCGTACGATAAGTACTTCAGACAGTACTAAAATCGTAGAAAACGGTTGTCTGGAATGTGTTGGAATGTTTTTTTTTATTTTATTTTTTTTTATTAGAATTGTTTTTTATGAAAGTTGATGTAGGTACACATGAATAATATTCCAGAGTGAATGGCTAACGCAAAACGCTACAAATTACTACACAACGGTTTATAAATTACGACAGAGCTCTGGGTGGTCTCATTCGATTCTGAAAATTCAATAGGACAATTTCAAATTTATGAAAAAACCATACGTTAATATAAAAATTTACGGGGCAAAACTAAACCCCGAATCGACCCTATATACAAAATTTCATCAAAATTGGTCCATGATAACTAAGGAAAACGACGCGTACAACTGACGGAGTTAAATTTTTATTTGATTTCGGATTCTACGTACCTTGAAACGTAAACTAACAAATTTTGAGGGGTTATAAAATTTTGTTTTCTTGGTCGATTCCAAAGGTTCATCATTGAAAATGATAAACCGAAATTAAATACATGAAATATGGGGTCTAATTAAATCAAGTCCATCCCTTCTGTGTGAAACTACAACACAATATGATATAGTATGAGATGTAGCGCAAAGGTGATCAGTAGGTGGGTACTTATTTAATATTCATTGTAGTGTTTAGCAGTTTTGAATAATTAAGTTTTTTCATTTATTGGAAGGATCTAGTTATTTCTATCATTTTCAATATCATAATCATCAAGTACCTCTTCAAAAGTTTGGCTCAGGTAGAACCTGCAGGACGAAAGAGTGAGAAAAACTGTTTCCGAAAAATAACAAATCAATCGACCCTTGGCAATCACAATCTATCTCGATTGAATACGTCCATTAAATACACCTTTTATACACCCTCTGCCCGAAATAGCGACCCTCGCTCCTTCAAGACCAATTATTATTATTGTGCTCCAGGGGTTTCGAAGCCTCCAATCAATATAGACGAAGGTTTTCCCGGCTCCTTTCTTGCGGTTTCCGATCATTAATATACAACGATTCCACTTCTTCAAATTGATCCATTTGTCGTACCTACAGTGACTCTTTTATTCATTATTTCTTATCCAGTACTTTTATGCCTAAAAAGAGAGTTCTGCAGCGTGGAATTTTCACGAAAAATCTGAGGTTCCTGCTTGGATGGGAATGTTTTAATAGTGATATCCATTTTTGATTTAGCACATTCAAAACCGGACTTGCACTTTCATTTCAGATTTACCTGAAAGACTTTAAAATATATCATGATTAAACTCCGGCTGATTAGATATTTCACATATTGTTAAGGAATAACTAGCACTTTTTAAGATTGTTTACTCCCAATCTTTCCAAATCTACCTTTTCTTGGAGCAATTGTTCGTGTTTGAGGTTCATCAAAATTGAGCATGTCATTATCTTGTTACGAATTATATAGATGTACATTTATTACCAAGTACTACTTATCTTTCCAAAACTCGCAACAGGCACTTCGTCACTACAAACTAATTGACTCAAACCGTTGTTTGTCATGGAAAATTGCGATTAGGAGCCTATTACGAAATATACTAGTTGTTGAAACTAAGAATGATGGGGAGGGCAGTATCGCTTCCTCATATCATAGCCACTACATGAGTTAAAGCTCTAAATTACTTCACCTATCGATTCATCCAATAAGCTATGTTACAATACATCTAACGAGTTTTATCACTATTTTTAGTTCGTGTATCCGCCGAGAGGAAGGTTGTTGGAATGAATAAAATATGAACAAGAGCATTCTGAATGAAGAATCAAGGTTCCTTCGGTGACGGTAATACGAGAAATGGAACATCTTGAATTCCAATTTACTGGGGAGCACCCCTCGATAGTATGTGGGTATGTTATAAAAGATGCTACGAAATGGAATGAAAACATTCGCTAGCTTTTAAATTCCTTCACATTACGACACGATTGAAAGCAGAATGTGATTTACGGACCAGGCATTCTTAAAGCCATTTCCAAAGAAAAATGCAATGATAAATTCCACCTATTTGCCAAACTAAGCTTTAGAATCTCATTTCAACGTAAAGGAATGGAAATGGGGGTAGAAAGAGTTTGTTTTCTTCAAGTTCGAATCCAACGGACTCATCTCTTACCACAAATCCTCTATAGCTTATTGAGTTAGGAAGGGGAGCTTTCTGCGATAGAACCAAGTTCTCCTCCTGGTTCTCCGAATGAGTTTTAAGCTTGACAAAAGATTTATTTCATTGTTTTGTTGTCAATGTCAGGAGAGAGATAGTGAGAGTAGGGTCTTTTTAGGGAGGAGAAGAATGGCAGAGATTGCAAGGTGGTAGAAAGCGGTTCAGAAGCCACGGCTCTTAAGGAGTTAACTTTCCTTAAAATTTATAGAGCCATTATCTCAACCACAAATCTGTCCATTAATGCTCACACTAGAGCTAGATCTTTAGAGCCTCTCCTCGTAACCTTCGAATGATGTATTAAGGTCAGCGAAAGAATTGTCTGTCGTTACATGAAGGCGTAATTGATAAGTGATTTTGATGAGTGATAATTAGAACATTATCAGAACATGCTGAGGGGGGAAGACTCACGCCAAGATAGACCGGTAAGTAGCTAAACCTTCCCCAACTTTTATTAGTTAGTTTGTTGTACCTGTTGTTTTAGCTCAAGTTTTCGCCGTTGATCCGAAAGGTCATGACTGGAAAATTAATTAAGAAGTGAGGAGCGGAGGCTTTGCTGGGTTTTCATTCAACTTGAAGGAAGTACATTCATTTATGAAGTTAGTTATGAACAAGATCAACATTAAAAGTACGATAACAATGTTCTCGGTAACTGGCCTGAAATATATAAAAGTCTGTCAATCGAGTGTGGAACACAGCTTCCTCGTATCCATAACTCGGTGTCAGATGTGGTGCGATGCGCAGGAGATAATCAATCGATGCTATAGATCAGATAGCTATCAGTCAATGCTATAGATATAGCTTTGGACAGCTATGTCCAAAAACGTAGATTTTAGAAAACGCAAAATAAGTTTTGACTAGTGCACAATAACAGCTTATTACATTAAACTCTTTAATTTCTTCAAGCAATTTTCAAGCTATAATCTTTGAAAAGGTCAATAATTTTTTTTAGGATTGTCAAAAACTTTATTTACTGGGCTTCAGGAGTTAAAGAAGAAGTCTCCTTTGGTTTTTATTCATCCACACTGTCCTTCGTCCCTCCGCTCAATCTCCCCACGTAGCTTCTTCAGTGCCTTGGCGTTTTCAGTCTATGGACATTTGATAACCATGTAGCCTCCAAAAGTACTCTTCTAATGATGTCTGCCCAGAAGTGTGTCTTTTGTAGTGTCCATGAGGTTTTTCGGGTTCCTTCTTCTTCATGTACTGACGAATATGTTGTTGAATTCAACTGTTCGTGACAAACGTGACTGCCACAGATACCCTCCGTTACTCAAATCAGAAGGTGTATTGGTTCGATCCGGTTGGAGGATGGACCTGTATTTTTATTTTTATTTTTTTTTTCAAAAATTCAATTTCCTTTGTCTTTATTAAAATTTTATAGGACCATAGAACGCCTGCAATGACAAAGTACCTTTGTTCAATATACCGCTGTCATTTCAAAAAGTTCAGTAAGAACCACTTCAAATCATTCTATGTCGAGTGGTGGGGTTGAAAGTTGGTCTTCAGAAACCCTTACAATTTCCAAATAGTAAACGTCTAAAGGAAGTTTTGAACCGTGTCCAGCAATAAACCCTAGAATAGGTCGACACTGGAAAAAATCAGTCAAAGGACGATGAATGAGCGATGACGTTCAAAACTGTTTCATAAGACGTGAGGCCAACGCTATTAGGTAAGTTAAATTATTTGTTGCATCTTGGTGCAAACCTGCGAGTATTTTGCAGTTTGAAAGTTTAAAAATTGCTTGGTAAATTCTGAAGTTGATGGAATTCTAGCGTGCTTTTGAAGAGGTTTCTATGAAACCCAAAATGCTCTGGTCGGCAAACAAGATACGAATCAGCCTTGAGGGTTGACTTGAATCTAGAGCAAGTTCTTTTGTAAAGAGGGATAGTTTGCTGTAAGTACTCAATCTTCTTCCCCAACGACGAACAACTCTTTAGGTTCCGTGACTCAGATGAATCTTTTTAGATGTTTTCCAAAGACGCCTCGTGAGTCACCACTTTCGGTTATTTACGTCAAATTAATGAATTGTTGGAGTAATACATAACGGATTGTTTGCATGACCCACTTACATAATTTCTCTGGAAAGAGAACTTATTTCAATTCATTTTCCGGTCCCCAATCTTGGCGTTACTGTTGATTGAAATATTTCAGATGTTTTACATGACTTCTTGATACGCGTTAACATGCAATAGCGTGCTTGCTCGAATGGAATTCGGCGCTATTGCGGATTCCCCAACAGTTTGTTCCAATCGTCATTCCTGCCTTCCTGCACGTTTCACGATATCATTATGAATTATGATTGCTCCTCAAGAGAATTGGCATCGGTATGTGGACTTGAATGAATTCAAAATGATAAGGGAGGTAAAAAAACGGTATGATGGCTAGAAAGTTTAGCTTCCTCACACTGAATGACTTGGAGGACAGGTTCAAGCTGCACCAGCTACCACGGCATTTTCGGGCCCCGGTCATTCGATTTTCCGTACTGCCCTTAATATTATCGATAAATTAACTTTATTTATACTGTATATTACTGATAGAATGGGTTATGTACCTGAGACAAGAATTTCCTCCCTGGGTAAAGTTGGAAATTGCAAACAACTCCTGAACACGGTACATGTTCAGATTCATTATTGTGTCGTTGTCATTCATCTGATCAGCCTAAAATTGGCACTATTATTCTCACGACATCACGTTCTCATTTTCTGCTAGTATCATTAATGTTCTCCTACTGTTAGGAACTAAAAGAAAAATCATCTTTTTGCGTGATTCTAAACTTGAGGAACGGGTTCCGAAAGGTACAAAAACATTGTTTGTGGGAAAACACGTGTTCGTGAAGAGAGGTGCGGCTGCCCTTCCAGATTTCATGAGTTCCACCGCCCATTGTACGTTTTCCAACACAAACTCAAAACACTCAGTGTGTTTATCCATCAGATATGTGCTATAACAGCCGAAGAAGAAGAGTGCAATACTAGTATCACCGGCTATTTCGGTTTCTTATCAACAACATTAATTTTTTGCTTGTAATGTGTCGCGTCAAGAGAGCCGGCTACGCATGCGGATCATACTAGATTCATACTTTGACAATGAGTATGCATATGCTCTAAAATTAATAAAGTTGTATACCAAAATGCTCAGAAATATCTTCTTTTTTTTTTAAATTACTAATACATCAAAATTTATTCTTGTGGGAATTGAAATCGGGAGTGACTAATAACGAATGACACTACTATTCGATTCCTTATTTTATTGACACAACTGTTTTCGAAAACAACTTGAATCCAACTTCATTCAAAACAAAAATTCTTTCAAAATTTTCTTTCAAAGACACGTCATACAACTTTCTTTTTAATTCTGGAAACACAGCAGTAACTAGGCAACGGAATAATAATAAAAACTGGTGACGCATCTCGCTAATTCCCGCGATTCCTACACTCGACCATCTTGATGGCTCCTCGTCCTCGAGGAGACGGGACTAGCATCTTCACCATTGAATCCATCTCCGTCCGTGCCGGCTTCGTCATCTGAGTTAGATCTTAAATTTCCATCTACGCATGGCTTCATGTACTGGGCCCTATCAGTTTTTTCGCGAGGCCCTTCTGAAGACCTTTGGACGTCATTGGGTTTGGATCGCTTGATCCTGTAAGGACCAACATATTTCGTATGTAATCTTGAATTAGGTTGTGCTCTTCTTATTGCAACCATGTATAGTCTTGGTTTCTTGCGTCTCCAATTGAATGTTTTTCTTTCTTCCGTCTGCATCTTGTCAATGTTATTCTCCGCCTTGGAACGTATTCCGTCTTGCTCTTCATTAAGATTAATCGGCATCTCTTCATCAATCATTCGCCTCAACTCAGCTACATCGTTCAGTCTCATTTCTGTTCCCGTCATCAGCTTGAAGGGTGTACATCCAGTGCTTCGGCTAGGTGTCGAACTAATCATTTGCTGGGCAACGTCAACATATTTCCCAGGTTTATTTAACTCAACCATACGCATCATATTTGAATCAATGCTTACTACATCTTTGTGCTCACAATCAACGTCTATTCCATATACATGTGGAACATTCACCTCTATCCTTTTCACAGTTATCACTTTACCTCCTCGTAGTGAAATGACCGTCTGCTTTAATAATCCATCTCCCAAAATGAGTGGGTATCGACTCACTCCATCAGGAATTACGTGAACCTCTAACCTGCACGAAGAATCATCAATGACAAAGTCGTCATGAAAGGATCCCAACGTTGACAATTGCACCGAACCCACACCTTGATATCTTACGGGCAGTCCATGGAGTTCAACATTCAACCTCCGATAGTTTGATTCAGTCATCAGCGTCAAATCACTACCAGTATCCAATAGTGCTCTCATACAGATACCATGCACCGTTACTTTCACGGTTGGCTTTGTTTCTGCTTGCTCCCTTGAAATACAGTAACTGGTGGGACATTTTGGAGCAATGTGACCAAATAAATTGCATTTAAAACATTTAGGTCCTTTCTCTTTATCTGGACAATTATCAACAACGTGAGCTTCAGATCCACACGAAAAACAACGCTTTCCATTATTCTCAGACCTGACAACTGGTTGCATGTTCTGGTTAGATGTTACTGATCTTGAATTTTCAATCTTGTTTTTCTTTCCACCGCCATCATTCTTCATGTGATCGAAATTGCGCTCTTTCATCGTCTCAAACATATCCAATTTTTTCCGGAACTCCTTTTATGTGCTGGCTCCATAGAGTATGGTCTTCGATCCAACATCATCATCAATACCATCAATAACATATTGTATGACAGATTCCACCTCAACACTTTGACATTGAGCGGCAATATCTATCATTTTATAAAAATATTCTTTTAATGTCTCAGATCGTAACTTTCTCCTAGCATTAAGTTCTTTATGAACAAGTTTGCTGCTTACGTTATTCGTAAATTCGTTCTTAAGAGCCCTTGACATTTTACTCCAAGTCTTATGTGTTCTTTCGTGCTTAATAAACAGTGCTGCTTACCCCCTCAACAAACGACGACAGTATAGGATCGTCTGTAAATCAGACAACTGGCATAACTCACTCAACTCCTCAAATTGTCTCAACCAACTCGTGATTGTCTTCGTTTTATCATCTCCACTGAAAGTTGGAATTGATTCCTCTATATCCTAGAACGAAATCACTTGGGATACTCTACGCTGCTTATGGGTTGGTTTTGATTTACGTTTTGAGCGTACGCTGCTATTAGAATAATATTCATCATCATCATCTGTAATTGGCTCTTTCTCATCAGTCTTTTCATCACCATCAGACTCCTCGGTATCGTTCGCATCGTCACACTCTTCGTCCTCATCGTCATCTTCATCGACCGTCTCATCTGGTTTAGGTTTAGAATTCTCTACAAGAATTACGGCCTTCAATCTTTCAACCAGTTCGATTTTCTTCCCATCATATATAAATCCTCGCTTCTTCAGTTCATCTTTCAATTCGCTCACTTTCATCTTTCTAATTGCATCTTTATTCAACTTGTCCATCTTGATAGTGATTATAATCGACAAACAGCATCAAAGTTAATCGTAATAAATCGGTATGACAGGAATTTAATCGTAAATTTGACTCACCACTTGCTGACAGGTCATATACGTAAACGACGAATCACAAACATCTTGAAATTTCTAAAGTATCTTCACAACTTAAAAACGATCCGCACAAAAATCCGAAACAACATCAGTCGCGAATTCCGGTCGATTGCGTTAGTCAATAGGTTCGATTCAATCCCGGACGAGCCCCCATAAAATATGTGGGAATTGAAATTGGGAGTGACTAATAACGAATGACACTACTATTCGATTACTTATTTTATTGACACAACTGTTTCGAAAACAACTTGAATCCAACTTCATTCAAAACTCAAATTCACAACGCATAATTCATACTTAATAAAGAAACGTCATACAACTTTCTTTTTAATTCTGGAAACACAGCAATGACTAGGCAACGGAATAATAATAATAACTGGTGACGCATCTCGCTAATTCCCGCTATTCCTACATTTTTTGATCGATTTTCTCCCCCTGTCTCCTCAAGATGGGTTCTTGTGTTAAGATTGAGTCCAAGATTTGAAGAATCAAAATTATTATTGGCTCCGTTCTGACAAATCTAAACCAGGTAAGCTAGCTTGAACAGCTATATAATGCCGTCTTATCCATATAATAATAGTAAGGAGAGAAAACGAGCAAATTGTAGTGGCTTTCCATAGCAAATGAGACCCATAAAAGGTGGGAGTCGGAGGGTATGTATCAGTGTTTCCTCTGGCCCAGGCATATCTGTTCCTTCCACCAACGTGTTCTACTTCCTAGTTCCAGGGGAGGGAGGCCGACGGGACTATGATTATGTTAATCGCCGAGCCGACCAGGTGGCAGCTATAATCCATACAACCTGTACATGTGTTACGGCTATACTGCATGTCGCCTTCTGGCCATCCTCTTCCTCACCCCCTATGGCTTGATGTTTCGAGCATGAATTTGAATTCCAGTAAGCGCGTCATCGTAGCCGTTACGTTGTTTTGCTTTCCACACAAGGAGTAAGAAAACGTTGTACTACCAGTAAGTGCAACAAGACAAGTTTGAATCGACCAAAATACATTTTTAATTGTTTTTCTTATAATTGATAGTTTTTTGAGCAATGTTGGTTGTGATAAGGGATGATCTCACAGATTTTAATGGATCGATTGTTTGGCTGCAAATAATTACCTACATTTACAATATAAAATACCGAATTAGTAACTTTAAAAAATTGTATCCACATTTACACTGAACCGTCAAGAGAATTTAGATTGACCCAAGTCCCAATTTTTACCCACTTTTGCATCTTGTTATCTTTCTGAAAATGTTGGATCCGTCCGTGAGTTTTTTTTGTGCAAAATCATTTTAAGGAATGAAGAAATTTTGAATAAATTCTGAAGGGATGAACAAGTTAGTCCATAGACAATTCTCTTTATGTTTCATAGCCATTTTAACAGTTCAAAATTGCACTAAAAGTCTACAACGATTGCCTGTAATTTTCTTCGTATTTGATTCAATGAAAGCCAGAGCGCATATAACGAAGAAATTGTCTTGAATCGCGTACTTGTTCTGGGCGAAATACGGAATGATGTTCCCATTTTTATAACATTTTTATGCGGTGTTTGAAGATTCGCTTGATGGTCCCTTATGAATCCCTATAAAAAGGAGTTTCTACTGATGGTTTCCTGTATAAATCATCAAATGTATTGGCCAGTTTAAAAAAAAAAAAAAAAAAAATCCTCCAAAAATGAGAAAAATTGACGAATTTGTTGCGAGACATTTTTGATACAATGAAACTCAAAGTGATTGGAATGAACTCAAATTAACTACGCTCTTGTCCATTACAAAGCGATTGAATGGCAATGGTGTACACCCTCTTGGAGACCATTGAAGATAGTAGGCACGAAAATCAGTTTATTAGAACACTTCAGAACCAATAGAATTGATTATCGAGAGCAACTTCTCAATCGCGATGTTGGTTGTCTATTCGAAAAAACTTGCAACATGATCGTGAAACTCCAGTTCCTTGTTGAATGCTTTTTCTGTAATACTGCATACTCGAATGGATCATTATCAGTTACTGATTATCAGTTAATAATTCATTATTGCTTGTGGAACTACTGTAGTTCCACAAGCAATAATGAATTATTAATAAATATTCATGAATTATGTGTATTCCATGTTATTCGATATGGGGAAGCAATCATACCCACCGAACTTGGGAGTTAAGTCAGTCATTTCGCGGAGCTCGTCATTTCTCTCTCATAACAATAAAGCCTGGTATCAGGATACCTTATCGGTATTCGTCGTCGCTGAAACTGTGAGATATGTGTATATTTATATACTTGTCTGAGTGGTGAGATAACAAAGGCATATTCCCGTTAGAAATTCAAATGGTGTACATTTCAATGCAGTTATGGTATTCATGTAACATGTGAATGCCACATATTCTGTGTACATGGAAGTACCTCTCATCTATTCATCGTTCAGTTTCCTATATGCCTAAAAAATACAATTTGCGAATTATTGAATTTCGAAAAGATCTCAATAGAAGAAAATAAACGTACCTGCCCTCCAAGTAACGCAGAACTTTGGAGCTTAACAACTGTTGAGTAGAGCTATCAACAGCTTATAGTCGGTTACAATGGCTGCCTGTTTGGCTCTATTCATGCCCCAATAAACTCGCTATCGGATTATCTAGCTCACAGGAATGGAAGTTACATCATGGCCCTAAACACGCTCGGCACACAGATTCGAAAACACTTCGCAACTTCTCCTTCATAACGTATTCTTGAACGACAATTTAATGAAGAAATGCTAGTTCCAAAGGCGAATCATTTATTAGATGATTAAAATGACACAAATATCATTTGTCCTTGATAATAACGCGGTGTCAAATATTCTCTAAAATCAAGCCTATTTTCAAATTAAAAAAAAATACCTGTGTATTGAATTTTTGAGCTATGGTGTTTTGAAAATGTTTTCCCCACTTCTTACCCTTTAAACGTGAGTCACATTAATCAAAAACGCTGCAAATTATTAAACAATGGTTTATTATTTTTCTATATAGATCACTCGTCTACAAAATCACCAACCATCCAATATGAAAAAAAAAAAAAAAAAAAAAAAAAATCAAAATCACCAACCATCGATTGCATTTCGGTCAGCAGTAATTTGAATGGAGATAAGGCCTCTTTTGCGATTCACGATCGTGTTTTGATTTATATATATATATATTTCAATATAAACCCTTAAATATTGTAGGGAGCGAACGGTTTGTCCAACATAGCTCCGGGTGGTCTCAAAAAATTCTAAAAATTATATAGAATCCAAAATTGAAGGAAAAAAAATTCCTTTATATCAAAATTTTTTGAGTTAGGGCGTTTTCAAAATTTCAAAATTGATTTTTGAACCCTTAGAAGAGACCTACATCATCCAAAAGCTTCGGGGCACAACTAGACCCCAAATGGAGCCTACAAACCAAATTTTATCAAAATCGGTCAATGCTAAGTGGCAAAAGTGCCGCGTACGGCGGACGGACGGCCAAATTTTTATTCGATTTTTGGATTCTACGTACCTTGAAACGTAAACCATCAAATTTTGAGGGGGTTTTAAAATTTTTTTTCTTGGTAGATTCCAAAGGTTCATTATTGAAAATAATAAACCAAAAAACGTCTGCCAAGTGGGTGTGGCACATAGCTTCCTCGTATCCATAACCCGATTATATAGATGATCAGATGCATAGTTGTTAATCTCAAAACACCAATCTCTAAGTACCTTTCACTACCCTCATAGGGGACCATCTACACGCTAATCTGGACAATTCTAGAAAATTTCATCAAATTCGGATGAAAAATTGAGTGAGTAGATGTATGTGATTGGATCAAAAAAATACTTAGCCTCGGCTGGGATTCGAACCCGCGACCCTGGGGGACAGTTGAAGTTACGGCTGTTACAAGGAATTTACGTTTGCGCATGGGCAGTCGCTTCTATCAGTCCGGGGATGATGATTTTCATAGGGGACTATCTACAACCTAATCCACATAAATCCTGAATATTTCATTGAAATCGGGTGGATAATGTGGAAGTTATGGCCGTTACAAGTAAATTCACGTTTGCGCATGCGCAGTGGCTACTGTCAGTCCGAAGTTGACGATTTTCATAAGGGACCATCTAAATACTAATCTGTAACATCCCTGAAAATTTCATTGAAATCGGATGGAAAATGTACAAGTTATGGCCATTACAAGGAATTCACGTTTGCGCATGAGCAGTCGCTTCCATCAGTCCGGGGATGATGATTTTCATAGGGGACCGGCTACACACCAACCCGCACAATCTCTGAAAATTTCATCGAAATTGGACAATAACTTCGTATAGTTATGCGCGTTACAAGGAATTCATGACAGACACACAGACACACAGACAGACAGACAGACAGACACGGAACCAAAATTGTTCAGAAAGGTCTAAAACGCAAAACGCGAGTGGAAATTTTGATTTTGGAGAACTTTTGGTTTATTATTTTCAATAATAAGCCTTTGGAATCGAGCAAGAAAAAAAAAATTTTAACCCCCCCTCAAAATTTGATGTTTTACGTTTCAAGGTGCGTAGAATACGAAAATCGAATAAAAAAATTTCCGTCCGTCCGCCGTACGCCGTACGCGGCACTTTTCTTAGCAACACTGGACCGATTTGGTTCAAATTTGGTATATGGGCTCCATTTGGGGTCTAGTTGGGCCGCGAAGCTTCTGGTTGATGTAGGTCACTTCTAAGGGGTGAAAAACTCTCGAAATAAAGGTATCGTTTTTTCACCAATTTTAAATAGTATTGAATTTTTAAAAATTTTTGAGACCACCCGGAGCTCTGTAGGACAAACCGTTCGGTCCCTACGAGTACTTGAAGATTTTCCTTCGATAAAACAGAATCATGAGTGTGAATCGCAAAAGAGGTCTAATCTCCATTCAAATTTATCGGACTAAGATGCGATCGCTGTTCATTTCTTCGATTTGTATACAGTTTTGCCTCCTGCGTAACCAGTAATCAAATTTCAATATTAAGCTTTCTATTTTTCCAATCGAGTTTGAAGCGTTTAGTTCTTTCTAATAAACTTGATTGTGAAGGTGTGAAGCCAGTATGGTGTGGTAGGTAGTACCTAGCTGGTAGGTAAAAAAAAAGTTGGTAGGTAAAAAAAATGTTGGTAGGTAAAAAACGCTGCAAATCATTGCTCAAAGGCTTCTTCACTCTTCAGATCACTGATCAGCTGAGTGAGCTCCGAAGCCATTTTCGTTCCTATTGAATGGAAGTGCTCTTCCAGGCGTCTCCAGCATTCGAGGAGATCTTCTTCACTCTTCAGATCACTGATCAGCTGAGTGAGCTCCAAAGCCATTTTCAATCCTATTGAACGCAGGTAGCTGAAATTTGAGAGGGAAGGTCAAGGGAGAATACAGATGGTGTTAGTTGATATTGATGGAGAACCAGTGATCTATACAGAAGGGTGATCTATACAGAAAATAATAAAACTTTGAGCAATGATTTGCAGCGTTTTCCGACTGTTTTTGAGAAACGCTTTACGGGAAAAACTTCTTCCAAATCTGAGCTTAAAAATAAAATTATAAAATTAAAAGAATAAATAAATGGAATCACAATTGAATTGAGAGGGAAAGTTTTTGTTTGAATGCTGAAAAACGTGAATGTATTTCAATCAGGGGGGAGAAATGGTTGTGCAGTGGATAACGCCTCCCAGAAGGTATCTGAGTGATATAAGGTCGAGAACGGGAAAAGAATCTTCAATTGAAAAACTCACAAAAACATGGGATCAAAAACTATAAGAGGAACTTTTTATTGCAAATCGGTTGTACAATCGAGCCCTAGGATACTTCAACCTTGATAATAAAATCTTAAACATTGAAAAACTCACAAAAGCAAGAGGTTAAAAATTTATTGAAAATATGTTGTTGAATCGAGCTCTAGGAGGCTTTTAACCTTAAAAATTAAACCATGTTGCTTGCAATCCAGGGGACGTTCCATTGGAAAAGCATTAGGTCAATTTAAACCAGTTGGTTAGCGATGAAACGCGCATTTGTATCTACTCTCACTCAATGAAGTTTAGTTAAGTATGTTGAGTATGAAATTGTGACCCCACCATTACATTTCTAGCGGCATGCGAGACTCAAATTTGAACAGCATTTTAAAATCTAGGATACACGATACCCAACATGCGAATTCGAGTTCGCCATCTGAGTGACATAAGGTTGAAAACGGAAAAAATCTCAACAGTTAAAAAACTCAAAAAAACAAAGGGTTAAAAAACTATAAGAGGAACTTTTTATTGCGAATCAGTTGTAGAATCTAGCCCTAAGAAGCTGTTAAGCTGTTGTTGGAAATTAAATCTTAAAAATTAAAACACTCACCAAAACAAGGGGTTAAAAAACTATTAAGAGGAACTTTATATTGCAAATCAGATGTAGAATCGAGTCCCAGGAGGCTTAACAAAGGGTTAAAAAACTATAAGAGGAACTTTTTATTGCGAATCAGTTGTAGAATCTAGCCCTAAGAAGCTGTTAAGCTGTTGTTGGAAATTAAATCTTAAAAATTAAAACACTCACCAAAACAAGGGGTTAAAAACTATTAAGAGGAACTCTATATTGCAAATCAGATGTAGAATCGAGTCCTAGGAGGCTTTTAACATTAAAAAATAGACCTCAAAATATTAAAACATTAACAAAAACATAGGGTTAGAAAACTATAGGAGGAAATGTTTAATACAAATCAGTTGTGGAATCGAGCTCTAGGAGGCTGTTAACTTTAAATATTAAATCTTAAAAATTGAATCACTCACAAAACCAGGGGGTCAACAGACTATAGAAGGACCTGTTTATTTCGATTCAGTTGTAGAATAGAGCCCTAGGAGGTGCGATTTGACACAAACTTGGTGTTGAGTTGAGGGTTTGTATTCAAGGTTTCTACGAGTATTGTGTCAGAATACGAAGGAGCTAAGAAAGATACATTGATAACATTTTGTTTTTAATCTAAGAACCAAACAAAGTAGGTAAGTCCCTGCTGGTAGAAAGATAAAATTACAGTTCCGTGTCGATTAGAAAGTAACCCAGGGGAAATGGAGATGTAGCGGTATACTGAGGTTTTTGTTTGACTAAGCGTTCAGAGGAACTTGAAAAACAAAAGTTGAATTGAAACCGGGGTGGAAGGAGGCCAGGAACAAACAAATCCCATTTCAGGGGAAGGTTGTGCATCTGAACTGTTTGTCCGTTGGAGGTAGGATCAGTGGTTTTCGGAACAGGTTGAGATGAGGGCTTAGCGGGATGGCCTGTGCAGCGACGGGGCGGGGGTTTTCTGCTGGGCGAGCGGGAGAAAGATTTTCTCTCCGAGCAGAAATCCCCTTTTACCGCAATTACTCGTTTTCCCATCCCTCAATTTACATTGTTAGACGGGAAAGCGCAGACGTCGGTTCTCATCAGCGTCACTTTTTGAGTCAATCCGACGTAGGCGGAGAGTTGTGGTCGGGCGGAGTTCGAGAGAGGGCGGCAGACGGGGAAGCATCGCCGGAAAACGGGAGTTCCTGGTCGATCTCGTATTTTGCTCCCTTACCACTGAAAGTAAGGAAGCTTCTTTCTCGATCAGCAGATCGAGAAAATTCGATTCTTCAAAATCAAAAATTTCACTGGCCACTCGCGCTTCTGAGCTCCATTCATTTTTTGTTCCTGCTCTGACTATCAATCTGCGGTAATTCTTCGTTTCTTTGTTGGAAACTATACAATAGTGTGTTCCAATTCTTAAGGAGTTTTTATGGTTTGGACTTTTTAAGGATTGCAATCACACAAGCGTTATCGTGATTACCCTCCCTTTCACCCAAAAGTTGTATTCCGAATGAAAAATTTACGTAGGAAAAGTCTGTGAAGTGGGTGTGGCACTTTCTCGTATTTATAACACGATGATGTATTGTGAATTTCCCTTTCAGCCTCTATGCGATTCTAGTTCCAATGAGAAATGATAGAAATTAAACAGATGAAAATGCTATTATGAAGATTAGGCTCTGAATCAATGAAACGACTGAATACTCGCTAGCTGTTTTTTTCTGCTAATTTATTCCTAAAATTGCCTTTGATAGATAAATACCTAGGTATTCGTATTTCAGAATCTCAAAATTTAAATATGTGGTCCACTTACGTTGATGGAGTTCACACAGGTCGTGAAGGCTGAAATATTGAAAATGCGTGAACAATTCAGTCGGTAGTATTTTCTCTTCCAGGAGCAGAGAGACTGGAGAGCAATCGAAAATTTCAAATCTGGATGGTAGAAGCAATTAATTACCACTCTTTCAATTCTGCTAGGTATAACATGACTACCTAATGAGGTGATGCGTGACCTGGATGTTTCGCATCAAGCATCCAACTAACTCTCGAGTAGGGAGGACACGAGGAGTGTCTTCCTGGCTTCCCCTCTACATTCATCATGTAGGTCGCATGATTATAGAACTCTACAATAAATATATGATCCTAAAGCTAGGTAATCTCAAAACTGCAATATTCATATAACTACCAATACTCTCCAAGTTCGATGATCACATGACGATGACATTTATAGGGAACCGTCCGAAGTCTCAACCAATCTCCACAACCCCATCGGAATATGATGGAGACTGTCGAGTTGTCTATTGATGAACAGATCGAGATAGGTTGGATAGGGGGCCATCTACAACTCAACCAAGCGCAGTCCCTGAAGATAAGGGGACCACTCCACCAAAGAATAAATATCTCGTCTTTTTTAAAAATAATTTTATTTCAAATAGGTAGGACATAAAAATTAGAAACACACTGTACACATTTCAGAATTTTTTGATAACTTCTGTAAGTCGCACTTACAGACCACCAAATAATTTTTATAAACCGACAAATAGCTTTTGTTGTTATTACCTAATGGTGAACTAGATATTGCTTCCAAGTCTACCAAGGTAGCGGAAGCTTTGATTCACTAGCGGAAGGTATTTAGAGATTGGGGTTTTGAGATTAACTACCATGTATTGGATCATCTATACAATCGGGTTATGGACAGGAGGAAGCTGTGTGCCACACCCACTTGCCTTTTTTTTGTTAGTCCTAGGTAGACTACACAAAGACAGACTGAACAAATGATACAGGCAGACATGGATAACAGAAACTAAATAGATTCGTTATTCGATGAAACGAGCGCGCGCACAGCGGCAGACTATAGACGAGAGTATGTTGTCGAAAACTCACTCTCCTGTAAAATTGTGTTTTCGCACAGTAAGGTTCACGTATTTTCAAAATCCGCACCACCTTTTTTTATCTTCACAACCATTCGGAGGATTTTGATAATTTTTGAAATTTTCGTATTGAGAAGCTCTACAAATCTGCTGGAACGAGTATATTTTTTTAAGAATTCGACAAACGCTAAGATTCATGCGGAATAAAATTTTACGCATGTCCCCTATTATACTTCTTCCGTTTCCGTTCTGGTTTTGTCTAACATGCCTTTGATTGAATAAGTGATAAAAATTGCAAGGTCTTGTATTGAATAGGAACAGATATAATGTAGATTTATGTTGGAGGTCGCGTCAGGTGCCGCCTGAGTCCCCTCGAACGAGTGGAAAACGTATAAGTTTTTAACGTCTGCAAAACGCGTAGACTAGTCCGAGGGCGATGATTCTCATGGACGATCATTCATAATATGAATGATGAATTGGCATATTATATTGGCATATTATGCCAACCCAAGCAATCCCTGAAAATGTTATCAAAATGGGACAGTAATTTTGTATCATTTTTGCTCGTTACTAGGATTCTCAGACACACATGCAGACACAAAACAAAAATTTTCAGGAAGGACATAATCGCAAAACACCTGTGAAAATGTTGATTCAAGAAGTGAAAAAGTAAAGTAATTTCCCAGGTTGGATTATCGCCCGACCGTCATTCCTGGCGTCGCGGACGTCATCAGCTGTCTTCCAGAGGAAAGATCAGAATTTTTTTTTCAGATGATTTCGCTCATCTTCCCATTGCCTCACCGCCTTGATTTTGAGCCCTGGGTTATGACGAGGGTGGACTGAGCCCGGCTCGCACGAAAATACGCTCCCGAGGCGAGCTTCGAACTTGCGTCTCCCCCCCTCCCCCCCGCGGTCGGTCCGGTTTTCGTCGCTATGAGACACACGACGTAACGAGCACGGCCACAGCGGACCCCGATTAAGGAGGATTTTTTATTTATCCTTGAAAAATGAAAACTGTGCCTTGTTGGACTTGGTACCCACGTTGTGCCAATCAAACCCTTCTTTGTTTATATGAAACAAGATTCATTTGAAAATGATCACAACCAACACGTAAAACACCTGGATGTGCTTGTCCAATGATGTTCATACTCACTCTTTCGAGCGTAGCGAGCAGACTTGGCAGTATAGTACGTAATGGCGCCACTGTCCTGCGTCCAAATGGTGAATAAATATCACGAACCAGAGAAGAAACCAAAAAGACATAGGTATACTGTAAATCAACGATTTGTCGCCTTCCTGCTATGAAATTTTCTTCGGTTGAATCCGGGACTGACAGGGTGTGGAGGGAACGTCGCTCCGTAGGCCGCAACGTTCTCACGACTTATTGCCAGCTCTTTTTTCCCGTCTTTTTGCCGATAGGAAAGAGGATTCGCATTGGATGTAAAACGAAATGGGGAGAGAGCCAGAACGAAACACTGTGAGCAAGAGACACGGATTGGAAGAAGGAATAGAGAAGGGTCTACTAGGGATGCAGGGGTGGGCGAAAGACACAAATCCTGTGTTTATTCCAAGGCCGTTCTGGCTCCAAGGAACAGCATTGATTTCCGTTTTTTCCCTCTTTTTCATGTCCCTTTTACTCGTATTTTTTCCTCCTCCGTCCTCAGAGTCTGGAACTACTGATTTAATTTTGAGCTTTTCGTCGTCCTTAGCGGTATTTAATTTCCGTTCCTCCGGTACCTGTTATAATCAAATTACATAGCGGAGTTACTGCGGGGCTGCCTGCAGCTCAATTTCTCACTGGTGCTTATTGAGATTGGATGGAGCCGAGATTTGAGAACCAAGAGGCATTCCATTAACGACGATGACGTTTAGGTGGAATACCGCTGAAAAAATCTACAAAGTATTGAAATCATCATGGAAACACATTTAACGTTTAATATTCACTTATAATATACTATGATAATTTGAAATCAAAGAATCTTCAGTGAAAACATATTGTTTAGTAATGCATGCATTCCAGGGGACGTCCCATTGGATAAGCATTAGATCAGTTTAACCAGTTGTTAAGTGATAAAACTGTTCCACTCGATGTAATTTATTTATTACTTTAGGCAAGAAATACTGACCCCCCCCCCCACCGTTATCCACCTTAACATTTCTAGCGGCATGGGAGCCTCGAATCTGAAGAGCATTTTAAAATCCATGATCAACGATACCCAACATGCGAATTCGAGTTCACCCCCCCACCCCCACCACCACCCCAACGCCAACAATGGTGCTAGTCTGGCACCAAAGCGGAAATACGTCGTAACATTGAACTTTCATCTGTTAGTTTTGGTAGGCAGTCCGTCGAAGTTCACATCCGTATTCGAGGTGAAATACAAAAAAAAAAAAAAAAAAAAAAAACACGAAATAAGCGGTTTATGGCATCATGGCACCATGTCCTGGCACCACTATTAGTTCCATGGTGGTACAGAGAATAATTCATGAAAATCCGGAGGTATAATGAGAATTTTTCCTCAATTTCAAAGCTTGGGTACAATTAGTAAGCAGTAAAGGAACCGAAATATTGAAAAATCTGATATTTTGTGAATATTATCCCCCCACTCACCCCCTCCCCTTGCGAATTTTGGTACTCTGGTAAAATCATGTACAACTCGGAAGTTATTTGAGTCAAACAAAAAAACGCTGCAAATCATTGCTCAAAGGTTTATTATGTTCTGTACAGATCATCCTTCTGTATAGATCACTGGTTCTCCATCAATAGCACCTACCACCATCTGTATTCTCCCTTGACCTTCCCTCTCAAATTTCAGCTCCTGCGTTCAATAGGATTGAAAATGGCTTCGGAGCTCACTCAGCTGATCAGTGATCAGAAGAGTGAAGAAGATCTCCTCGAATGCTGGAGACGCCTGGAAGAGCACTTCCATTCAATAGGATTGAAAATGGCTTTCGAGCTCACTCAGCTGATCAGTGATGTGAGGAGTGAAGAAGATCTCCTCGAATGCTGGAGACGCCTGGAAGAGCAGCTCCATTCAATAGGATTGAAAATGGCTTTGGAGCTCACTCAGCTGATCAGTGATGTGAGGAGTGAAGAAGATATGCTCGAATGCTGGAGACGCCTGGAAGAGCACTTCCATTCAATAGCATTGAAAATGGCTTCGGAGCTCACTCAGCTGATCAGTGATCTGATCAGTGAGCAATGATTTGCAGCGTTTTTTACCTACAAACATTGTTTTACCTACCAATTTTTTTTACCTACCACACCTACCTATTGGTAGGTACTACCTACCACACTATAATGGCTTCACACCTTCACAATCAAGTTTATGAGAAAGAACTAAACGCTTCACACTCGATTCGAAAAATAGAAAGCTTGATATGGAAATTTGATTACTGGTTACGCAGAAGGCAAAACTGTATACAAATCGAAGAAATGAACAGCTATAGCATTTTAGTCAGATAAAATTTGAACGGCGATTAGACCTCTTTTGCGATTCACACTAATGATTCTGTTTTATCGAAGGAAAACCTTCAAATACTCGTAGGGACCGAACGGTTTGTCCTACAGAGCTCCGGGTGGTCTCAAAATTTTTTAAAAATCTGTACTATTTAGAATTGGTAAAAAAACGATACCTTTATTTCGAGAGTTTTCGAGCTAGGGCACTCTTGAAAATTTCAACCCTTAATTTTCACCCCTTAGAAGTGACCTACATCAACCAAAAGCTTCGCGGCACAACTAGACCCCAAATGGAGCCCATATACCAAATTTGAACCAAATCGGTCCAGTGTTACTAAGAAAAGTGCCGCGTACGGCGGACGGCGTACGGCGTACGGCGGACGGACGGAAATTTTTTTATTCGATTTTCGGATTCTACGTACCTTGAAACGTAAAACATCAAATTTTGAGGGGGGGTTAAATTTTTTTTTTTCTTGCTCGATTCCAAAGGCTTATTATTGAAAATAATAAACCAAAAGAAACACGCAATTCGGTTGGAAATAGAGGCCTGGGCAGAGTTTACAAGATTATGCACGCCAACGCACGTTTTTTGAGCATTAACCCCCCCTTTTTCCCCTCTTAAAAAGCAAAATCCAAAATTCCGGCGCCGTAGTGCACAACTAGATAGTATTTTGCGTCAAACGAAAAAAGAACCAGGAAAATCGTTTGAGATCAAAGGCCTGGGCAGAGTATACCAGCTTATGCCCAAAAACGCACGTTTTTCGAGCATTAACCCCCCCTTTCCTCCCCTTAAAAGGCAAAATTGGAAATTCCGGCGACGTAGTGCACAACTAGATAGTTTTCCGCGACGAATAAAAAAAACCAGGAAAATCGGTTCAGAACTAAGGCATGTGCAGAGTACACAAGATTTTGTTACACACACACATACACACACACACATACACACACACACACACACACACACACAGACATACACCTATGGTTTTTTTTCGTGGATTTGGATTCAGAATGGTCTAAAACGGATTACTGTGTGGTTATTTTTTTTCTTCTGTTGAGTGTTGTCCAACTTCACCCCAGATCGATCGCATAAGGACGCCCAAGTCTTACTGTGGGACGTCCTAAAAAAGAACAGATATAATGTATATTATCAGAAAGATATTGATCGGATATTTCTAGGCAGGGGAGGGGGAGTAGTATAAGTCAATAAATTGCCAACATTAGTTAGTAAATTCGTTTTATACATTCCTAAATGGTCTTTTGCACCAACTGGTAGAAGTAATTCATGTCAAAAACAGTGCTCTAGCCTGAAAAATGCAAAAATGCTGTTTTCTAATTTACTTCGTCCTTTTCTGTGGTTAACTGGTTGATCTTTTGTTTTGAAGCTCTGTCAAATTTCGTTGTTGTGTCTCCAATTTCACAGTGTGGAATATTTTGAAATGAACTTTTGTTGAGCAGGTGTTCCTCTAACAATGGGGAAACACGTCACTGACGGTTAACATGCGCCCCTTAAGATGGAGCCGACCTTGCTTTCCATCTCAAGTACCCTACTGAAAATACGTACTTAAGAGAGTGAGAGGTAAGATTATAAATACCCTTGTTGGAGCTCCACGAGCTCATACCATCATAAAAATTCACACGTAATTTTCTTTCAACAAACCTCTATTATTCAGCTAGGCGAATTTAACTTACTAGTGACGATCTGACTAACCGAATTCATTGTTTATTTACTTATTTATTTTATTGAAGGTGATATAGTAGTTAATGTTTAGAGGATTGGAAATTTTAAGGGAAATTAGTTTCTAGTCCACATAAAACCAGGTTGCTTATAGTTAAACTCAATCAGTCAGATCGATACAAGTAAATCTCCCAGCCTTATTCATAAGTTACGAACAAAAAAGTAAATTGTAGATATGTTTTCTTGTAAAAAAAAATTAGTATACAAGTGCGCACTAATTGGTGATGAATCTTCACTACGGAGGACAATAATTTTGCACGAAAGTGGACGAAAAACCTCACATGCATGAAATGGACCTTGGAGCTGTAAAGCGTTACATGTGGGATGAGACTCAAGGAGGGAGAGTTGTTCGCCGAATTATTGTTTCTGCCTTCACACATTTCTCATGTCATTCTCTACTCAGACAATTGTTTTGGTCCGAACAGCACTTCGACAGTAACAATGTAAAACCGCGTAAATTGAAAAGACGAAATTTTCCAGGAGACGTAAAAAACTTCTATTTTGAAGTCTTTTAGAAGTTTTGTATGCCTCCTGAAAAATTTCGTTTCCTTCAACTTACACGGTTTTACATTGTTACTGTCGATTTCTCATGTGGCTGCAATATTTTTAGTGGCCATGCAGATAATAAAACACTTGAAAACGATTAAACATAAATTTTAGGTCGTTGGCCATTGCCAAAAGAAATTCCTCATGGCTCTGTTTTCATATAAAATTTTTGAAGATCAAATCCTCGTCCGATTACGGTTAATAATCAGGAAAAGGTTGGCATTTTGGAACTTTCTCAAAATCTATCTAGTGTATTGTTTCTTTTTGTCTATCCCTGACAAATTGATAATAAAATTATCTTCTTAAATTGTATTTTAGCTTCAAATGTAAGCAACATTTTAGTATTTAAAGTACAATTATGTGTGGTTTAAAAAATATAAGTCAATTTTTCTTCGAGGTCGAAACAGTATAAGTCGAAAATTACAGCGAAAAAACCATTTTGTTTGAAAATGCACCAAATGCATTTATAGTTCAACTCTAAAACAGTAACTTAACACCAACAAGTCAGAAGTATGTGGAACAAGAAGTTGGTAAGAAGAGTACAACTAGAACCATAATCGTACTCAAAACTAAAATGGCCTCTTCTGAAAAATTAGGTTCTTTGACATATACTTACTAGTATAATATACTAATATATTATACTAGTATAATATATTTACTGGTTACAGTTTCATTGGTATTCGACATAATATGTCGAAGAACACCCCCCTACATAGATTATCAGATCAATACAGTTATCAAACAATAATACCAATGAAACTGTAACCAGTAAGGTGGAAGCACCAATAAGAAGATAAGTAAAGATCTGTTTATAATTTGATTTTCATATTTTTGATAATCAGTGTTCCAATCTTTGAGGAAATTTGCCACAATCTGTAGGTAGCAAAGGTTGATATCACTATCGAGTCATAGTGTCATTGGGCAGTGCCACGGATAAATACCTCAAGATAAAACTCGATTTCATCTTGGTTATTTTCTGAGTTTACAGACACCAACACAATTGACGATAATGGTTGTAGGTTTTCTGGTCCTTAGCTAACTTCACCCCTTCATGCTTCATCCCTTACCAGGTACTGGTTGCTCCAATTACTTGACTTTGGTATATATTGGCAAGCGTATCTGCTACCTAAAACAAGAGGTACAAAATACTTCATATTCTAGTAATTTAGTCGCATTTTCGTCAACAAGTGATTTCTGTTTAGAGCCAGATTCCTACTCGACATCAAATATGAAGGAGACCTCGTTTTTCAAGTTTTGCTCAAGTCTTACTCAAAATTCTTTGCGACGAGGGTGGCGGTTAGGGATGCCCAACATTGATGGTTGCTTTTACGATTTATTGCATGGAAGAATTTATTCATTGATCGAAAGTATTGTTAGGAGCAGCTGTGATTTGATTTTGTGATGTACGAATCTGTAATCACTAAGTTATACTTTCTTATGAAGGGTCTCAGTCGGTCGCCGTTCGTTCCTCGTTCCGGGTCAGTATTTGGCCAAATTGAAGGGGCAAAACTTGGAAAGTTGTGCTTAAATTGGACATTTCAGAGTATTTTAGAAATTCATTAGTGTAGGGCCCAAGTGAATTGAACAACTGAAATATTGCCGCTAGAATCATCAAAATCGAACAATAATTGCCAGAGAAAAATGGGGAAAACCGTTAATTCATTTATTTTTTTCCCATAAAATGTGGCTAAACTCGAAATTTTCAAGGATTTTAGAAATTCATGAGTACACTGCTCTAGGGAATTGAAAAACTAAAAGATTGCCGCTGGAGCCATTGCCACAGAACTGTGGGAAAAACTTGGAAAAACCCGTTCATTCAGTAGTTTTTCCCATTTTTCTTTGACAACTATTGTTCGATTTTGATGGTTCAAGCGGCAATATTTCAGTTTTTCAATTCCCTAGGACCGTGCACTAATGAATTTCTAAAATCCTTCAAACTTAAAATTAGGTACAACTTTTTTAAGTTTTTGCGCCTTCAATTTCGATAAATACAAACATATTGTTTAGTAATGCATGCATTCCAGGGGACGTCCCATTGGATAAGCATTAGATCAGTTTAACCAGTTGTTAAGTGATAAAACTGTTTCACTCGATGTAATTTGTTTATTACTTTAGGCAAGAAATACTGACCCCCCCCCCCCACCATTATCCACCTTAACATTTCTAGCGGCATGGGAGCCTCGAATCTGAAGAGCATTTTGAAATCCATGATCTACGATACCCAACATGCGAATTCGAGTTCACCCCCCACCCACCCCCACCCCCTCCCCAACGCCAACAATGGTGCCAGTCTGGCAGCAAAGCGGAAATACGTCGTAACATTGAACTTTCATCTGTTAGTTTTGGTAGGCAGTCCGTCGAAGTTCACATCCGTATTCGAGGTGAAATACAAAAAAAAAAAAAAAAAACACGAAATAAGCGGTTTATGGCATCATGGCACCATGTCCTGGCACCATGGTGGCACCACTATTAGTTCCATGGTGGTACAGAGAATAATTCATGAAAATCCGGAGGTATAATGAGAATTTTTCCTCAATTTCAAAGCTTGGGTACAATTAGTAAGCAGTAAAGGAACCGAAATATTGAAAAATCTGATATTTTGTGAATATTATCCCCCCACTCACCCTCTCCCCTTGCGAATTTTGGTACTCTGGTAAAATCATGTTACAACTCGGAAGTTATTTGAGTCAAACAAAAAAAGAAACACGCAAATCGGTTGGAAATTGAGGCCTGGGCAAGGTTTACAAGATTATGCAAGCAAACGCACGTTTTTTAAGCATTAACCCCCCCTTTCCCCCTCTTAAAAAGCAAAATTCAAAATTCCGGCGACGTAGTGCACAACTAGATAGTTTTCTGCGTCGAACAAAAAAAGAACCAGGAAAATCGGTTGAGTACTAAGGCCTGTGCAGACGACACAAGATTTTGTCACACACACACACACACACACACACACACATACACACACACACACAGACATACACCTATGGTTTTTTTCGCGGATTTGGATTCAGAATGGTCTAAAACGGATTACTATGTGGTTATTTTTTTTTTTCTGTTGAGTGTTGTCCCCAGATCGATCGCATAAGTACGCCCAAGTCATACTGTGGGACGTCCTAAAAAACGAACGGCGACCGACTGAGACGCCCTTAACTTGGGGCGGATACATCCTGTACTCACTCTCGAATAAATACTATCCTGCGGCAACCTAATGTGGGTACCTCAAGTTGAAAGTGGAGGAGGTGCATGATGAGAAAACCCCTATTTATAAGAAGAGGGGGCTGAGGGAGAAGCCTAGGTGCTGCCAACTCCTGTCCCTGGATTGAATATCGCCTGAAAACCTGGTACCTTCAGGTGGGCCACTCTGGGCTTATTCAGAATGAATGTGGTTCACTCGTGAAGGGAGGAGGTCCTGTATCGTCAAGAGAGACTGAGGAATAGAGCCACTACTGTACCTTGCAAGAATTCGCATTGATTGTACCAGGACAGTAGATCACCGAAACGATCAAGCCCACTGATGTAGAAAGATATTATGCAATATAGTACTTGAGACTATCAGGCATAATGTATGTTTTCAGGCTTTGTTCATCATCAAACATTTCCTAAATCTTAAGATTCATTTACACGAATAGTTTTGATTAAGTTTCATGAGTTGAGAATTTGTTTACAGCTATTTACGATTTAGGAAGTTAGGACACATTATTGGTGTTAAGACAACTGAATTGGTGAGCTACCTACTTTATTTATTTTCTAAGAACATTGACAATCAGTGAACTCAGTGACCTAGTGTAAGCTAGTGAGAGCTTTATATCTTCAAACACTCAATGAGAGTCCTTTCCTTCCCTCGTCGCATCGACGCTTGCGCCGGCAGGTCTTCATATTCGAAGGCCATAGCTCTCTTTAACGCCAACTGAAATCTAACGCCATCTACCTACTATCGTTCTGGTTGATGAGATCACCAGTATTCCCATACTCAATTCTTGGGTGCTGCATCAGGCGACTGGACCATCATCCTTTTCGTACCCTACTCGATCGATGTAAGAATCACGACTGATTATCCCTCCTCAGTCCGTCATATGTTGGATCACATGGTGCTCACCACGTGCCCGCCTACTTTCAATACTTTCCTTCAGGAAGCAGCAACGTGGGTATGCCGACTCGATTCAGCACTGCACAATCTTCTTGGAAAGGATTACTTTACCGGACCGCCTGGGTGCACTTTCGATGAATAGCTCCTCAAGGTAGATCCTCAAAAATCGGTCGTTTAATTCATTTTACTAATTTTTCTCAGTCTTTCGACAGAAATCTGTTTTCGGGATTTTTAGCAATCGGTAAGGCAATACTTTATTCTTCATCAAAGCAGCTTATAGGTAGGGTTCACCTTTTCTTTTCATGTTTTGGATCCATTGTTAGATTTTGCATGATTTCTCTTCGATTTTTTTTTTTTAATTTTAAATAATTTCTGACTTGGGTTAACTGTTAGTTTACTTATTTGCAAACGTCCCTACTCAGTGTAAGCATTAATCTCAATTATAAGAAATTCGTAGAATACGAAGCTTTTAGTATACCTTCCCCTGGGTTGCAATCAACGTTGATGATATTGTGAGAAAACTAACTAGATTTCATAATTTACAGAAAAATTCATCTCAACGATCTAAAAGAAACGACAAAAGAAATCTTGACTTTCGAGTAACAAACTGTGAGCACCTAGACATGGCTTTTCTTATTTCTGAGATGGTACTGAGAGAAATTATGATGGATGGTAGCACATCTGTATGTACTCAACTGTGTGCTGTTCAATCAAGAGTCCCCAGCGAGAACCTCCTAATTCAATCGAGAGAGCGCTAGCGGCGCCCCCCGGCTCTTGTAGCTGTCCCCCTTTAACCCCTTTCTGCTATACGCCACACCTCTCTCCGTTGCCAATTACGCAGGACCGCCCGGGGGACGACACCCTCCGACCCTTCACAGTCCTTGCACAGCCGTTCTTCATCTAACGCCCTGTTGACTTCCCCGGTTATTAGCTCACACAAAGATGCAAGTGAAGCGGGGGGCAAAGATATTCTAAGCCAGCCTTGTCCACACCAGACAGTTCCTGGTCTATTTAGATTAGGTACTTATCGTGGAGTCATCACCAATTGCAACAATGAGTAGGTTTCCCGTTTTCTCAACCGTTTGCTCCCTGTGAGGACATTTAATACCCAAATTAATGAATGTTTACTGACTGTATTTGGAACACATGAAGGTCCCTTCCCAATTACATGTGACCAGCCACTGCAGAATCCTTGATAACCATAACTTCTCCAGTGTCCTACCAGATGTGCAATCTACCTCGTTCACGTGTTCCTTGAATGACGGTTGGTGTCACTTCGTTCGGGATCACAATCCGGACTTATTTGAAGGATAGCTGAATTTATTCAACGACCGTGAAGCAGGGAGGCAACGATATTCTAAGCCAGCCTTGTCCACACCAGACAGTTCCTGGTCTATTTAGATTACTTAATGGAGTCATCACCTATCGACAACAACTGCAACAACGAGTGCCTTGCTCATTATCTCAACCGTCTGCTCACTGTGAGGACATTTAATACCCTAGTTAATTAATGTTTACTGACTGTGTTTGGAACACATGAAGGTCCCTTACCAATTACATTGTGACCAGCCACTACACAAGCCTTAATAACCATAACTTCTCCAGTGTCCTACCAGATGTGGTACTTACCTCATTCACGCGTTCCTTGAATGACGGTTGGTGTCCCTTCATTTTGGATCATCTTCTGGGCTTATTTAGAAGAGGGGCGAATTTATTTAACGACCTGAAAACATTCGTTCTATGCAGACGGTGATCTTTAAAGAAAATTATTAATGTAATCATTGTTGTGTAATAATTCGCAGCCTTTTTCCTACCTTTTTCCTACCAGAATGATGGTTTGAGACCGGTATGTCATCCGTAAGTGTGCGGCGGCGTCCACTTTCACGTCTACTTGAGTTCTCAATTCTGGTTCTGACGTGTGTACGAGGCTTGAAATGACAATAAAATGATGATGGTATTGACAGATGATATTTTTCATACAACCAAGTCCTCATTATCGACCGTCACAAAAACCTCAATGAGTTGACTGAGATGAACCGCTTCAAATTATTACACAATGGTTTATAATTTCACCGCATACATCCATTAATACTACCTACGAAGATTAACATCGTTATCCGAGAGCTGTGAGTGCCTTCATCACGAAATTTCGTTATTGGTTGCTGAGGAAGCTCAACTTAGTGATATAAAACTCCATTCAAAGGAACGAATCGTTCCTAAAACTTCAATTGAAGAATCTGATCAACTGAAATTTGAATGGATATTACGCCTATTAATCTCAGTTAACATTCCTTGCGATTCAGAATCGTATTTCTGATTTATATTATCTCTAACTCTCAAGTTCTCATGGGGACTGTTTCGTTTCACATACCTCTAGGTGGTCCGTTACTGACCATTAGGTTCACTAATAATTGGTAACAATTATAACATTAAGTTACAATCGCATCACTGAGGATCGCCATCAGCGACTGTCATTTCTCATTGGTAACTAATGAAGATAAGTACTGTTGCCGTTGGATTCCTGATGTGTGGTGTTGCTTGAATGCGATTTCAGCGATTTCATTTGGAAAATGGTGTAAGTCGTTCAATCGATTCATCGTGAGATACCGGAAACTGATTTTCGAAAAAACTGTATAATAGGTGGTGTTGCTGTGCGACTGACAATAAGTTATTTCCAGCAATCAAAATTCTAACTCCCCTTGTTTTTTTTATTTAAACAATTTGCTGTTGATATGATAAATAAAACCCCGCACTTTCCAACCTAATAATCATCTTACTTCACATTCCCTACATGAATTTATACATTGAAGTACCATTTTATTTTAACTGGCGGATATTGCACTTTCACACTAGGAGGCAAAAATTCAATTTTTACCCGGAGTGTACCGTTGATTTTTCAGGAATTAGCTAGGGAATACTAGAGCGGAAGTTGCCTCATAAATAATGTAATTCCCCTGAGGGAGTGAAAACGGAGGGAGAGCCAAGTGTGACTACTGAACCCAGCAGCGCTTTGGCTATTAGAAGTCTCGCGAATCATGCAGATGGCTGTTGCCGTTCAATGGAGCCCTGCAACCTCTGTTCTATTCTCCCAGAAACATTGCAGGAATTCAATGCCCTCTTTTACTTTGCTTGTACCGTTAAATAAAACTACAGGTTTTTGCTGGTCAAGTCAATTTGGTCATTTCACTGCTAAGTCATTGAACGATATTTAGTGAGAAGCGTCTGCACCATATTATTTATTATTAAATGATAAATATAAATTTCATATTTTATCCATTGTTCTGAGTATTTTAGTCAATATTTATTATTCCAACAATAGTACAGTACGTTTAGCTTTTGAGTCCATTTAAAAAAAACTATATGTCCATCACGTCCTGTTTTTACATCCCATAAATGTGTATCTTCATTATGCAGAGGTTCGGCTAACAAAAACGACGTTCGGTGACAAAAAATATACGCCACGATGGGTCTCATCACCATGCTACCCTTTCTTTCCTCCAACAAAACTTACTCCGCGAAAACGTCAAAAACTGGCACCCCACCACGTAGAACTTTTTTTACGCGAAAACGTAGAAACGTTACGTAGAAACAGGTCATGATAACAGTTGTTAGAGAGTTTTTGCGACCAACGGGCTTTGGGGCGACGTCAGCTCATTGAGCCCGGGAACGTCTACCTTGAGCGCGCAATAAGCTGGAAAAGATGTTGGTCCGTTGTCATTGGCGTCTCAAGTGACACGAAGTACTTTATTTGTGTTATGTTGCCTTGGTAACAGATGGAAAATGATCACAATTGACAATAAAAAAAATTTGCTATTATAAATAAAACGGGCCAGCCACATTCAGGGATTCTAAACGGACTCTGCAATTGGCAGCTTGGTCGTCACCAATTTTGTCAACGTTTCGACAAGTTCACGTTTTCCATGGATACTGCGCTTTGTGAAAAGGTTCCACGGGCACGTTAGTGGCCTGCGAAAACTCTCTACTACTACTAATGTTACAAATACTATTCTAATATTACGGAAGTAAACCTCAAGAAAAAATGTATCCATCGTATTGTACTTATGGAGAAATGTGATTTGTTAGACTTTATAGCTAGATGGTCGACGAACAACAAGCAATCGATAGACATCATTATACGCTCAAGAATATTATTACAACAGAGTGCCTTGACTATTACTTATCACCCACTTATATTCACATTGGCTTCATAGTTCCATAATGTCTTGAAAACATTGACCCACAAAATTCGACTGAAGATATTTCGGTGCTTACTACAATAAAAACAAAATTTAAGACTGATACAATGTAATTTCAAGTGTCCCGATTTTAATACGATTTTATCATTTAAAAATTATTAGCAGGACGTTTCCATTTGTTTTCTGGACTTTACGAGCGTTGGTTAAATTTCTTTTCATTTGGAAACTGTTTACTCATCCTTTTTTAGGGACCCTTTTATTGAAGTTAATATGTTTCAAAATTTTTTTGTTGGACAAATTTATTGATACTTGATCGAACCTAACAATAATTATTTTTTATACAATTAGCAAGTAAGTAAGATAACTTCACTTTTTAAAAAATAGAGTTTAAGGCTGAGTTTAGGAAAAATCTCAAATAGGAAAATAGGGGTATGGCAATCCTAATTGATCATCTGAATTTGAAGTTTAACATACTGGCGGGCGCTTGGTAAATGGGATACGAGTTTTTTAATAGGTCAAGGACATTTAGTACCAACGATATTGACAAAATCTACGAGCCCGATGTCGTAAATGTATCAGCTAGTAATCAAGCTTGGCACCAATCTGTGTAGCATGCACAAAAGTCATGTAATTAATTTCACTTATAAAATATTAGTGAGGGTTGGTGTTAATTATTATCTATATTATAAGAAGAGGTGGGTCTATAATAAGGTTTTTCCTCCCTGTTCAATCATTGATTACCTATTCATTGAAAGAGAGTAGGAAGATCACCCGTTTCTCATGCAATAAACACAAATATAATCAATATCTGTTACGCGTTGAATATTATTCTATACTTATTAGTCTAACGAAAAATCTAAATTAAACTAATTGAATAGGGAGGTACATACCATTTTAACTGACAAATCCTTTCTTAATTAACTAGGTAACTTATTTTAAATTACCTTAAGATTACTGTAGGTTCTTACTTTAAAAAGGGACATTAAACATAATAATGTTATCAACGATAAAATTATTCCGTACTGAATATAATGTCGTTGTAGTCTCTAATGATATTGTTTCATTTTACTGGGAAACAATGTCTAGTTTAACATTACAAATAAATAATGTTAATAGGTTTTAATGTGTTCAACAGACGAATAAGTATACAATCCAGTTCGGTGATGAGAGTGGTTCCTAAAAGTTTTACGCGTCTAAAACAGGGCTACTTCATAAGTGGGAAACCCGATCTTCGGGAGGCAGCACTTTATGATGCACACGCCCACTTGTGTGTGTTTCAAAAGCTCGCCCACCGGGAGTTTAATTACAGCCTCGTCAGCCTTGGAAAAACCGCAAAAATTAATGAGGAGATATAGAAGGAAGGAAGCGCCCTCTCTTGAACATTTGTAAGAAACATTGAAACGACAGTTTTCCACTTGCGACAGGTAGAAAAAGGTTTCAGTCAAGAAATTGACTCAACACACCCGAACATTTTTGAACTCCTCCTCCAGGTATTTCGACTTTTGGAAAACCTGACCATGTGATGTTCAAGAGTTATCTAACCAAACGAAAACATGGCTTGAATATAGAAACTGCCTACCACCTAGTCAATACGGATTCCGTTCCAACCGATCGACAATGGACGTAGTAAACCGATTTGTAACTGATGTATCCAATGGCTTCACTAAAAACCACACGACATTGAGGCTTTTCCTGGACATTTCGTCTGCTTACGATGACGTGATCCTCCCACTTCTGTTTTCTCAACTTCTCTCTATTGGCCTACCCCAAAACTTTGCCAAGAATATGATCCGTCTGATTGAGGAGCGAGATATTTTTGTTTGGTGCGATGGACAGCTCTCAGCTCCCCGAAAGACTTGGAAAGGATTAGCGCAAGGTGCAATTCTTAGTACTCTGTTGTATGTGTTATACGTGGCTGACATTGAAGACTACCTTCCTGAGGGAGTAAAAATAACCCAATATGCTGACGATGTCTGCCTCTATTGTACGAACGTGGACGCCCAAGTATGCATTGATCTGCTGGACGAAGCCGTCCAAGCAATCAGTGGGTTCTTCAACTCGTTGGGTCTCCACCTTTCCCACCAGAAATCGGTATTATGTCCCTTCTCTCGTAAGCAGCGACTTCCGATCGGAAATTCTATCACTTTGGGAGGAATAACTTTTGACTGTGTCACAAAAGTCAAATTTCTTGGGATTACACTCACCAAAAGATTGAGCTGGAACGCCCACATCCAAGCAACAGTTGCAAGAGTCGAACCATACCTAAACTTACTGAGCACTTTTACCAAAGCGAATTGGGGAGCTGACCCCAAAATCGCTCTTCTCTTCTATAGGTCGACTATTCGAGCCGTATTTGATTATGGGAGTGTGCTGTATGGTTCAGCAGCGAAATCCGTTCTCAAGTTGCTTGACAAAGTACAATACAGAGCTCTGAGAATCATTGTAGGAGCTCTTCAATCAACCCCAATAAACGCGCTTTTAGCCGAAACTAGTGAACCCCCCTTAGACCTACGTCGTAAGATGCTAGCCGATCGTTTCCTCCTCCAAACCTTCAGTAAAGACCAGGATTGCTCCAAAAAGATTGCCCAGTTAGCTGTAGACAACCTCACAAATCGGTACTGGATGAAGAAGCCCTCTCCTCTAATATGTGACAGTTTTACCGACCTCAGCAACAACTTCCGATGGATAGCAACCTCTCACATACCATATGTGTTCACAATCCCCTTCTCCTTCTTCAAAGAGTCGGTGCATATGACGAAACTCCCAAATCACTTCTACACCGACATTCGCTCAAATCCTCATCGTTTTCAGGAACAGGTCGCCTCAAGATGGCCAAACAGCTTGGTCCTTTACACAGACGGCTCAGTTCATAGCGGCCGGACTGGCTGCGCATTTTATGATGCCACTAACGAAGTTAAAAAAGCGTTCAGCTTATGGAGCTCAGCTTCGATCTATACAGCCGAATGTCACGCGATTCTCCAGGCATTACAATATGCGAATGAGACTGGCTACACCTCTATATCAATCCTATCTGATTCTGAAAGCGCGATGACAAAACTTGCAAAACTTAAGGTCTCTTCCCGCCTGACTCAGATGGAAGCAGCTATAGCTCTGCAGACCAATCTAGCTAAACATAGAGGAAAGAGGGTCATTTTTTGCTACATAAAGAGCCATTCGGGGGTCAGAGGGAATGATGTTGTAGACGCTGAAGCGAAACGAGCTGCCACGTTACCTGAACCAAGTCCATCCCAATCGTACTCTGCCGCAGATCTTAAGCCAGCACTCATGAGCAAGTTGATGAGAGGATGGCGAGGGAAACACCTGGCCCACCCTGCTGGAAACCGTTACAAGGCCCTATTTCCACAACCCAAGAATTCACCTTGGTTTGACCAAGTCGCAGAAACGAAAACGAAAGCTTTCTACCGAACGCTCTGCAGACTCCGAAGAGGCCACTGTAATACCAACGTATTCCAATTCGCCATTGGAAATAGCGACTCTCCTCTCTGCCGATTCTGCCGACAAACTGACGAAACTCCGGAGCATATGATTCTGGAGTGCCCCGCCCATCATAGCGACCGGGAGTCATTTCTGCATGCAGTTTATCCCAAGATTCCAAACCCATTCAATTTGGACACCATCCTTGCCGCAAGTAAATTGAGTATTTATGTGCAACTATATGATTTCATGAAAAAAGTTAATATTTCAGTTTAAAACAAGACCATGTCGTAGTTATTAGTTTTTCATATTACATATAATTAACAATTATCACTATAAGATATTATTTTGTATTATTTGAATTTACCATTGCGGCTGTATAAACCTGTTTTTGAAGCCAATAAAAAAATTAAAAAAAACAAAAAAAAAACATATAAGTGCATTCGTTAGATCATAAATTTATTTTATGAGAAAAATGGGGATTCAGAGATTTGTTAGAAGTAATTTGAACAACTATAACCTCTTCTACGAGGTTGATAAACTCAGTTTCATGTCGATCGTTCTGAATTTGTCGGACCGTTCAAATTGGAATCTGACCTTATTTTCATCCGTAACTGAAACCCCCACTCGAAGGCAAAAATTTGTTTTCGTACTCATGTCATCAGTCTGACTGAATTTACTGTACGAGTAGTGGTCCTGAACAAAACAAGAATCATATTTGAGTGCGGGGTCTTAGATGATCACAAATAATAATGAGGGTGCTTTTCATGGAAACTATCAGTGAGAATTGAACAAGTATAAATAGTGCAGTGGTGTAAACTGGAGGGTGCCCAAGTCCTTTTTTTATTGGGGAAATCGTAGAAGATGAAAAGGGGCAATACTTAGGTACTGGGTACTAATAATACCTACTAGGTACTCGATAGCTCAACTACTTTCTTGACATGTTCAACTCAATACCGATTGATCAATCAATCAATCAATATCTTTTATTTGCCAAAAACACGTAGTGTGTGATCAATGGTCAGCTTTCTTACAAGAATGAAGATTAAACATTTGGTCACAAAAAAAAAATTACAACAATGGTTATCAAATGACTAGGTAGGTATAACAATAAAACATGAAAATACACCTAGGATATCAACACAGCGTCAGTGTGCTCAAGATCACCAAGAAATTCGTCGAAATTATAAGGAGCCATACTGACGAGGTACTTGCTTATACGTGCCTTAAAAATGCCGATCGGAGCATTTTGCAAATTCATGGGAAGTGCGTTGAAAAATTTAAAACCCCACCAGGTGGTACCATTACATGTAGTAGCAAGTCGAAGGAACGGGATACAAAGACTATTTTTGCAACGAGTGGAGTAATCGTGATCTGGAGTATGGAAAGACCCAATATTCTTCCTTACATAACATAGGCTTTCAAGGATGTATACAGCGGGGATAGTTAGTGTAATGACCCACATTTCATCAATTATTAGTTCTTAAATAAAGAAGCTACCGGAAGGATCCCTGAGTGAGTCACCACCCACTAGGGAGAGACGAGGTACGGGGGATACGCCGACATGACGTCACCCTTCCACCTCTCTCTCTCCCGAGCTAACGAAATGAGTATATAAGCTCACTCAGGGATGCTTCCTCATGCCAATCTAGTCAAGTCTATCGCCTTTATCATTTCGCTCTCAAACCTTCTCCTCAAACAGGAATCTCCTCGAAGTACTAGGCTCACTAGGTAAATATCCCGTCTTCCCGTCGGTGTGGTTATGAACCGCCGAGGCTGACGGGCTAGCTACCTTCACAGTGCTTAGCACCTCGGTGTGGTTATGAACCGCCGATGCGACAGCACTTCATGTTAGGCTAGGGAACACTCTCTTAGTTGAGTAGGAGTTAAAGAAGAAACAAACGCCGCAGCGAGAAGGTCAGCTCCTTCACTCGCCGACACGCAGACATAACAGTGGTGACCCCGCACGTTTTTAACTTCCTATTCGGCACAAGAGATGGACGACAACGGAGTTCCCGCGCCACCGCCGCAGCCTGACTTCGCAGAAGCCGCCAAAGTGTCAATCCCCTTGACACTACCACCGTTCTACAGGGACGATCCACGCCTCTGGTTCCTTCAACTCGATGCAGCTTACACCGGCGCACACATCAACACTCAAAGGGCCAGATTCACCCGGACACTCCCTCTGCTTCCCTACGATGTAGCAGTACAAACGGCAGACCTCTCAGCGGCTCAACTTGTCACGCCTTATGACGACCTCAAGGCTAGGCTCATTGACATCTTCGAGCCCTCTCATCATCAACGGATCACGGCCCTCACCCAACAACAACACCTGGGGGACCAAAAACCTTCCCAACTCCTTCGGAAGATGAAGCACCAACTGGGGGACCTTATGCCGCAAGACCTCACTAAAGCCTTCTGGATAAAGGCCCTTCCAGTAGAAGTACAAACCACCATCGCTCCGTGGATGACGAAAGATGCGGAGTTCCTCGCACCAATCGCCGACGCAGCTCACGAGATGCGGAGCACAACATCCGTACATCAGATCGATCCTACACCGCACACCGAAACAGTCGATCGTAAGCCACCCTCTCGTGTCAAAAAGCCGGAAAGACAACGTCCGCGCAGCCGATCACCATCCCCGGCGCGAAAAGGAGGACTCTGCTGGTACCATTTCACCTTTAAAAAGAAGGCGTTGAAATGCTCAAAATCATGCTCCTTCAAAACTGTGTCCTGGCAGGAAAACTAGGAGGCCCGCCTGAGAACAAGGCGGGCACCTCTTACACCGACATTTCCAACAGACTTTTCGTCAAATGCCGGAAGAACAACATCCCCTTCCTCATAGACACAGGAGCAAGCATTTCAATCATTCCCAACAACCTTCTCAACTGGAAAAGGAGAACTCACGATCAACTTCTCTTCGCAGCAAATGGTACCGCCATATCAACGTACGGACAATATCGTACGAAAGTAATTCTCGAGAACGAGGCATACGAATGGGTTTTCATAGTCGCCGACGTAAAACGCCCGATCATCGGCGCAGACTTTTTGAGTTATTTCGGACTTCACGTCGATCTCAAAAATAGACAATTATACAACCCACATTCACGACGCCCAATTCAGGGATACGTGAACACGGTCAACACCGGAGTCTCGACAGAAGCTACCCCTCCGGCCTTTTCTAACATGCTGGCACGATATAAACCAGCACAACGACCGTCCTCACTTCTCTCATCAGTGAAACATTACATCGAGACTAAAGGCCCTCCCGTCACAGCTAAAAGCCGCCGCCTTCATCCAGAACAACTCCGTCAGACTAAGGAGAGTTTCGATCAACTCCTCAAAGACGGAATCATACAGCCATCGAAATCTCCGTGGGCGAGCCCCTTGCACGCCGTTCCAAAACCTAACGGGACATGGCGCTTCTGTGGGGATTATAGAAGACTGAACGAACGCACTATCGGTGACCGATACGCCGTTCCTCACCTACGGGATTTCTCATCTCACCTTCACGGATGTTCTGTGTTCACAACATTAGATATATCGCGAGCATTCCACCATATAGACGTCAACCCAGCGGACATACCCAAAACAGCCATAATTACACCGTTTGGCCTATATGAATACCGAAAAATGAACTTCGGGCTCAAGAACGCCGCTCAATCATGGCAGAGGTACATGGACCAAATACTCAGAGGTCTCAACTTCGTGTTCTGCTTTCTCGACGATATTCTAATAGCTTCCACATCAATCAACGAACACAAACGTCACGTTCAAAATGTACTGGACATCTTCGCAGCGGAAGGCCTTACAGTCAATAAAGAAAAATGCGTTATGGCCAAAACCGAGGTCGTATGCCTCGGCCATCTCGTCAACAAAGACGGCATCAAACCACTTCCCAAAAAAGTGGATAATTTAACCACATTTCCGCTACCTACATCAGTAACGGATTTACGCCGTTTTTTAGGAATGCTGAATTTTTATCGTCGGCACATTCCACACGCCGCCATTCACCAACAACCTTTAGTCGAAGCTATTCCACAACCTTCGAAGAAAAAGGACAAAAGGCCTATAGAATGGACGGAGCAACGCCGATTAGCATTCAAACAATGCAAATCGGATCTACAAACAGCGGCACTCTTGGCTCACCCTTCACCTAAGGGCAGGTTATCTCTCACAACAGACGCATCGGAAGTAGGAATAGGGGCAGTACTTCAACAAGAGGTCAACGGAAAAATCAGTCCACTAGGATTTTTTTCGAAAACCTTGACCTCGGCACAGATGAAGTACTCAACCTTCGATAGAGAACTCCTAGCCATCTTCGAAGGCATCAAACATTTCCGCGACTTCGTAGAAGGCCGGGAATTTTGTGTCATTACGGACCACAAACCCCTCACGACTTCCTTGCACCAAGACAGAAAAACAGCCTCGCCAAGACGCCTACGCCAAATGGAGTTCATCAGCCAATTTACTACGGACATCCGCTATACACCGGGAACATCGAATATAGTAGCCGACGCTCTATCTCGACCATCTACTCCCGAACTCAATGAACTCACAGAATTCCCCACGGGACGTACAATCGCACTCGAACAACAAAAAGATAAATCATTCGAGTTCCGAAAACTAATCGAAAACGAAAGATTAGAAGAGACATCAATTCCATCGTCCTCCACCAAACTATGGTGCGATGTATCGGGTAATCAACCACGCCCGTACATTCCAATTCCACTCCGAAAATCTATATTTCAACATTACCATTCCCTAAGCCACCCGGGAATAAGGGCCACAAGAGATATAGTTCGGACACGTGCGTTTTGGCCGAAAATGAACACCGACTTGCGCAACTGGGTTCAAGCCTGCGACCGCTGCGCCAAATTTAAAGAATTTCGGCATCCCAAAACGACACCAGAACAATTCGAACACAGTTTACAGTTCGATCACATTCATTTAGATCTCGTAGGACCACTTGCACCCTCTGAGGGTTATAAGTACCTACTAACCATGATCGACAGGAATACAAGCTGGCCAGAATGTGTACCGATGCGAACAATAACATCCAAGGCAATAATCGACAACATCATCAACACTTGGATCGCAAGATACGGATGCCCTCTCCTCATCACAACGGACCAGGGGAGACAATTTGAAAGCGCGGAATTTTCGGAATTTCTACGAAAATTCGGAATACAGCGCAACAGAACAACCGCTTACCACCCCGAATCAAATGGCAAAATAGAACGATGGCATCGCGACCTTAAAAATGCATTACGTACAGCAACCACTTCCTCATCTTGGTCAAAAGATCTACCAACAATCCTTCTGGGCCTACGAACAACAATACGCTATTCGGACGGATATAGTGCGGCGGAACGCACATTCCGATCTCCGCTTCGACTACCCGCCGATTTATTCACACCTCTACCCACCGAGTTGTCATCCGAAAAAGAGACCAACACAAATACGAACATCAACCGACCGTTCCCGAAAGCCTTCCACACAACTCGAAAAATGTACCTGCGCGAAGAAACCCTCAAGAAAGGCTTAAAACCATTGTATTCAGGGCCCTACGACGTCATCAAGACCGACGAAAAAACTGCAACAATCCTCGTAAGTGGGTCAAAAATGACCGTTTCTTTGAGTCGATGCCGACCGGCTTACGGTCTCACCCCCACTCTGTCAAAACCCGAGGTACCTCCGCGCACTAAGGAATCGGTACCACTCGGATCTCAGAAGCCAAAGAGACAACATCAAGCAAATTCAATTCACCCTCTACGCGAGCCACCTCCGCCAAAAACCATAACACATGGAAAACCCTCGCAAACCAGAGGAACCCGGACTAACGCCGGAACAAGCGTCACCTTTCATCAGGAAGCCAACAAGGCCGGTTCGTCCGCCTACGTCGACAAAGCGTATTCATACGCAGAAGCTGCAAGAGGAACCGGTCGGCGCAGCAACAAAACAACATTATAATGCAGGGGGCCGTCGCGATGCTTATATTCCGCGGCGAGCCACCCAAACACCAATGGAGGAAATAGGGGAGATCGAAAACTACAACACGATGATCGACGAGGCCATCCTGAAATTCCTTTCCTCTACCCCTATTTCCTCCCACCAAAGTCCCGGGCCGAACAACCGCCGTCGCGCGGAGCCTTCTTCCAAATCCCATAAAGTTCGGTCCGGGCAATTTTTATCGATATCACTAGCATTCTCCAAAAGGAGATTGCGTTTCGGCCTCTCCACGAGGCGTCACTGCGCCTCACGTTATGTGGGCCAAAGGAGGCCACCGTCCGGTATAGCGGCAGCTATACGCATCAACATCGCTGTCGTCAACAACAAGATCTGCACAATTGACATCACCGCAGGATACAGATTAACATTTTCAATGCAAGAAACCCTAAAAATAACCATTAATGTTCACTTCAAATGAATTTTCAATTTCATAAATTCAAAATTGTAAAATTTCAAGTCACAACACTACATGTATATTCATCAACCAGCAACAACCTTCTATATGTTAAGAACTAGGGGGACCTATGTAATGACCCACATTTCATCAATTATTAGTTCTTAAATAAAGAAGCTACCGGAAGGATCCCTGAGTGAGTCACCACCCACTAGGGAGAGACGAGGTACGGGGGATACGCCGACATGACGTCACCCTTCCACCTCTCTCTCTCCCGAGCTAACGAAATGAGTATATAAGCTCACTCAGGGATGCTTCCTCATGCCAATCTAGTCAAGTCTATCGCCTTTATCATTTCGCTCTCAAACCTTCTCCTCAAACAGGAATCTCCTCGAAGTACTAGGCTCACTAGGTAAATATCCCGTCTTCCCGTCGGTGTGGTTATGAACCGCCGAGGCTGACGGGCTAGCTACCTTCACAGTGCTTAGCACCTCGGTGTGGTTATGAACCGCCGATGCGACAGCACTTCATGTTAGGCTAGGGAACACTCTCTTAGTTGAGTAGGAGTTAAAGAAGAAACAAACGCCGCAGCGAGAAGGTCAGCTCCTTCACTCGCCGACACGCAGACATAACAGTTAGAATTTCCAGTTCATTAGGTATAAGCTGATCTACAATCCTCCTGGTAACTCATACCAGCTACGACTCGCACAGCCTTCCTTTGGCTAGAAAAAATGGTGGAGGAAGCTGCAGAATGCCCCCAACTGAGGATGGCATATACATCTCCGCTATGGAAGCAGGCATGAAAAGCTGCCAGAACGGCTGACCTTGTCAGTCTCTCGGATAGGCGCCTCAAAAGAAAGATGTTGCTGCCGAGACATGACCGAATGAGGACATTGGTACCCGATAGTTGCCGTTAAATAGATAGAACTAAAGTAGAACCCTTTTCTGATGGACAAAACGACTTAGGTTTGTTCATGATTTTAATGAAATATCATATTTTTCAAACACCAAAAACATGAGTACACATTTAAAATAATAGTTACCCGATAGTTGCCGTTGCATAGAGAGAACTAAAGTAGAAATCCTTTCTGATGGACAAAACGACTTAGGTTTGTTCATGATTTTAATAAAATATAATCTTTTTCAAACACCAAAAACATGAGTACACATTTAAAATAATAGTTACCCGATAGGTGCCGTTGCATAGATAGAACTAAAGTAGAACCCCTTTCTGATGGACAAAACGACTGAGGTTTGTTCATAATTTTAATAAAATATAATCTTTTTTAAACACCCAAAACATGAGTACACATTTTAAAATGATAGTTAATGTTTTCCAGTGAGACAAAATTATTATGTATGAAAATGCTGCCTCTTCCTGTCTGAGCTCCAGACCCGGAAAATTTGTATAACTTTCTGCAAAATGTGTATAACTTGTTCTTTGTTCCCAGGAAGCTCGCTAGGGGTCTATTATAATTAACCAGGGTTTATTACCCACCCCTGCAGCTCTCCAACGGTATTCGACTTTTCAACGGTGCACCGTGCTGGGATTATTACTTTTGCAAAAACACGACCCTCTAGTAGTTTCGTCCCTTCTTTTTCGTAGTAACCTCACGGGCGTTGTTCTTAGTTTTTTCCCTTGTTTTAATTCTTCCTCGTTCCCTCTCTTTTGTTTTACAATTCTCCTCTCCTCTCGTATTTTCGTCTTTTTTTTCGTTCGCTTCAACGTTTTATTTTCCTCTGCTTTTCCCTTTTGTATTCACCAGAAGAAAAGATCTCTTTTCCCATAGTCATTTTCTTTCTTTTTGTGTCTTACATCAAATTACGAAACAACACGCTTTACTGTGGTATAATGTACCTACAACTGCCAGTTCCCACGCGATGTTTGCTTTCTTAGATAGTATATAATAACTTCGAATGGGGACTCTCAGAGATATCAAATTAAAGTACCGCAAATGGAACCATTCATTGAAAGAAAAAAGTTTTTACGATCCACAACCCCTATTGGATTTTTAGTTTGATGAACATCCATCCCAATGTTGGGGATAATCATTAGGACCTAATAAGAATACCTGGTATTCTTATTGCCCACACATTACCTATGTCGTTTTTGTGATGTTACATTACTTTACTGCAAACCTACCCTACTTTTTAGGACGTCTCACAGTAAGACTTATTATTATGAGATCAACCTGTGGTGAAGGAGGACAACGTTCAACGGAGGATTAAATAACCACTTACAAATCCATTTTATACCATTCCTAATCCAAATCCTCGAAAAAAAGCTCAGGCATATGTCTGTAAAATTTATGTATGTGGGTATGAATGTTGTGTTTCAGTGTAAGTGTAACTAAATCTTGTGTACTCTGCTCAGGCCCTAGTTTCCAACCGATTTCATGGATACTACTAGTACTTGAATGGATACTACTTAATTATTTCGAGTTAAGAAAACCTCATGTAGACAGTCGGTACTTTCGAATGTACATGCGTAACAGAGATGATGCTACTAGTAGAAGCCAAAGGAGTACTTGGGGGAAAGTGTGACGTATTACCGAACCGTATCGAATTACCGTAAACTATTCTCCTTTGTCGTTTAGTGTTACACCCAGGAGGAACATGTTAAATGGAGCTACGTAATGTTATTAGGCACCTCCTGTCTAGTCTCCACGTTGACTTGGCGGCTCTTGAGAGGGTTCACCGGATTATTCGGCGGCTATGAAATTTGGGAACCTCTTCGAGGTTAAAAGATCGAGGTCGACCACTAAAGCCGATCAAGTGACTTGAGAAAGCATAAGTCATTGTTATCTTGATTTGAATTTTTGATGTAGGTACATAACAGAGATTTTACGTGGCATCTATCCACCATAATCTTTTGAGTTTAATTACGAGGAACGATTAAAGGCCATTATCGGACTTTGTAATAGAAGATGACTGGAAAACAATATTTTTTGGTGATGCATGCATTCCAAGGGATGTCCCATTGGATAAGGATTAATTAAATACCAACCAGTAAGCGATAAAACATTCATTCCTATTAACCTTTCTAGTGGGCGTCGGTGGTCTAGTGGACAGTGTACCGGACTGCGGTGATAGGATGAGGACCGTCTTGCGGGGACGCGCGTTCGAGTCTGGTCGTCGCAGAAAGTTTTCTGTCTATTACACGATCGGCAATCTCTCGTCCCAACCCAGGGCGGTGATGTTTGGGAAGCCATGAGCGAAATCATCAGAACAAATTCTGATCTCCCCTTAGGGAGACAGCTGATGACGTCCGCGACGCCAAGAATGGCAGTCGGACGAAAATTCAACCTGAAATGGTTGCTTACTTTACTTTACTTTTACTTTACTTTACTTATTAACCTTTCTACTGCAGAAAATAGTTTCACCCAAAGTAATATAGTTAGTAAGATGAGAATGTATCATTATTTTTAGCATTATGAGAGCACAAAACTAGATATTTCGATATCGGAAAGTAGATAACCATCCTCTCTCACAATAAGCCACTATTTCTATTTATATTCAGTTTCCAGCGACGTGGGGGGGCCTTGAATTAGAACAGCTTTTTAAAATCTAAGATCTTCGATGCCCAACATACGAGTTCGATTCACTCCCTGTCACCCCTACAACCAACGATGCCAGCCTTTTCCAACAGTGGTGTTAGGTCGTAACGTTGGACTTTTAAGTATTCTGTTGCTTTTAGTAGGTAGTTCGTAGGAAATTATATCCGTATTCGAGGTGAAACACCCAAAAACCAACGAATTATGAGACTTCTGGTGTCCTGGCACCATAGTGACACCATTGATTCGTTACATGGTGGCACGAAGAACAGTTCATAGAAATCCACATGTATTCTATTTATCTTCCTTGAATTTCAATGCTTTTGGGAACGGAAATGTTTGGGTATAATTAGTAAGCCTTAATAGGAACCAAATATTCAAAATCGAGTATTTACTCAATATTATCCACCGACTCGCTCCCTAACCGTGCAATTTTCGATTCTGGTGACGTAATGGAGAAATCGGAAGTTGTCTCAATCAAGAATAAATAAATAATCTTGCAAATCGGTTGAGAATTTAGGACTTGGCAGTGAGCTTAAATCTAATACTTGGAAAAAATTGGAGGAATGATTCCGTAGTTGTGGAGACGACGAGAAATTCGCCATAAAATGGATGAAATAGCAATGAATTATATTATATAATGTCTATAATAGACATCACACTACGAATAAGGTATATTATGTAATGTCTATAATAGACATCACACATTCCCTGAAAATTTCATCAAAATGGGACTGTGACTTCTTATAGTTCTCCCCGTTACAAGGATTTTCGACCCTGTGTGACAAACAGACACGAAACTAAAACTGTTCAGGAGCTAACGTAAAACAACGGAACAATTTTTATTAAAACGTAAAACACGGAACAATTTTTATTTTGGAGGGAATTTTATTTTTTAATGTTGAAAAGTGAAAACAATACTCACCCTACCTTGGTAGATAGACTCTTGAGCAAAATTATTCAAAATACCTACCTATTCCAAGGAAGAATAATGTTTTAACCGGCGATAATATCAGCAAAATCAGACCATGATTTCTTCATTGTCACATTGCAAGGAATTAACCGCAAACAGACCTGTAATCCTACCTGCGACAACAACTTACTCAAAGTAATAATTATTTTACATCACCATTTTCATTGACTCGAATTCACAAAGTTTGTGTCAAGCAATTGACCAACAGGCAAGAAATGAAAACGATTTTAAAAGCGCTAAAGCACAAAAGTTGGTATTTCCATCATGCTGTGCCAGGGACAACAATTCGAGAGAATTTTCCTAAAATTCCATCACAAATTGTAGGTTTAAGAACCTAAAAACTGGCTACTCGAACCCTATCGATGTTTTCTGGGGAAGTGACGGGATTCTGAGTCTCCCTTCCGATCATAGGCATACTATCACAGGGCACATTATGTCATGTCTCAAAAGCAGTTACCCACGGATTAGGTACTTTGAGAGACGATATTGGACCTCAAACGGAAGGTACGACGAACGGCGATGGTCAGGCTTTTTGTTGAGGTTTGTATTGAACTCATTTCCACGGTGTATGGAATTTATTCCCGTGTATTTTCTACTCATGAACTTATCTATTATGTTAGTATTACCAGTCCAATTCGGATCTACAAAACGTACAGATACAGTGAAATGTGCTCGAATTCCCTTTTCGCTCCGTTTCTGGAAAGAGAACAACCGAATCGTTCGTGAAAGATTAACAGTATCAGTTCGTTAGATGTATCCGAATGATAAGACCAGCGAGATTGTGTTTCGCCGTCAGGTAGAAATTACGTGATACCGCCCAACTGTGAGAGTGTGCTCTAAAAAGCAAACTTTAAATTGGATTCCACAACTTGCACGAACGCTGGGGAGCGAAGATTGCCAGAATAACGTTTGGGGTGACCATATCAAAACCGTTTACGGTGAAATACGCTCACGTAAACGGTAAAAATTGTCATTTCCTCTATTTGCTCTTGAAGTTTTACGGTCAAGTGGATTAGGGTGATTCTATCAGACTCTATTTTCACAGCATTGATCGGCAATGGGGATCAATACAGAAAAATTTCCTCCTAGATGTACGGCGAAAAAGTGACTTCGTCTTCAACAGTCTGCAATTTTTCAAATGATAAAAAGCGATACTCTACTTACTTCACGGTACCTATCTCTTATTTTTAGAAATCTTTCCCCTCCACAAGATAAAACTTTAAAATTAAAGTTTTGAGACTTTAATACTTTACTTGCTCATTAAAAGATTGCTTCTGTTTCCATATAGATACGGATAGAAAGTTCATAGACATAATCGTTCAAATTATCCCTATAGGCATAATAACTTCTTCATATTGTGGTTTGTCAATTCGAAAAAATGTCAACATTATCTTGAGAGATGAAGTTCCGAACTGATGAATTGATTAGAGGTACTGATAAAGCAAGAATGATGTCACGCGCCCAAGCAAAGAACGTACAGGATAACTCAGTTATTCAACACAATAATAATATTTTCTTGATAGGACATAATTATATATTCTGAGAACCCCCGTGTGAAAACAAGGGGAATCGCCCTTCAAAACCATTCAAACAGAGGCTTCGAAAGATATGTTTTAAGATCAAATGTTTATGAAGATGGAAGTGCTGACTTGGAAATAATTTATCTTTTGGTTATTTTGAAACGTTGAAAATAGTACGAGCGCTACTTATGAAACAATTCAGACAAGACTGATCAGACATATGAGCAACAAAGCTAACTTTTGTTTGATTATTTGACCGGATTAATAAGGTCATGTATCTGTGAGGGGTGTCGGTCACCTGGGTGAGCGATGAAGCCTTTAACGTAGCATAAATGTCTCACCTGTTCAACCTGAGGCATGTAATTTCAGGCTCACATCGGTAAATAATATGACATAATTTAAAATAATTTTCAGTGATCCTGGAGAGATTGTGTGGTACATTTCAGCAAAAATTAAAATTTGATCAGTCCTACTAATCCATCCTATCAATTCTAAATCCATCAGATTGGTACCATTAGAATCTTCAAGGGAAGTACTCTTTGATGGCTGAAATTCCATTCCCTCGCACAAAGTTACACGAACCCTTTTTACGATAATTTTTATTCGATTAAAGTCACCAAGAAAGACCACTTTCACGATGGAAAGTTAGTTTTAGAGCACCCACCTTAGTTTTGTAGCCAATAAACTGCTCATGAGGTTTGCAATCGCTCAGAAAAAACCCCATCAACATTTGTGCACCGGTTCGAGGGTAATTGAGCACACGAAATACATAAAATGTATGTATTTTATCGAAAACTATATAAACATCTATTGTGTCTGTTCATTTGTATTTAATACAAATGAACAGACACAATAGATATTCATATAGTTTTCGATAGAAACGTTGTTTTACAGAAAGCCACACTGGATTTTTCCAGGTTGAATAGCGAAAAAGGAGTAAACAAACCTCTCAATTGATAACTTTAAATCCAAAAGCCACTATATCAGATGACGAGGGGGGAAAAAACATTCGTGTTTTCCCAAGTAAGAAGATAACTGGATGGTCTCCACGGGAAAAGGGCGTAGAGAAGTGGCTGTAGGAAGAAGCAGATGGAGGAAGGAGACGGTATCTCCGACCTAGTTCCTTGAATGATAGCAAACGCCGCTCCCGTTCCGCCACACCACTTATCCGCGTTAACAGTTGGAACGGTTTACCTTCCGAGAAACTTCACTGGCTTCTTGTCCTCTAGGGAGCACGATGGGGTTAGATGAAGAGATCGTGTGATACCGCTGATGAATTGCAATTATTTATCCTAATGTACCAAAGGGAATTTTTTTCCGAGATAAACTCAACAAATTACCGACACATTTGAGTCTATGCAATGCAATTTATCCTAATTTAGGTACCAATAGGGATTTTTTTACAAGGTAAACTCAAAAATTCTACCAATATAAGTATAGGTACTAATCTCCTCCCAATGAGGTATCCATCCTCTTATCAAAGGAGTGCAACTGCAAATGTGGGTTCTCCAAACCCAAAACGTTTACTGACAGACTCCTAACAATTTCGAGAATACATTTGTTGCTACTCCTTTTTTCAGTCGAAGATAAAAACCCTTTTTAGGAGCAAAAGCAAAAGAAAATAATTTTATTATTCCATCAGAATTATCACAAAATGTACAAGATAGTGTCTAAGGAGCCCCATTTAAAAAGTTGCACCGGTGTTGCACTAATGGTCGTGTGAGCTTGCTTCTTCAGTTACTGATACTCCAAAAGTTACTAAATTAGGTTATTTTTAAGTTTAGGTTTTACGGATATTGTCTTTTAATTGCACTGTATTTGAATCAGTATAAATTACAACGCGAGCGATGTACCACAAAAAAAAAAAAAAAAAAAACGTCAAAGGCCCCTGGTAAAACTAATGCGGTTCAAATTTGAGAGAATATCCATGAATTATGTCTATCCCTAATAATCGTTCCATATTATATTCAATCGTTCTCACACCTTGAGTACAGTCTTTTATATTTCATGAAATGCAATCGCTCGATTTTTGTATGATATACAGAATAATCATTTCCATAACAGTTTGTGATGAATTATAATGCAATCTGGTAGGCATGTAATATTTTGGAAAATGTATTCAATTTTGCTTCCGAGTCTACCAAGGTAGCGGAAGCTTTGTTTTCACTTTTCAAGGACAAAAAAAAAAGTTCTCCAACATCAAAATTTTCACTCGCGTTTTGCGTTTTAGACCTTTCTGAACAATTTTGGTTCCGTGTCTGTCTGTCTGTCTGTCTGTCCGTCTGTCATCAATTCCTTGTAACGCGCATAACTATACGAAGTTATTGTCCGATTTCGATGAAATTTTCAGGGATTGTGCTGGTTGGTGTGTAGACGGTCCCCTATGAAAATCATCATCCTTGGACTGATAGAAGCGACTGCGCATGCGCAAACGTGAATTCCTTGTAACGGCCATAACTTCTACATTTTCCATCCGATTTCAATGAAATTTTCAGGGATGTTACAGATTAGAGTTTAGATGGTCCCCTATGAAAATCATCATCCTCGGACTGATAGAAGCGACTGCGCAGGCGTAAACGTGAAATCCTTGTAACGGCCGTAACTACCACATTTTCCATCCGATTTCAATGAAATTTTCAGGGATGTTACAGATTAGTGTTTAGATGGTTTCCTATGAAAATCATCACCCCCGGATTGATAGTAGCCGATGCGCATGCGCGAACGTGAATTGCTTGTAACAGTCATAACTTCCACAATTTCTACCCGATTTCGATGACATTTTCAGGGATTACGCTAATTAGGTTGTAGATGGTCCCCAATGAAAATCAAGGCCTTGGAATCTTACAGTAGCCTCTGCGCATGCGGAAACGTAAAATCCTTGTAACAGCCGTAACAGTCGCGTGTGACGTGAGGATCTCAAACCCTACTCCAGCAACCCCTCTATAGGACAGTGAGCAATGCTCTGGACTCCCACCCTGGAGTCCCTGGTTCATATCCCTGTCAAGCTGAGAAATTTTTAGATCCAATCACTACCGCACTTACATTTTTCGTCCGAATTTGATGAAATTTTCTAGGATTGTCCAGATTAGCGTGTAGATGGTCCCCTATGAGGGTAGTGAAAGGTACTTAGAGATTGGTGTTTTCAGATTAACTACTATGCATCGGATCATCTATACAATCGGGTTATGGATACGAGGAAGCTATGTGCCACACCCACTTGGCAGACGTTTTTCAATGTACTTGTTTGAAAATTCTATGTAATGATTTTACTTTATTATATTAAATATAATAAAGTAAAATCATTACATAGAATTTTTTATATTTTTATATTTATTATATTAAATATAATAAAGTAAAATCATTACATAGAATTTTCAAACAAGTACATTGAAAAACGTCTGCCAAGTGGGTGTGGCACATAGCTTCCTCGTATCCATAACCCGATTTTCCGATATTCCGATCCATACCCGATCAAATTTTGATCACGTATGAGTTCAGGTTTTCACTTATGAATATCTTAGTGGTATAGATTGTATTTCAAATAGTAGTTGTAGCAGTCTGTTGAAGGAACCTGAAGAAGCATAGGAATGGAATCTTGAATGAATGTTCTCGTAAAACGTATTTATTACTTAAAAATATATTGCTTCCGAGTCTACCAACGTAGCGGAAGCTTTGTTTTCACTTTTCAAGGAAAAAAAAGAAGTTCTCCAAAATCAAAAATTTTCACTCGCGTTTTGCATTTTAGACCTTTCTGAACAATTTTGGTTCCGTGTCTGTCTGTCTGTCTGTCTGTGTGTCTGTGTGTCTGTCCGTCTGTTGTGTAGATGTTGTGTAGATGTTGTGTAGACGGTCCTCTATGAAAATCATCATCCCCGGACTGATAGAAGCTACTGCGCATGCGCAAACGTGAATTCCTTGTAACGGCCATAACTTCCACATTTTCCATCCGATTTCAATGAAATTAACAGGGATTATGCCGAATTAGGTTGTAGATGGTCCCCAATGAAGATTATCACCCCCGTAATGATAGTAGTAGGTAGTAAAGTAAAGTAAGCAACCATTTCAGGTTGAATTTTCGTGCGACTGCTATTCTTGGCGTCGCGGACGTCATCAGCTGTCTCCCTTGTGTCATCAGATGTCTCCTTCGATTATTTAGGGATTCGGGAGTGATTAAGAAAGACGCGCGATTAGACGACGACTGAGAGTGGTTTTTTATAGAGGATGTCACAGGTTAACAGTGCTGTGAACCCCTCGCGGAACACGCTCCTTGAGAGGGAAAATAACAGTTCTCTACTGTTACATCTTTCCTTTTCACAGAAAAATTAATTTATCTCCTTCTTTGTTATAATTTGTTCTTACAATACAAAATTTATTATAAGAATGGGATTCACATGTCATTGTACTGATTAATAAAATAAAATAACTGGTAACTGTAGAAATTAATTGAATACATTGGTTTTGGCGCTCCGCCATGAATGAAACTGCAACAGGTGATTGCAACCTGCTTGTTACCTTCTAGAAATCCGGGAGAGAGCAGTACGCATGACTGAGATATCAATTTTATTCTCAAATGAATTTAACTTCTGTTAACAACTAGGTATAATTAATTCGTAATTGCTTTGATCTTTTAATTGACGTCGGAGTTTTCGATGCTATATCGGTGTTTGGTCGGTAGTGTGTCCCTATCGCGGAGTGAATATCTTTTACGTTGAGGACTCTGGTGAACTGCTGTGGTTGTTGGTGTTTTCAAATCGTGATTATTATCTGTTTTTACAATAAAATCTCTTCTGTTTCTCCGTATAATGTCTCCTTGTTCGCCCTGAATAATCCACGACCTGGGAGTTGAAGACTCCTTGATAATTACTCCTTGGTTCCATTTGTTGTTGAGTCGGAAAACTATGGGGGCATTGACTCTAGGAACAGGTAAAGGTTTTGCATTTCTATCGTAATATTTCTTTTGATACAGTTGAGCGGATTTAATTTTTTGTGCAATTATGTTTTTGTTAAAAGGTTTTATGGTTAGTTCCTTCTCTCTAAAATTGAATTCATCTCGTAGTGAACGGCCCAACATAAGCAGACTGGGTGAGATACCCAAACTAGGAATTTCCGTGTTCCTGTAGTGCATGAGCAATATAAAAGGGTTTTGGTTCGTCTTTGAACATTTACGTATTATGTTCTCAACTATTTTTACACCTGTTTCGGCCATCGCATATCCTTGACTGTAATGTGGACTGCTGGTAATGAGTTCAATGTCATTTTTTTCCAAGTATGATCTAAATTCATAGCTAGAAAAAGGGTTATTGTCCGATAAAATAGTGTTAGGGAAACCGTAGCTAGCAAATACTTTTTGGTTTTTTTTATTATCAGGACAGCAAATTGCAAAATGATTTGGTTCTCTACATTTACAACAAATTTCATCATAAGCTAGGCAATTTCCGAAGGAATGCTCTGAATTACACTTTTTACATAGGTATTTTCGGCTTTTGTTTGTAAATGTATCAAACTTCCTATTGTCCCTACGATATTCTCTCTGACCTTGCTCTCTCATTGCGTCTACCTTCTGACTGGCTTCAGGTTCCTTCTCGCTGAAGTCCTTAATCTCAACTTTTCGGTTGTGTTGTTTTTGTTGTATTAATCAGTACAATGACATGTGAATCCCATTCTTATAATAAATTTTGTATTGTAAGACGTCGTGTAGCTGGCAGATCTCGATGACCTTCTCCAAAGTCAGCTTGTCGCCTTCGTCCAGGAGTCTGTGCAGGAGATCCTTGTCGGGTACTTGGGAAACTAACCGGTCTCGTACCATGTCGTTTCGGTCCACATAATCACACGATGCAGCAGCGATTTTCAACGCAGTTGCATATTCGATAAGGGATTGGCCGGGGTTCAAGATTAGCTTATTGAATTTGCAACGCTCATGAAGTACGTTTTTCTTTGGGGCGAAATATTTTGTAAATTCGCCGACTACGTCGCTGTATTTTTGCAGGACCTCCGTCTCTTCTGGGGCCGTTCCATCGCTTTTGGGGACCAACATTTGGTCTGCCACGAAGGTGTTATATATTTCGACACCGCGTGGACCTAGATGGTTCAATAATATGGCGATTTAACCTCGTTTGAGTCCGATTTCCGCTTCGCAGCCAGTAGGTAGAAAATAAAATTCTGCAGCCAATCAGCCCATTCTTTCTTGAGGTTTGGAGCCTCAAAGTTGAATGGTGGTGGAGATTTTGCATCCGCCATGGTGCTGTGGTGACGAAACACTTCTGGTTGAGGACGCGTTATTTTCACTTCCGGAATTAATCCGAATTCATTAACTGAATTCACGGGAATTCGTGTCGAGGCGTTCTGCGCGAGTGAAACGGTGCTCAGTGTTTTTTCGAATAACTAATAATAATTATTATTATATACTTATTTTATATATATTTATTATAATTATTATATACTTAATGCCGTATAGTGCAACATACCAAGGCTGATTTTTAAAGTGAGTGTTGTTGAGGTTTTTGTTACGCAATGTTTGTTGATTTTGAGTATCAAGCATTCCTATATCGTTTTAAAATCTTTGTGATCAAAAATGTTTCACATGATATATTCGTACAAACTTCCAAGATTGCCAACTTTCAGCCGCACTTAAACTTGAACGTACAACTAAGTATGGCGGAATTTCCGGAAATCCAAGAAATCAATATACATTTAATTCATAGTGAATATTAGTTCTGAAGGCCAATTGAATGAGGAGTTTGATTCCAAAAAGTATTAAAGACCATTTTTATTGATATTGAGTTAACACTTGCCCATGGTTTTAGGGGGGGGGGGGGGTGTACCAAGTTCTTCACAAAAATGCGAACGTTTTGGAGCAAAACATATATTCTATTCCCTTAAAGAACGAGTGAATATCCCGTCTACTTTCAAAAGGTACTATATCCATCACAATGGCGGTCTCCTATCTGTTATTTGTTGTTTATCTGTTTCAAAAAGTATCCTATCCACTTCGTTTGATTTCAAAAAGTACTTTATCTAGGTACTTCGTTTATTCCAAAAATTACTATATCCACTTCGTTTGATTTCAAAAAGTACTTTATCCACTTCGCTTGATTCCAAAAAGTACTATATCTACCTCGTTTGATTTCAAAAGGTACTAAACGCCAAGTTTTTTTTCAAAAAGTACTATATCCATAAATCTGATTTATCAAATCTCGTTCAAAATTATTTCAAACTTTGACCTAATTAAGCTTATTTCCAAAAATATTTAATATAATTTAGAAATATGTAAAAATAACATCATTGGTTTATACCACGTTTTTAGGTCGCTATGGTTTTTTGCGTTTATCTTACGTTTGACCGAAATGGATATAGTACCTTTTGGAATCAAACTCCTCAATTATATCAACTTAGTAGTTGATACTCTCATTTACAAAAACCAAATCACTCCTCACGGTTACCGCATGGTTTGCGGAGCTGTCAGTCTTAACCCACCAAAAGATCTGAAAATAAATTGACGTTTTGAATCATTGAACATTTCAGAAAAATTAGCATATTGAAAATAAATAAGTATTAAGGGTTATATAGAATGAATTTGGTTGGACTGTACTCAGTTCGTTTGTGACCATCCAGGAAAAACATCATTAACTGGAGTGCCTCTTGACTCCCTTTAAAGCCGTCATTTGGAACGCGGAAAGGAAAACTCAGAACCGAATAATGAGATATCATGAGTAACTCTCATGGGTCAGAATTCCCAGTTTTTTTTTCACATTCGAACAAATTAAATGAATAATTACTAATTTATCACACAATCGGTTAGTCTATACAGAAAAAGAGAGTGAAAATTTACATTTTGACTAAACGCTCAAGTTGGGATAGTGGCCAAGAAGTCCTGGGAAAGGGCATCTCGGTTCACATTCCTCGTCAACGCTAAATTAGCGTTACCTAAGTGGATTTTGCTTCCGAGTCTACCAAGGTAGCGGAAGCTTTGTTTTCACTTTTCAAGGACGAGAGAAAAAAATTTCTCCAAAATCAAAATTTCCACTCGCGTTTTGCGTTTTAGACCTTTCTGAACAATTTTGGTTCCGTGTCTGTGTGTCTGTCTGTCTGTGTGTGTCTGTCTGTGTGTCTGTCTGTCTGTGTGTCTGTCCGTCTGTCATGATTTCCTTGTAACGCGCATAACTATACGAAGTTATTGTCCGATTTCTATGAAATTTTCAGGGATTGTGCGGGTTAGTGTGTAGACGGTCCCCTATGAAAATCATCATCCCCGGACTGATAGAAGCGACTGCGCATGCACAAACGTGAATTCCTTGTAACGGCCTTAACTTCTACATGTTCCATCCGATTTCAATGAAATTTTCAGAGATTATGTAGATTAAGTTGTAGATGGTCCCCTATGAAAATCATCGGCCCCGGACTGATAGAAGGGTCTGCGCATGCGCAAACGTGAATTTCCTTGTAACGGCCATAACTTTCACAAATTTCCACTCGATTTCGATGAAATTTTCAGGGATTATGTGGATTAGATTGTAGGTGGTCCCCTATGAAAATCATTGCCCCCGGACTGATAGAAGCGACTGCGCATGCGCAAACGTGAATTCCTTGTAACGGCCATAACTTCCACATTTCCAATCCGATTTCAATGAAATTTTCAGGGATGTTACAGATTAGTATATGGATAATCCCCTATGAAAATCATCACCTTCGGACTGATAGTTGCCATTGCGCATGCGCAAACGTGAATTTCCTTGTAACGGCCCTACTTTCTACATTTTCCATCTTATTCCAATGAAATTCTCAGGGATGTTACATAGTAGTGTTTGGATGGTCCCCTATGAAAATCACAGATAATTGTTTTTCATAGAGGGATTCTTTCATAGAGCAATGGTCTCCTGTGAGAATCTCAAATCCCATTGATCGCAGGTCATCGGTAGCTCAGAGGATAGAGTCTTGATTAAAGCTCTTAAGGTCGCGAGTTCGAAACCCAGCCGAGGCCATGTATTTTGGTTTATTATTTTCAATAATAAGCCTTTGGAATCGAGCAAGAAAAAAAAAATTTTAACCCCCCCTCAAAATTTGATGTTTTACGTTTCAAGGTACGTAGAATCCGAAAATCGAATAAAAAAATTTCCGTCCGTCCGCCGTACGCCGTACGCCGTACGCCGTCCGCCGTCCGCCGTCCGCCGTACGCGGCACTTTTCTTAGCAACACTGGACCGATTTGGTTCAAATTTGGTATATGGGCTCCATTTGGGGTCTAGTTGTGCCGCGAAGCTTTTGGTTGATGTAGGTCACTTCTAAGGGGTGAAAATTAAGGGTGGAAATTTTCAAGAGTGCCCTAGCTCGAAAACTCTCGAAATAAAGGTATCGTTTTTTCACCAATTTTAAATAGTACAGAATTTTAAAAAATTTTTGAGACCACCCGGAGCTCTGTAGGACAAACCGTTCGGTCCCTACGAGTATTTGAAGGTTTTCCTTCGATAAAACAGAATCATGAGTGTGAATCGCAAAAGAGGTCTAATCGCCGTTCAAATTTTATCTGACTAAAATGCGATCGCTGTACATTTCTTCGATTTGTATACAGTTTTGCCTTCTGCGTAACCAGTAATCAAATTTCCATATCAAGCTTTCTATTTTTCGAATCGAGTGTGAAGCGTTTAGTTCTTTCTAATAAACTTGATTGTGAAGGTGTGAAGCCATTATAGTGTGGTAGGTAGTACCTACCAATAGGTAGGTGTGGTAGGTAAAAAAAATTGGTAGGTAAAACAATGTTTGTAGGTAAAAAACGCTGCAAATCATTGCTCACTGATCAGCTGAGTGAGCTCCGAAGCCATTTTCAATGCTATTGAATGGAAGTGCTCTTCCAGGCGTCTCCAGCATTCGAGGAGATATTCTTCACTCCTCACATCACTGATCAGCTGAGTGAGCTCCAAAGCCATTTTCAATCCTATTGAATGGAGGTGCTCTTCCAGGCGTCTCCAGCATTCGAGGAGATCTTCTTCACTCCTCACATCATTGATCAGCTGAGTGAGCTCGAAAGCCATTTTCAATCCTATTGAATGGAAGTGCTCTTCCAGGCGTCTCCAGCATTCGAGGAGATCTTCTTCACTCTTCTGATCACTGATCAGCTGAGTGAGCTCCGAAGCCATTTTCAATCCTATTGAACGCAGGAGCTGAAATTTGAGAGGGAAGGTCAAGGGAGAATACAGATGGTGGTAGGTGCTATTGATGGAGAACCAGTGATCTATACAGAAGGATGATCTATACAGAAAATAATAAACCTTTGAGCAATGATTTGCAGCGTTTTTTGATCCAATCACATACACCTACTCACTTAATTTTTCATCCGAATTTGATGAAATTTTCTAGGATTGTCCAGATTAGCGGGTAGATGGTCCCCTATGAGGGTAGTAAAAGGTACTTAGAGATTGGTGGTTTGAGATTAACTACTATGCATCGGATCATCTATATATTCGGGTTATGGATACGATGAAGCTATGTGCCACACCCACTTGGCAGACGTTTTTGTTTTGCGCAGTAGAAAGGTAAACCAAAATTTATGTTTTATCGCTCAGATACTGCCTCAAATTGAACGTCTAAATCCTCGTCCTATGAGATTTTCTCTAGGATCTATGATGCATGGTACAATAATTAAAACTATAAAAATCGTATTTAATGAAATTTCAACTCTGTTATGTTCAAAATGTGAACCTTTTATACCTACAGCGATCACACCCATTACTTTATATTAAACTTTAAGTACGTACACTGAGGGTATAGAATGGGGCCCTTAACAATACTGGCCTGGAGCCAGATTCCCCAGAGCATTTTTATTTACCTACTCTGAATTTGTTGTATAATTGTGTATTCCACCCTTCAGAAGTTCTGCCGCACCACTGCTGGGAAGTAATGTCGAGATATCCCCATTTTATTACATAATATAAAGGGACCTTTAAGATATTAATTTTGTTTCTACTATTTTTCAATGGAACCAGTTATACTTACTTGTATTTCATTCTTATTATGAACTGACTTGTAGTTTCATAGGTAGCTATAATTTGCATGTTAGAACGATGAAATATTGATACTACCGAATGAAATTTCATTACGACTCTGCTTATAAAATGTGAAGAGACGTTCCTACACATTTGATCAGTCGTCTCTTAAATGTTTCACAACTGCCCATCAAGGGTGTGTGAACCAAATATTGCAAGAAGTCTTCAGTTAACGAGAAATGACTTTTAACTCATACTGCTTGCTGATCTTAGTTATACTGTTCCTTATTAGCTCAATTTGCAGCTGTTGTTCATTTGATGATCAATGAAAAAGCTGGATTCGACGCTCGTTCAGCTAATTTGACTTTTCCAGTGGGAATGTAAACACTATCAGTGTTTTAGTGGATGGAAATGGATAAAGGTACTTTTTTATCGCCCAAACTTAAAACTTCATTGGGAGTCCGGTGTTGAGTACTCATACAGATACATCGAAAAATTCATCGTTCAACGATGAAGCTCAATTGAGAAGACCACATTTTCAGTCAAAACTGCAACTAATGTAGGTACCACAAACGTTTCCTAAGAACGAACGTATTCACCGATTTGACATCACAAAAGAAATTTTTCACGGCGAAGGAGGAAGTTTGAAAAAATCAACTATATGAAACCATCAACCGGTAAATCAACTCTCCATCCGTCATTTAAAACAAATATCATCTTCCTTGCTGTTACGTTTTGACGGACTAAAACAAGTTTTAACGGGTTTTAATGAGTTTTTACAGAGGTTATTCGGTTTCAAACATTTGCCACGTAAGAGCATCATCAGATTTCAATTTAAAATCAAGATGTACCAACCCACTATACCACTAGCGGCTATTTAGAAATTTTCCTATTCATTTTTATTCAGAATTGTGGACTTTACCTCCCTTAAATTTGAAGATTACAATTTTTTCCAGCTCTATTCCGAAGTTTTTTTTTTAAGTGAAAATAGTAAATCAAACCTAAAAACTTAACCTTACCTACCTTTAACCTTACCTATAACCTTTGGCCTATCTCTTCAATTCTCATAAATTTCCTCCCATAGAGTTCTATATCACTGTTGTATGTGCAGGGGTGAATGTAGGAAGGAGGATTCCAGGTCACTTGCGAGTCTAACCTTCATCACTGGTACCAGTTGGTGCAGAGGTGAGCGGCCACGAGCGTAGAGAGGTCGATTCATCGAAATATCGACCATGAGAAATGTAAGAGCCATTCTCTCGACACTCCCTTTCCAAATCACAAGTGCAGCGGCTACGTATTAACACCACTGGAATTGTGACGTCACGACCAGGTCTTCTCACTTCGCTTTACATCCAGAAGGGATGGATCCCTTCCCTTTGTCAGGGGGATGTTGGTGCTTCACCCGGGGATCCGGTTTACTGATGCGCAGTGTCATTGTTCAATATGACGTGCATGACGATATCCACACTTGTCCCCCTGGTCGCCTCTTCGCCCGAAAATAATCACTGCAAATACGTCAAAGGCAGGAAGGCTTCCTCTTGTTTCGGATCACAGGAACTCACGTCTCAACCTGTCAAAGTGTTGTCGTGATGTAACTTTAAGGGGGTCTCAGTCAGTCGCCGTTCGTTTTTAGTATTTAGCGAAATTGAAAGCCAAAAAACGTTAAAATTTTTAAAAATTTGAAATTTGAAATTTTAAAGGATTTTAGAAGTAAGAAAAATGGGAAAAAATATTGAATAAACAGGTTTTTTTCATGTTTTTCCATAGTTTCCTGGCAATTATTGTTCGATTTCGATGATTCCTGTGGCAATATTTCAGTTTTTCAATTTCCTAGGGCCGTGCACTAATGAATTTCTAAAATCCTTTAAAATTTCAAATTTAGGTATACATTTTTAAGTTTTTGCGCCTTCGATTTCCTGAAATACTGACCCGGAACGAGGAACGAACGGCGACCGTCTGAGACCCCTTTACTGAAAATACTAACCCCGGTATTTGCCATCCTTCATAATCACAGGAAACTCCCTCACTGGTTCAGCAACGACACTCGTAGAGGACTGTTCAGGGGAAAATCCACACATTAGGTACCTCAAAATTACCTCAGATAATTATCATCTGTGGACAAATTTCCAAATTTCTTGAAAGAAACCTCTGTAGGACGGTATTATTTTACTGCTTAGAACAGTAATAATTTGGCCTATTAGTTAAATTCAATACTCCAAATTCAGCTGAGCAAGATGACTATTCTATTGACTACGTATTATTCAACTGAACTTCAAATATATATGTATATCTGATAAATGACTTGAATTCATGGATCCTTGCTATATTTCACGAGTACAAGTTGTAGATCCACCAATTGTAAACTGTCTTGCGAAAAGATGGAAGTTGATTTTTCAACAAAGCGCTATAAATAGCGAGAATACAAAATGTGTCAACAGTTGTTGATTTCGTTCAAAATACGTACATGAATACAACTCTGAAAGGAGTGAGAGGAAAAATGGAAAAACAGCATCTCGTATTTTTTTTTTTTTTTTTTTTGAGGGTACATTCGAGCGAAATTTAATTTTACTCTGTCAGAGGACAAGCTTTCGTTTTACATCGTAACGAAGAGTTTAGAAACAATTTAAATTGTAAATTAAAACTTTCCTACTTAACAAACCTGGCCAAAGGTTTTCGTGCTTTGTGCAAAAAAAAAACGCTGCAAATCATTGCCCAAAGGTCCATTATTTTCTGTATAGACCACCCTTCTATATATAAATATCTCTTCCTACCAACCATAGGTACCTACTATTTACCTAAGAAAAAGAGGAATTTGTGGGTCCTTTAGAATGTACATTCCTATGGAAGTATTAAACTAGTGGCTGAATTGCAAAATAGTAGATATTATTGACATTTAGGTCATCAAAAAGTCACGTATTCTGAGGAACACAAAAATTAAAATTCTGGTCTCAGATTATAATTTAAGACCCTCTGCTGATTCCCACTCTATACCCTTCATGTTCCACTCGAAAATTCATGTAGAGAAAAAAACGCTCCAAAAGTAGTTCATTCAACCATTCAAGCACGATATTTATACTCAAAATATCTTTATCGGGAAGTTTTTTTTGGAAATATATATGAAACATATCTGACTCATAGGTTAAATCTTTGAGATTTAATCCATCTATTGAGCATCGATTCATTTTGATCTCTCTCCTGCACAACACAAACGATTCCTTCAGTTTAACGATCAAACCAACGAAAAATGAAATATGCAATAAAAAGCAAAATGAAAAATCCAGGTTGAAGTAAACTTTGGACGGAAGTTTTAAAAAGGCCGATATTTCGATCGCAGGCAGGGGAAATATAGACTAGGGTTGGAGAAAACCAGTAAAAACATTATGTGCTGTTATACTCGGGTTACTTTATGCTGCTCACCACTCTGCCGTATGAGTCTTATAATGCATAAAGTGTATTGCAATAAAGAGGGCAGCGCTGGCCGTGTTTACTCAACCTGCTTTCCTCAACAATGTCTTCTTATTGCTTCACTTCCATACTCGAGTTTTGTTTACTCGTTGAATACACACTCGAAGCCAACCTCCAGTTTCTTTACCACCAGCCACATTCTTGTTTTTATCTTCTCTTTCCCAAAGCACCACATGTAGATATATGAACACGAGAAGAGTAACGTTTGCTCTCGCCCTTTTCATTTTCATGTACAGGTATAACATAAAAATCTCCATCGATTTGGGTCAACAACTGCTTTTTTAGGACGTCCCACAGTAAGACTTGGGCGTCCTTATGCGATCGATCTGGGGTGAAGGAGGACAACACTCAACAGAAAAAAAAAAATAACCACACAGTAATCCGTTTTAGACCATTCTGAATCCAAATCCGCGAAAAAAACCATAGGTGTATGTCTCTGTGTGTGTGTATAGGTGTATGTGTGTGTGTAACAAAATCTTGTGTACTCTGCCCAGGCCTTAGTTCTCAACCGATTTTCCTGGTTCTTTTTTTGTTCGACGCGGAAAACTATCTAGTTGTGCACTACTTCGCCGGAATTTCGAATTTTGTCTTTTAAGGAGGAGAAAGGGGGGGTTAATGCTCAAAAAACGTGTGTTTTTGGGCATAATCTTGTGGACTCTGCCCAGGCCTTAGTTCTCAACCGATTTTCGTGGTTTATTTTTTCTTCGACGCGGAAAACTATCTAGTTGTGCACTACGACGCCGGAATTTTGAATTTCGTCTTTTAAGGGGGGGGGAAAGGGGAGGTTAATGCTTAAAAAACGTACGTTTGCGGGCATAATCTTATAAACTCTGTCCAGGCCTCAATTTCCAACCGATTTGTGTGTTTCTTTTTTTGTTTGACTAAAATAACTTCCGAGTTGTACATGATTTCACCAGAGTACCATAATTTGCAAGAGGAGAGGATGGGTGGGGGATAATATTCACAAAATATCCAATTTTTCAATATTTCGGTTCCTTTACTGCTTACTAATTGTACCCAAGCTTTGAAATTGAGGGAAAATTCTCATTATACCTTAGGATTTGCATGAATTACTTTCTGTACCACCATGGAAATAAAAGTGGTGCCACCATGGTGCCAGGGCACCATAAACCTCATATTTCTTGGGTTTTTTGGTGTTTCACCTTGAATACGGATGTGACATTCGACGGACTGCCTACTAAACCTGATAGATGAAAGTTCAATGTTACGACGTATTTCCGCTTTGGTGCCAGACTGGCACCATTGGTGGTTGTGGGGGGGGGGGGGTGAACTCGAATTCGCATGTTAGGTGTTGTAGATCATGGATTTTAAAATGCTCTTTAGATTCGAGGCTATCATGCCGCTAGAAGTGTTATGGTTTATAATGGTGGGGGGGTGTCACTATTTCTTCCCTAAAGTAATAAATAAATTACATCGAGAGAAATAGTCTTATCGCTTAACAACTGGTTAAACTGATCCAATACTTATCCAATGGGACGTCCCCTGGAATGCATGCATTACTAAACAATATTTTTCATCTCGCATTCCGCCAAAGAAAACGAAGGTGTTTCTTCAAACTGTATACATCAATGGATGTGCTTCCATTTAGACATCAAAAGGTATTTGAGAATGAATAGGACTGTACTGTCGAATCGTTCAAACTCTCTAAATTGGTATCCACTCTCATCCAATATTGATATTCTACGGGCAATGCACAAAATATTTTTTGCTTCCTAATATCAGAACTTCGGGAAGCTTTGAAGTCGTGCGGAGCTAAGCACTAATCAGAACGAATCCTGGAGATGCCAACAAAATCGGTTTCCACTGGACAGTAGAAAAATCATAGACCAAGGAAGAAATGCCCTAAAAAAGGCTCCCACATGCAAATAGCGACTGAAATTTTTGTTTTAATTGAAAAAAACGTTTATCAAATGAGAAAATAGAAACATATTTCTTAATTTGCGATGACCAAAGGTACCTACCTAGTTTTTATTGGAGTAGGGTATAAATATAAGTTGGTAATAAGAAAATTACTACCGAGAAAAATATTTTTTAACCCCCTCAAAATTTGTTGTTTACCTTTCAAGATGCGTAGATACAATCCAAAAATTGAATAACAATTTGGCCGTCCCTACGCGGCACTTTCCTTAGTTACCATAAACTAAGAAATATGGTAATATGGTACATATATAAAGTATGTAGGCTCCATTTGAGGTCTTTCTAGTAGAAAGACAGTCAGTCATCTCTAAGGGTTGAAAAAATATGTGGTGAAATTTTGAAAACGTCCTCGCTAAAAAATTATCGATATAAAGGTAATGTTTTTTTCATCAATTTAACAAAGTACTGAATTTTTAAAATCAAATGAAAACACGCATAGGGTCCCCATGAGAACTCAAGAGTTCGACTGATGATGCATCAAAAACAGGAATGTGAATCACGAACGCTCGAATCTTTTTTAGGTGTTCACTTTTTTTAAGTGACTCACAATTTTTTAAGTGTGAACGTCAAATCTCTAAGTGTTTTCCAATCCAGTAACATGAACGCACAATGTTCATTCTAAATTTTAGAATTGAGGATTCTTGGGTTGTTCATCGTTTCAGAGAAATTGACTTGAAGTTTTAAAGAAGTACCTAGATTGAAGACGTCCCTCCACCCACTAGCATAATGTTTGAGTGTATAATACAACATGAACTGTTTGCTATTTTGCGTATCTATTTGTAGACTAGATATCCTTCGAAGCCTCAAGTTGATTTCGTTCGTCAGCTGGACGTGTATATCAATCCAGTTGGCAGCTTGTTATGGGGAGGTATGTTGATGTCAGTGATTCATAACATCAAACTCAGAGCACAACTAAACTTCCGCCCTTAGTTTAATTGAGGTCTGCTCGAGTAAAAAAGTGTAAAATGGTGTGGTTAAGAAGTGAAAAATTGAATCATAATAGGCTTTTTTCCTCTTCGCACTTCTTTGTATAAAAAGCCACTTCCGTCTCGAGCTCCCTTTTTTCTCCAAGTGGTAATGAGTTTCTCTTTTAAACCACTTTCAAGACAATGACACATCCTCAGATAATAACAGTAGACTACTTCAAAGCTCTCCTTCAACTTCTGCCAGAGAGAATATCTCCCTCTCAACTTCCGGACCGCGCCTTGTGAATTAATTCAGATGCGCTATCAAAGTTTACGCCTCTTTTCATCACATTAGAACCAATTAAACCGACACGTCCCCAGAAGGCTTCAGTTTTTCAAGAGAGTTGAGACAGTTCCTCGGAGTTCTGGTTAGTGGATAAAGCTTCTTCGGAGAAGGTTTCTTGTCTTTCTTAACAGTTGGAAGGTTGGAATGTTCGCAAGCCACCCTCGAAGTGGTTGTTTCATGATCGTTTTCAGGAAATACATTTGGCTGACAATCCTATGGGGACAAAATTTTAGTCGTGTTGGCAACAGAATTGTCATATTAATTTAGATAGTCATGTTCGTCCATCAAAAACCTATTTTCGGGGGAATTCATTGCTTATTTCCGTGATATTTTTTTCTGAAAAAACCTATACACTCGACTCGGAATATTGCTTCCGAGTCTACCAAGGTAGCGGAAGCTTCGATTTCACTTTTCAAGGTTAAAAAAAAAGTTCCCAAAAATCAAATTTTTCACTCGCGTTTTGCGTTTTGGACTTTTCTGAACAATTTTGGTTCCGTGTCTGTCTGTCTGTCATGAAATCCTTGTAACGGGCATAACTATACGAAGTTATTGTCCGATTTCTATGAAATTTTTAGGGATTGTGCGGGTTGGTGTGTAGACAGTCCTCTTGAAAAATCATCATCCCCGGACTGATAGAAGGGACTGCGCATGCGCAAACGTTAATTCCTTGTAACGGTCATTATTTCTACATTTTCCATCCGATTCCAATGAAATTTTCAGGGATGTTGCAGATTAGTGTTTAGATGGTCCCCTCTGAAAATCATAACCTTTGGACTGATATTAGTCACTGCGCATGCGCAAACGTGAATTTCCTTGTAACGACCATAACTTCTACATTTTCCATCCGATTTCAATGAAATTCTCACGGATGTTGCAGATTAGATTGTAAATGGTCTCCAATAAAGATCATCCCTCCCCAGACTGATAGTAGCCGCTGCGCATGCTCAAACGTGAATTCCTTGTAACAGTTGTAACACTTACATTTTCCATCCGAATTTGATGAAATTTTCTAGGATTGTCTAGATCAGCGAGTAGATGGTCCCCTATGAGGGTAGTGAAAGGTACTTAGAGATTGGTGTTTTGAGATTAATCACTATACTCGGATCATCTATATATTCGGGTTATGGTTACGAGGAAGCTATGTGTCACACCCACTTTTTTTTCTCCATTTCAAATAATTTAATGTCGATCGCATAAGAGAAACAAGGAATAGGTATTTACTGAGGGACGACCAATTTCCTGTGTTATGACAAATAATTATCCTCATATTATTTAATGGGACGAAGTATTGAATGCGTTGTCAATTTGGTGACTAGGGTGCGCGAAATTATTTTGGATGAAGTGTGTGAACATTTTCACTCGGTGTTGATAATAAAAAATGAGGAATATAAAAACTTGTCGGCTTTAGCCCTTTTAGTATATTATTGTTAGGTTTATGATAGTTGTGTTTGTTCTGAATAATCAGACTGAACACATTGAGATCTCGGACTCAAACTTGCGGTCCAGTCCACCATGTTATTGTTCATTAACTGAGAGAGGCGTGTTGTGTTAGCGTGCTTGGGGAGATTACGAATTTCAACTCTCAACCACCCATTTGCATTTCTACGACACTATGATTCACTCGACTGTTTACTTTGGCAATTGAACCCTAAACATTGCGTGCTCCTAATACCGACATGTACGTATAAATCGTTCTCTCCTGGATTGTTTTCTTCATACTACGAGTATTATATTGTTGTTGACGTGAGTGACCCTCAGTATGACCCTCAGTTACTTCGACCATTTTTTTCAATCTTCGTGGAAATAAGATTATGGATATCTCTTGGACAGGTATTTTTTTGTGGTAATCATAAGGAGTCTTTCCGCTTTCCTCAAATATATAGATATGTACTCGTTATCTAAAATAAGTTCCTTTTGTGCAGCATGAGTTGAAGACGAAGTTCCAGAAAACTGTTTTCTACTATTCCCAGCCATTTTTGAACATTGACACTGAAAACTCTGAACCTATTATAGGTTGGAGTTGACTATATTATAGGTTGGCAACCACGAAGAAAACCAAAACTTGACACTTCCCAGGTGTATAGGTTTATAATAAACCTATAAACCTGGGAAGTGTCAAGTTTTGGTTTTCTTCGTGGTTGCCAAATCATATCACACTCTCCTCACTATGTAGTGCGATGGTGGACGCGTCGATGGAATATAGTCAATATTTTGAGATATCGAAATATCGCGTCGTTGGGGGGGGGGGGACTTGAGTTTGCACAATTGTATAAAGACTGGGATTTGAAAAAAAAAACAAAGAAAAACTAAAGACAAGAGAATATTGATGGTATTAAATAGAAATCGAGCAGATCATAAACTGATGATTTAAAATTGAACTATGATGCTTGAAACTATGAGTTGAACTATGAGTTTCTTAAAACTGGTCGTGATTTTGAAGTCTCATTGTTCTTCTCAAATAATTAGCATATAATTTGGGAAGAACAATGAGACTTCAAAATCACGGCCAGTAATGTGCTTTCCAAATAATGTGCTAATTATTTGAGAATTTTATTCGGTTTATTGTATCATCCTTTTCCCCTCCTAGTTTTTATTTATTAATTATTGTACCACCAATGAACAGCAGATTGCAATATAAATTTCAATATTGAGCAAGAGAACCTACACGAGTTAAAGCTCTTTTCCGAGCTCATTCGAACCTCTTAATGACATCGGATCCCGAAGAAAATATACCTAAACTGAAAAACTTATTAGCAATTAGTTGAAGAATGTAATGGACTTCGCCCTTAAACCACCTGTCGGCTATCAAGATGAATAATTTTAGTTCCGAAGAGTGTACCTACTTACTTGCACATTTCGTTGCAGTACCATGCCATTCACTCTTTACTGTACAGTGCTTTGACGAGGTTCAATGAAATTAATGACGACTTTATAATCGACGCTTGGCGAGTAGATTGTGGTCGAAACTACCCTCTACCCTCCAAAACTCGTCCCTTTCTAAAGCCTCGGAAACGGCGATGAAGTCCGGAGCAACTTTATCACGGCTATTGTTTATTTACCGGGGTTATTAAATGTTATCTCCCTTTGAATCCCCCGCTCCTCCATGAAAGATACTATATTTCAACATTAACTACCTCCATAGGCTATTATCCCCCTTCTTAGGTGGTTTACCACCGTATTCCGTCTCCTCTTCTCTCTTGATCGCAGCAAACAATATAAATTGGGGCTTCGGAGCCAGAATCAATGGTTCTAATCTATTTTTAACAGAATGCTCTAGCCACTCACACCTCTGTTAATATTTGCTCATTGTCTTTGTTTCTTAGTCATTTAGGACTGATAAGAGAGATCCGAAGTTTAATGAGTGTTTATATTGTACCGTATCAATCGTCGAGGAAAAGTAGCAACCACTTCTGGAGTCATTCCTCTCACACTACCAAATGCGCAGCAATAAAATCCTCATGACGTGAGCAAACTTATGATACGGTAGGTACCTACAACTATAATCGCAGAAGGACTCGCATAGAGCAGGATGAAAGGGCGATTTCCTTCCAAATGGAATTTGACTCACCCATAAGGGTTGTAATGTAGGCTTTGATTTAGTTTAGGTCTCCTACGTCCAATTTCACTGACAGTTCTGTATATTTAGTTATCCTAACTCTCCTTCGTCTCTCACTGTTTCAGAGAGAGAACTTGGAGTCTGGAAAGATTGAGTCTCTCCGCAGTCTTTGAGTCAACATCGTTTTGGTCCATGCGACTGTTATTTACAAATTGCTGTTATAAGTATCATCTTGGTTTACACCCTGATTTACGAACCCTCATCAAACAATGTTGTTTTCGTAAGGTAGACTTTTAGGATTTTCTTGGACGTCTAGAACTTATATAGGAACTATTTCATGTTTCCATAGCTGGAGCATTTTGTTGATGTAGGAGTGTGACAGATAAGTTTCCATAAAATGACATAACTTTACCATATCATCCGCATGAAAAAAATATTTAGGATTTTTAGGGAGAGAATATTGAATTTCAAACGAATATGATTTCTCAGTAATATAGTCAAACAGTATAAAAAATTTACGGTAGGTACATGAAATGAAGATTAAAACCAGCATTCGGTAACTAATTGAATCTCGAATATTGGCTGGATTCTGGGTGGTGAAGTTACCTCTTTATTGCTTTACAATTTTCGATGAAAGAAAATTATATACATACTACATATTTATATATAACCCCTCCAAAAAAATTTTTTTCAAACTTACTTAATATGGGAAAATTGTAATTAAAAACTTCCGTTCACTCGCCGTACTGGACATCTTGCTTAGCGACTTCTTACCACAAAGTAATGGAGACAAGTTTGCTTTGAACCGAAATGAATGAAATGTGTAATAACGGCTCCAACCGAAGTCTGTTTGTGCGTTTAAACTTTTCCATGATACTTTCGGATCCCAATTATAGTAATTAAATCCGCAGAAGCAAACACGGAGAATCGGCTCATATTACCTAATGAACATAAGGGTTTGGAATACACAAAATTATGCACATAATAATAACAACAATTAATTGTTTTCTATTTTTTTTGTTCATCTATGGTGCTTCTATATAGATTATTTGAGAAAATTAGGATTTTTTTAAAAGTGAAAGTACATGCAGATAATAATAATTCGACTATAATTATTCGACAATATGGGATAATTCGACAACAAATTATTCAATATCACCAAAACCTTTTGCTGAATCCCTCAGATTTTCGGTATTTTCTTAGAACTTTATATTATATGGGAGAATGATAGGTACTTTCTAGATAGAGTAGCAAGTGACAGGTGATTTTGGAAATGACAACAACATTCTTCATTTTTCTTTACAGAAAAAATGTCCATCCGTTCAAGATAAGTGATTTTGAACATGTTGGTACAATCTACCTTCATTCAACCCCTATCAGTGATGAAAACTCTCACCTTAGTTTCAAGCCCCCTTTGTCCGCTCAATAGCTCATCCAACAATTCCTCTTCAACACAGCTTGAAGTCTTATCATTATTTCATCAAACGCTTGTTAGGAGGAGAATCACCCCCTCTCCTTCCTTCATGAATGGGGAGTCAATAAAAAACTAAAGATCCAATAACAAGGCCTTCTCCTTGGCTCAGACTTTTCGGTTATTCATCCCTAAATAATTACGTACACCAGTTTGTATATGTTTCAATTTATTGTGTATTATTATTTCAATTAGTGTTTCAATATTGTATTATTTTCAATTGTGAACCTTTAGAATCTACCAAGAAAACGCTGCAAATTGCTACACAATGGTTTATAATTTCTTGCATAGATCACCCGTCTCGGATTTTTCATCCTACCTCATATCAATCTAACCGACTAACTCTCCTTCTTCCCACCCTTCTAACCTTTGTCTTTCCTGGAATTTTTTACTTGTGAGTCGGTGTTTTTCTTATTCTTCTTTCCTGGTTCATCATTGGTCCTCGTGGTTAAATTCGTTCACTAAGAATTTCCTATATTTCGTAGCCGCTCTCACAAATTTCGCTACACCTTCGTAACAGACCCGCTCATCCCTTCGATTCAGGATTTGACAAGTTCCAGTCTTTTGAGCGACAAAGAGCAGGCGGTTTTTGCACCCAGACCTGTTTTCCATAACCGATGAGTAGTATTATTGGAAAAGTCGCGTTATAATGTCAATGGGTGACCTATACAGTAAAATGATGAACCTTTGTGTAATAATTTGCAGCGTTCTATTTATAACTTTTTGCATGATAGTGAAGGATAGTATTATTATAAACAACGTGAAACAACCACTTAAGGTTGAATGACGACTAAGGGATATTTTTTCGACAGGTAGATGAGAAAATCTTCGAGATCCAGATGGGTTTTGATCTCGTAAGATACATGAAGGGTCCTCCTCTCCAAATCCCTCTAAAAACACCTCCTTTTCGTTCACACCGATACTCAGAACCGTTTACACATTACTTAGGGGCCAACTAATGGGCTTTAGTATCATCATTATTGTTGCTAAGTAAAACGAGAAGAACCATATCAAACATTGCTGTATCTTCCTTGCCTAACCCCATAGTCAGTATACGAATCAAACGGTTGATCTTACTCAGCTCTCGGTGGTCTCATTCGATTCTTAAAATGAAAGTTACCATCCATCAGAAATTCATTTTTGAAAAAAATTTCTGTTGAAAATTTTGGAGATTTGTATTTTGAAATCACTTCTTATCCCTTAGAAGTTACTGAAAGTCACACCTAAAAGTTATCATTTTTTAGTCATTGATTTAAAAGCACTACATTAGATGTAATTTTAACATTTTTAAATTTTAAAAATAATAAACCAAAAGAAGCTTCCTTCAAAGTGATTGCGGCTGTTCATAAGGTGACTGAAACCGAAAAAACAACCTGAAAAAAGTCTGCCAAGTTGGGTAGACTCATTTTTCAAAATGAAATATGAATTTAAAAATCAGATTATTGACGGTAATTTATTCACCCTACTAACAAACCTTCTGAGGAATAGATAGAAACGCTGAAATTTTGTTATTCATGTCGCACCTTTCTGATTGACACTCCGAAGTATGAATCTTCTCTGATCAATGGCTGAGATAATGATCAGTGATTCACCGAGCCATTTTGACGTTACTACCGCTCAACTAGATTTCTACATTTGGGGATAAAGAAGTTGGAAGGAGATGACGGATACAGCACTGTAAGCGCTGGGAAGTGTTTTCGACCTACCCCACACGAGAAGGCCCAAGAGCTCGCCTAGGGACGTCGATGAATTTTCCATGAGCATCTCCGTTAGTTGTGGACGAGGGCGGGGCCCCCTTTTCTCTGACCTGTGTATTTTTTATTAGGCCTCCTCCATCGTCATCCTTTACCCCCACCGCAGTACCCACTTACTTTCCTCTCCTTTAACTATTACATGAATCCTTCATAAATCCGTTATGTACTCTCTCTCACACGCGCATATTGCTGCATCTTCACATTTTTCATAATAATCTTCTCTAGTGATATGAAAACGAACGTTTTTGCTTGCAACCTTCATGACAGTAAAACTCGATCAATTCAGTCCACCCCACTTCTCCTATTTGCCTTCTGTCTCACCTTTTCGAAATCCATTGTTTCTCCATTACAGTTAACTTAGCTATCAACGTAGATCCCGATTAAAAGTGGTTTGAAACGTTCAAAACCTGTTCAGAAGCGACAATAATTGAAAAACTATGTTCTTTAGGTTTTTTTTAGTGTTCTTAGGAACGATGTTTTGTGAAAAGAATGGTCAAAAATAATAAGTACTTATAAATCGGAGCACTCAACCATTAAACTTCACCTAAATAAAAACTTATGAAATGAATAAAAAATGAATTCATTGTTTAATTTCGAGGGAAATTTAGTGTTCGGGTCTCAAACGAAATTATGTAAAGTACATGCAGGTGAAGTGGAATGAGACGGTAGTGATCTGTGTGAATGAAGCCGTACCTTTGATTGTGGTTTCGATGGCTCTTACCTTAAACTCCATTACCTCTTCGAAGAACTGATCTGCATATGTATGAGATGGAAGTTCGCTTAGGCAGTCCTGCTGCGGCCTTGTACTCGCCTGGATGCTCTTACTATACCATTCCCTAGATTCAAACATTAGGTATTATGATTACACTAGTATATCTGCCCGCTCCTATCGCTCTACCGAGTCGGAAAATAGATAACTGGACGTTATATTCCACATATTTATGTTTTAATAATTTGATGTCCATATTTTGATTGACTTCAATCAATTTTATTTCAAGTATTATTTGAAATCAAGCCTCTCCAAATTCGGATGAGGAAGACTGTACAGTGTCGTGATGATACGATACCTATTTACTAATTCATTGGATATCTAATAATCTGATCCCAAATTTAATAACAGAAAATAATTAAGGGAGTTCTGATTCTTAATAAGAGAGATATATCCAGAGGTGCGGAATCCCATTTCCAGCCTGAAACTATTGATGGCTCTGCGGTCACCTGATGTGTAGAGAGTGAGGGTGGAATGGTCAAGGGTCCATAGCGCGACCCCCAGAACGACCCCTGACCTTTTGGGTGAGTGGTGGGGGGAAGGATTTAAATATTAACCAATTCTGAATTATTTCTAGGTGACGTTTGGGAGGTGCTATTTGGGTAACAAAAGCCCATACTCGTACTCTGTTTGCCAATCCCCTATCAAAAGTCTTTTTATGACCCTCACATGCATTAACTTTGCATCCCAGCTTCCCATTTCGTCTTTGATAGGCTATGACTAATAAACACAGAATCTGTGTTTATTTTATATTATTCATACCGAATATCTACCGGGATAAACGCTGGTGAAACTTCGGGTGAATTTCAGTATACTGATACTGAAATTAACCCGAAGTTTCACCAGCGTTTATCCCGGTAGATATTCGGTATGAATAATATAAAATAATTTTTATTCATCACTATTAAAGGTGAACAAGAAACCAAGCTCGATTATTGTCCCATCGGCGGTTTGTTTTAGGGGGCACCGAGGGATTAAACATTATTTATCTTAACAATAATCATTGGCCCCAAAGAGGTAAAAAAATCCCTCCAGTTTTCAATGGCCAGGATGAAGGAAATTTGTTTTTCATTACCCGTAGAACCGGTTTTACCCGAATTCGCTTTCTCTTCCAGGGTTCAATTCACAAATTATTACAAAACGGTTTATTATTAGTCTGAATAAATCATCCGCCTATAAATAACAAGGGTATTCCATTGTAAGAACTATTCATATCATCGAGCAAGCTTCAGTATCAACTTTATTTGGAAAGGAAGTACCTATCAGCAAAGCATCGCTTACCGGGAATTCTGGGTGCCTTCAATACACTAATTTGAGCATTCGCGTTTGCATAACACGGTTATATAGATCTTCCGATGCATACTAGGTTATCTCAAAACACTTCCCCACCCCAATCCGCATAATCCCTGAAAATGTCATCAATATCGTATACAAAATGTAGACATTTATGGCTCTTACATAGGAAATTCACGTTTGCGCATGCTCATAGGCTTTTATCAGTCCAAGGGCGATAATTTTCATACGATACTATCTAAACCCCAATCCATACAATCCCAAAAAGATTTCGGACAATAACTATGAATAGTTCTGCCTGTTACAAGGATTTCATGACAGACTGACAGAAGTTCTGAAATGTAAACCGCAAGAGGAAATTTTGATTTTGGTGGACATTGGAAAGTGAAAAAAATGCTTCTGCTACCTTGGTAGGAGTCAGAAGTAAAATCTCATTTTAATGGCATTTCCGATGGAGCTCTCCACTTCGTCCGCCGCCACATCGATTCACAAGCGTCAACGAATTGAAACTTCTCGAGAGTTCTTGAATCGCTATGCCGAATATTGAGAAGCTTTTCTGGACTCCATCGTGACAGGTGACAGGTCCGAACAACAATCAATGGAGTGAAGACATTCTTGTTCTCCAAAACCAAGGAACTTCAAAAAGACCAAGTCAGTGCGCTAAGTCATGGCAACCTGTGTTCTGTAACCTGAGAGGAGCGTTTTTCGTCGACTTGATGGCTACTGGGACCTCGATTAATGCCGCCCCATAATGGGCTTAGTAGGGCCATTCATAATCGAAGATGAGAACTGCTCATGAAGGATTATGTCTCCTTCACCGCAAAGCCTGGCCACGAGTTGCCTGCACCACCAAAAAGGTTTTAGATTCATTTGGTTGGATCGTGATTTCCCATCCCCCCTAAAGACCTCGCCCCATCCGACGACCTCTTGTTCTGGGGTCTGAAGACGCATTTGGGTGGGAAAAGGTTTGATTTGAACGAGGGAGTGAACAAAGCAGTCACCCGCTACCAGGAAAAAACTTCCCTCGCGCCTCGAAATGTGTTTCAAATTGAACGGCAACCATGTCAAAAAATAAGCGATTCTCACTGAAAAATATCTTGCAAAAAAAAATTAAAGCTTTTTACTTTTATTTTTAACAATTGAGGAGACCTTTGTTTGAAGTCACGTGGTATGATATTCATTTGTAATACGGCTTTGGTTAGGGAATAACTAACACATTTATCTCTTCTTCTTTTAAATGTTTATTTTATGTTGTTTTTGATTTTATGATGTTTTTGATGTTTATTCATGGACCTAATAATGTGAGAGGAAAAACCAACACAGCCTTCTGGAAGAGTCAATTTTATCTGTTCAAGACGCTCAAATCAAACTAACTCTCGCTTTACTTAACATACCATGATGAAGGAAAATAGAGGCTAGAGCGTTTAGAATCCAACAGTGAAAAGTAAATAACGTGAGGTGGTTTCACAAAGCGGCTAGCAAGCGGAAAGGGACCGAAAGTAAAATGAGTGATGTTGATAAGTGATTCAAAGGCTGCTCTTGACTAAGGAGACCCTGCACGTGATGTTTTCAGATAACGACGTCAAGGCCTCAAGGCTCGAATGATCAAGAGGACTTTGTTGTGGTTAGCTCACCCATAAAAGTAGGAAAGTCTCTTTCGTCATTCAGGGTCCGTCATCTAGTTAACGCCCACTTTAATCAACTAATTAATTCACGAGTAACAAGGAAAGGGACGGTTTATCCCCTAGAGCGCTTCCGCACACTAACTAGCGAAGAGAAGATACTGATGGTTTTGACCTACGCTAACGTTGCATTTTCAGAGAGCCAATTTATCTCAGTAACGTTTCCACATTTCGTTCCCACAAGTATGTTCGTATTTGACCTGAAACCTATGAAGAACAAAGTTGGCTTTGTCCAATCCAAACATATAGGGACTATTTACCCACTACTCCAGCTCGTCTAATGTACACTCACATATTTGCAACCGAGATCGTACCCCGATAGTCATTTCATTCACCAACAAAGCGATCAGTATTGCACCCAATGAACAAATAAATCGGAATGTACTAAAATTATACTTTCCTACTCCGGATTGAACATCTATATAATGGAAAATCCGCCTCAAATAACGTAATTTATCGGGTATGAAGATTGGGAACAGGACAACAAAATTAATTTTGATACTTTCGGGCTTTGGATGACCGTACAATAGCATCACGGAACCACAAAAGGATAAATCGATGGTATACGAACCCGTATTTCCTCCTTTCAGAGATGAGAGAATTCAACCCGACAAGATTTGTATAGTCAACCCAAGTGATGTCAGTGACAGATTGTGATATATCGAGTTATATAACTGATCATGAGAGTCCAATTTTTCAAAAGAACACTGGCTAGCAGCTAAACGAGTACTTATATTTATTCGCTTGGGTACCCAGCACTTTGGCTTACTATACACCCGAACAAGGGAGGACCAAATTGGGGTTCGATTATAGATGACAGAAAATCTTACACTGCGTATGTCCTTAAGTTAGCCGGGGTTGGTATAAGATGGGAGTTTCGACAACAATAACTGTGGCTCTATCCAGCGCTGAGGCTGAATACACAGCCTTGAAAGAATCCACGGAGGAAGCCATTTGCCTGAACATAGGTACTATTAAAAAGCCTGAGATATAATACAAGTCCAACAGTAACGTTGTTTGGTGATAACAGAGGGGCTCAAGAGTTGGCCAGAAATCCAGTGCGCCACTCAAGAACAAAACATATTGATATCCGGCACCATTTCATCCGCGAAGCAATAAAAGAAAAGAAAGTGGCACTGAATACATCCCAACGCAGGAGATGCCTGCTGATACTCTCACGCAAGGGTTGTCTTGACAAGATAGCTGAAGATTAGGTCAAGTTTTGGTGTTTTCCACAATCAAGCTGGAGGGGGATTTTTTTTGTTCCACTCTACAATGATTCACGCATGTTAATCGTATATCCAAGCGATCAACATGGTGGAGTTGAAGATATGAACGAATTTTTCTCATTCCTTCAAAGAATATTGAATCGTTCGTGCTTGATTAAAAATATAAATTAATTATTCCACTGTGGGACTTTTAATTTTGAGAGAGACCTGAAAGACGACACCTTTGAAAACTCACTCCAGGGAGAAAATATTAAAACTAAGCTATTAGAAAATATTCAAATTGTCTTATAGGAAACCTGATTTAGATTTCTAAACTGAAAATACGGATGCGAACGTCCAAAATAGTTACATTTTCACCCTGTTTCAAGTTTATCCCTAGTCATCCTATTTTTTCAAAACAATTTCTTTTCACCAAAGGTAATTCACGGTAAAATTTGTTTTCCCATGTTACCAATATCAGGAGAACTCGTTTAAATTGTATTGATCAATAAAGCATCTACGTAATTCTATTGTTGCTGCTATCTGATGACACAATAATCTCACTTCAAATGAACACCAGTCTCGAAGTTCTGCTGTACTATGATTATGGGGCGTAACCTTAAACGGAAGTAAGGAGGCTCTAGCGATTTTAGAAATTTGATCCAGCTGGGAAATAGTTGGCCTCCTCCACCCCTACCATCCCGGTTTCAGGTCCACCAACCTGACCCGCAAATTAGAAGCCATAACTCACCACAAGGCAGCCTCAAATGTTGGGAGGCAGAGTAGTAGCTCTCTCTCTCTCTCTCTCTCTCTTACTCTCGCACGGCTGTTTCCTACTTTCTCCTCAGGCCAATATCACTCTTTATTAAGGGGCGTGGCCTATTCAGAGAAAATGTCAAGTTCCAGTCACTTATTATGTCCAGAAGTGTTGACACTGTCAAATCATCAGTACTGTCACAGTACTGATGATTTGACAGTGTCAACACTTCTACAGTACCACCTGAGCTACACCAAGATCGAATGCCTTGAAAAAAATGCTTTAAACAATGATAAACTAATCCTTTGGGAATATATTATGTTCCCTGCTGAACCACAACTCCGAATATTCATCCCCTGATAGACAGACTTACCAACAGACATATGTATGAAACCAAACTGGTTCATGAAGCGCTGACAGCCAAAATGCAATTGGAAAATTTTACTTTTGGAATAAACTTTGATTTATTATTTTCAATGATGAACCGTTGGAATCGTGCTAAAATAAAATTTAATTCCCATCAAAATTGTATTTTTTACGTTTCTAAATACGTAAATTACGTAAATCAAATAATAGTTTTTTTTTTAAATCAGTTCGTATAGTATATGGGCTTCATTTGGGGTCTAGTTGTATCACGAAGCTTCTGGTCAGTGTCATTCAATTTTAAGGACTGAAAAATAGGGGTTGAAATTTTCAAATCCTCCCAGTTTTTAATACGCTCGATATAAGTTTATTTTATTCTCAACTAATAGAATAGAAATCATAAAGGGTGACGGCAATTTCTTGATAGAATTGATTTCTCTGAATGAATGACATCATTCAGAGCTTTACAGGACAAATTGTTCGCTCCCTAAGAGTGGTCTTAAGAGTTGGACTTACAATAAATCAAAAACACAAGTGTGAATCCCAAAAAGGTCTAATTGCCGTTCGAATTTAAGCTAATCAATTGCGATAGTTGTTCGATTCTTTGAATAAATTTCGTTTAGTACACTTTTTTACGTCCTATCCAACCAGAAATCAAATTTCATTATGAAGGCACCCACAACTCTCGGATATCGAAGCTATTGCTAGTAGGTAGTTGTGATGAAAACGATGCACATAATTACACAATGTTTATTATCTTTGCGTACAGATCACTCACTCTTGATGTTCCTATTTGATTCTAAAAATTCGACTCCACTTTAAATTGGTGAGAAAGAATACTTTTTATAACGACAGTTTTTGAGCTGGAGCGTTTTGAAAAATGTAGTCCTTATTTTTCACCCCTTAGAAAAGGCAGACATCCACTAAAAGCTTTGGGCACCACTAGACCCCAAATGGAGCCCATTATACCGAATTTGATTAACATCGGCTGATGGTAACTAAGGAAAGTGCCACGTACCGGTGGACAAACATTTTATTCAATTTTCAGATTACGTAAACCAACCAATTTTGAGGAGGGGGTACATTTTTTTCTCCGTCGATTCTGAAGGTTTTTATTGAAATAATCCAAAAACCAATAAATTTTTAAACGTTTTCAATTACTATACAGTAAATTTTTAAGAACGCGTGCATACGAGTTTGCAAAACATTGGGACATTTCACGTATTTACTTTTTCCCGCCCTCTTTCACCTGTCTACCAACCTATAACCTCGCTACCTACCTATAATAGGTAATATGCTTTCTCAATAATATAGTTTGTGTACAAACTCTTACAGCAAATGTTGTTTACATTTCTTCTGTTTACAAATTCTTGAGCAATTGTCGTGACGTTTTTTCGTTCATGTGCCAAAGTAAAGACATAAAATGTTAAAAATAATCTGACAATTTATTGGAAACCCGCGTTTAATGCTGACGGGTCTTTCTTTCTTCATGTCACTCAGTAAGGTGTGCTTTCCCAGCAACCATGAACCAAATTTTGGTATTATTATGAGACGGATATCGACTTTTTGGAGGTAAGTATTCTCTTCAAAAAGAAAGTTGGTATTGAACTTCGCATAGTACTATTGTAGGTACCTACTAATAATGAAAAAGCCGTGTTTTTTGCAGAATGGTGATCTTTACAGAAAAACTATTAATAGTTGTATAATAATTTGGAATTTTTTTTTTTTAATTTGCTGAGGATGAAATCTTCCCTATTCACCACTGTGTGGAAGCAAATGTAATAACTACCTACTAGCTACACACTGCCACCATGACTTGCCACTTACTTTCCTTATGTAGGATTTGAAGTTCATGTCGTAACAAAACAGTAGGTATTGCTTTAATCCTCCAAAGGTCATATTGAATAACCTATTAACTAGGTTTGCTTCCCCGAATCGTTGCTCTCTTGTTCGGTGCACATTTCTAGAAAGCAACAGATGCTACAGTCAGAATTAAATGTGTTCAAACTTCCAACAAAGTTTAATCCGCTTACCCACTTAGATAATTGATTAACTCAAAACCGTTTCCAAGGATTTCAAGTATTTAGAGCCGGCCCTCGAGGGTAGCCCTGGGGTGCGCCACTTCAGTTGTTTCAAGTTCACTTTACCGGGTTCTTGTCTTCTTCTCTGGTGCCCTGGTCTCCACATTTCTTCCTTCACTACCTCCTTACTTTTCGCTCCTTGACGCCTCCCAACGTCCTACACGTTTCATTCCTCTCAAGCTCGATCCTTGACTCGCTGTTCTTATTGTTTGTAGTGACAATCCAGGGCTATTATGTTTTTGAACAAGAGTACTGGAGTTATTTTTCATTCTTCGTACGACCGCCCACCTCTTTCGGTTATATTTCTCAACATCTCCAACATTTGAGCCACTTAAAATCATAACTCAAGTAAATGTAGAATAATGAATTGATATTCTATATCAATTTAAAATTTTTAAATTTCAGGAGTTTTTATGAGTCAGTTTGGTGAACAGTCAGGCAATATCGTTGTAAAAAATTTATGTAATGGGAAAACCAAGTTTTTTTTTGTTAAGGCATTTGCAGATGATATTTTATTTTTGATGCGATGGCAATGAACTATTTTTCTGAAAATCTCATCTAAATCGGACCGATGTTTCATGCAGTTTGAACAGGGCCGAGAATTTCAATTTTGTCTGTTTTCCTCCATGCTCGGTAGCTTCTATTGATCCAAGTGCATTAAAATTCCTCGACAGCAATGAAGCCAATAGGTTACAAGCGTCGCTGATTTTAATTGAGACCACTGTCGACTGGGAAGCGATACATTTGAAAACGAAGGTTTGAGCTGAAGCGTCCAAAACGGAGTCTCTGACGGAATTTCTGAACGCATTCTAGCGAAGACTAGACTATCAAGTGGTCGTCATTTTGCAAGATTCCGTAGTCCATCGATAATTCAGAGATATTACTAACTAATAGAACCCAAGATCAAATTCGGCTCTGGGAAAAGGGCAACCAGGATCTGCAGATGCAGTTCACTCGAATTGACTGTGTTGAACTATAAACGATCCAAATTTGAGCGATTTCTAAATAATAGTTCAGAGAATTTAGTTCCAAAAATTTACGTATACTCATGCGATCAAGCCAGTGTTGGTTAGTACAAATGCAACTCTTGAGAAACTGTTTTGTGAATAACCCGAGTATCTCCTGGAAGTTCCATCTATATCGTTCTATAGTGTCTACCGAAAAAGGGATGACTATGTACAAAAGTTAAGGGTTTTCCAACATTTACAACGTTTTTGTTATTTGTTATTGCATTGATTCTATTGATCCAGGTACCTTACTATAGTACACTCCCTTAGGTTACTTAGGTTGCCAAGGATAACTTTTCTTTTCCATTTTTTCTTGAAGAACTCTACCTAGCTTATCACATATTGAGCAGAAAATTAACGGATGTCTATCCCTGAAATGAATAAAAATATTTCGGAACCTGAACTACGCTTCAATCGACAATTGACGAACAATGAATGGAAATATGAAATTGTTGGAAACTAAGGAGAGGAGCTTCGTAGTAACCGCTAACACTAATAATAATATCGCTGGCTGAATTCAAGACCGCCTTAAGAGCGAATTTTCATGGAAGTAAAACATTGTGATTAAGTCAAAGTAGGTGAGGTTTCATTTTAATTTTAAGTAAAAAACGTTGAATCAATCCGAAAAACTTTTAACTAAAAGGAAAAATACAATTTAGTATTGTGCCGTCCTGGTGTGGGTGATACTACCATAAACTATTAGCCGCAATTATTCTTACCTCGGCAATCCATTGCCCCTGATCACAAACGTACGCTTCTAAATTCACTAAATCCAACTTGAGCAGAAAATGGGCTCCATGGCATAAAATGATGTGATCCATGTCTGCACGTGGAAATCAAATGCTCCAAGAATACGTGTGAGATTATCAGTGGGGAGGGCATGCAATTCACCTTCTCTCCAGTTGAAACAAATCACTATTTGTAGCCGCAATTCCATTGGAGCAAAATAATTTTTGTTCGACGAAAAGTAGGCCTCAGTTCAATTCAGTGCCACACTAAATTACGTTTACAGTGAACACAATGAACCTTGTAAAGGATGAGAAATAAGTCTAGAGAGGCTGAGTGCAGTTGGAAATAGAACCAGAACAATTAGGTTGCCAAGAAGAGGGCTGTCAGGACAACTAATGGAAGGGCCGAGCTCTGTTAGGAGAAGCATCGGTATTCGGAAAGCAGAACCACCGGGCATTCAAGCACGTACCTACCAACTATACCTACCGCTAAACCGGCCATCTAATGAAATATATGTCTGAAGCTGTTAGCCTTTTCATGGAGGAGTTCAAGCTGTTCATGTGCTACATCTCGAAAGTACGAAAGAAAGCTTAGAAAGCTTGCTTTTGAATTTCCCAATAACGATCTAAATGCGTTTACGCTTTCTAGGAAATCCATTGAGGTGGTTCTTTTTTATACGTTCATGTTCAACCACTCGAAAAGGGTGTAGTTAATGGGTAATAGTGATATTATTTTCCTGCGAGAATCAGCACTTTACGACTGATGATGCGTAAAATACTGTACAACCTCTCCAATCAATCTTACAACCAAGTGTAGAAATACACTATTCTCCTATTCTCTTTCATTTTTTATTTTAGAGATAAGATCCCATTCACTTCAATTATCGATGCATAAGTAACTTCGGTACGTGCCTAATAACACGAGAACATGAAGTAACAATAATTTAGATTGCAAGGTGTTTCAACTTAGGTTCTGATTTTCTCAAAAGTTTGGTGCACTTAGAATGGTGAAAGTTTATTAGGAGCACCCGGACCAGATGACATGTTACTCAACGCTTATGTAAATTACATCAAAATAAATCTGAGTGCTTTGGCCAATATTATCTTAGTATCTATTAGTATTATAATTCGTTGTCTCTTTCTCTGCAGTATAATATAGACTATTTATCGTTCATCGATTACTGTTACGGAGGAATTAAATTAACTCTCAGTTGGGTTTCACAATTGCGCTCACCATGAATAACGTGCTTGTGTTTTAATAATTGAAAATTTCTGAACGATAGGACCAGAAAACGGTGAATTTTACATATTTTCGGTGTCCTGATGTGTTATAAAATTATTTCACAATTGTAGGGGATTTTGGGAGGAGAGTATGATAGTATGAACCCACTGCCTGTGGTCCCCTCTCGGAAACTTTGGAGAACGATGTTTTTACGTCAACGTTACGATACATAGGTACCTAATCAGTTGAGTTCCAATTTTTAATGTTTACTTTTATTTTTACTTTTTTTCAACTTACTTTCTTTGTTTACTCACTCATGTTTTAGAGACATCCCTCAAATTGAGTAATCGTTTTCTCATACATCAAGTATGAGCGCAATCGAAGATCTCTGGGAAAGAAGGGGGAATGTGTGAATTTTTCCATTCTGAGAATACTGAAATTCTTAATCTGACGCGTTCTACCATTAAGATTGGTGAAAAAACAATACTTTGTATCGAGAGTTAAGGGGTAACCATCATCTCTCAAGTTTGGTATCACCAGTAGTGCCAACGGTGTACCTTCCTCTTTTTTCACTGTTTTTTTCAAACCTTCGCCTTTCTTTCTCTCTATTCAGACATTCCCCCTTATTTCCCAGTAATTTCAGATCCAGCATGAGCTATTTATCGAATATTTTTAGCTATTTCCTTGTTTCCCATTTTGACTTCATACTATGAAACATCCTTGGTAGAGTTTGTTGCCAACCTTAACTCATTTTCGGATAAAAGTGACATTCTCCCTTATTTTCCTGTGGTCCTAAATTTCAGTACCCATTGTGTGTATTTACAAGTCTCCAGAAAAAAATCAATTTTTTAAAACTTTAGAATTTACGTGCAATTGTAGGTCTACTTTTCTACTATTTTTCGACTTCAACCACCTGCCTGGGAATATTTTCGGACAATACGTGGAATTGGTGATTTCACTCTACGAAAATCAGTGTGGAGATCCCACAAATTTGAATGACGGCGTTGACAGTAATAGAAACCTGCTCATAGAAAATGGAAATTAATCATAGGATTCCAGCTGAGTATGCCTCTGATACTAATATTTATATACATGTAACTGCACATGATTTAAATGATGAAATTACGATGGCTGATGAATTGATGTGATAATGTTTCTGATATCAGAAACTACAAATTATCAAATCGCCAATGGGGTATTTCAGTAAATTTTTTTTCTTTTTTTTTTTTCAAAAGAGTATGGCTCAGGAATAACGGTAATCGGGTCTGTTCGTCGAGAAAATGTTTTTAAAAAATCAGAGAAGCTAAGGAAAGTTGAAGATTTGAATGGTGTGACGTAGCTAGCCAATCGTGACGTAGCTAGCCAACTGTCTTTGAAAAAAGTAACCATGCAAAGAAACCCTTGGAGGACCTCTTGGATACTACAAAATACTACTCACACAGGCGCGCGGCGTAGTCCGCGGAGTAGTCCTTGCCTAGTGTGTGTGCATTTATAGCGGCCCGCCTTTTTCAAACGTGTGATCTCTTTAACCTTCATCCGCTCGCGCCCCCTTGAGTCACACTAGCGATCGCGGGGCGGCTGACAGCCGCCCTTCACATTTTTCCTTATTTCAATGGATTTTTTGGTACTTCAACTCGATAACGACAAGGATTTGGGTTGGTCATCTTGTAAGTGAGTTCATACACATTATTTAGAATGAAAAACTTTTATTGAAAATATTATAAACTTTGGTAAACAAAAATTAAAAAAAAATAACGTCATAATATTCTTTCTGGGCTTACTGCCTAGTGACTAAACTATCACACTCTGTTCAATAAATCAAATTGTTCTTCATAGCAGAAGATATATAATCACATTATTAGAAGGAACCATGCAAAAAATTTTATTACAAACTTTGGTAAAAAAGAAATAACGTCTAAATATTTTTCTTGAGCTTACTGCCTAGTGACTAAAGTATCACATTTTCTTCGATAAATCAAATTGTCCTTCATAGCAGAAGATATCAAATCTTTAGAAGAAACCATGCAAAATTACGAAATAATACCTAAGGATAAAAATGGTAGGTATGTAGGTACCTGGTAGAAAACTAGAAAAATAACGTACCTACTTACGAAAAAAGCGAATCACGAGTAGGTAGGTACCAAAGCAAACATCACAAATGATAAATGAAACTCAGGTTTTTATCGGCATTTCTTCCGAAACATACATAGCTACTCATAACGAGGCTGAATGAAGTAAAAAAATATACTTACATTTCACCGTGGATGTTCAAAAAAATGTTGCACTGCCGATCGCGGGGCGGCAGTTAGCCGCCGAACTTAGTCACTCAAACTTTGAACGTGTATTGACAGCCACCAACGTAACGCAGGAGGAAAAGGTTAACGTCATCTTGCGGAGGAAAGTCCAACTAGAGAATACAACTGCACTTTCCTGCTCTCTTGCGTGCCAGTTATGTTTTGCCGCACAAAATTCATCGCGGGCGGCAGTTTGCCGCCCACGCGAGCGGATGAAGGTTAATTAATTTTTCTACCACATTTTATAGTATCATTGGGCTTAAAATTGGAGTATATTGGTTTTCATGGTGCTGAATCCAAATTTGAGGTCAAAAACCTGAATTTCCGACCCACCGAAATACCCCATTCCAAAAGAAAAGATGACGGAGGATCAAAATGAAGCAATAATTGCAGGAAATTAGAAATTCTCAACTGCTGCAATCTCCAAGAGAGACAGCCAGGCTAATGGAGTTGATAGTTTCGATGAAAATGTAGTTTCTCGCAGAGTTCCATTGAAAGATGAAAAAAGTATGGTCGTATCTCATCGTGTTTGGTATTGATGCAGATTGCCAAATTACCGGGCGGCTGAAGAAGCCAATTTACTGGTTCGAAACTAACTTACTGTGAGTTCTGGTCCATCTCTTCAACACTATTGTACTGAATGTGATACCAAGAGAAAGCGATCACATTTAAAATGTGCGCAAGGATTCTCAATGAATGAAGATAATCAAGCATAAGCCAGTGAAATACGAACAGAAAAAGTACAAAATTTACCAAAAACATTCCACCTACATGAATGTCTGAATCATGCCAGGTTTTCATCCACCAGCATTGTTTTTATAAGTGTTTTATCAAGTTGATCTTTGATTTTCCCTACAGATACCGAGTCCCTACTGTAGTCCTTAAGGGACCAACTCATTAAGAATAATTCTCCATCCAAGAATCACGTTGTGCGAGATCAAGTGTAATCAAAGAAGGTCATGAAGCACTGAAATTTTCCAACTCAGGCGGCATAAAAGCCAAGTCTGAACTGCGAAGTCGACCCCCGGACATCTCCAGGTTTGGTGAGTCGTATAAATGCCATTCCCAAGTGGGGGATAAGGTGACGCCGGGAGAAGGAGTCTAAATTTAATTTGTCAACCCATTGTGAGGTGGTAGCTTAAGGAACCCAGCTATAAATTCCTGTCGAGGGTAATAACGTTTCTAGGAGCACACCTAACCAAGAAAGGTTGAACGACGAGGGACTTTCCGACATATAACACCAACTTCAGTAAGGAATGAATTGTATCAGACGTTAGGAAGCTCAACTGTACAACATTGTATTTTTGTTTTATTATTTTCAATAATCGAGCAAGAAAAAAAAAATTGACCCCCCCTCAAAATTTGATGTTTTACGTTTCAAGGTACGTAGAATACGAAAATCGAATAAAAAAATTTCCGTCCGTCCGCCGTACGCGGCACTTTTCTTAGCAACACTGGACCGATTTGGTTCAAATTTGGTATATGGGCTCCATTTGGGGTCTAGTTGTGCCGCGAAGCTTTTGGTTGATGTAGGTCACTTCTAAGGGTGAAAATTACGGGTTGAAATTTTCAAGAGTGCCCTAGCTCGAAAACTCTCGAAATAAAGGTACCTACCGTTTTTCCACAAATTTTAAATAGTATTGAATTTTTAAAAATTTCTGAGACCACCCGGAGCTCTGTAGGAGAAACCGTTCGGTCCCTATGTATACTTGGAGGTTTTCCTTCGATAAAACAGAATCATGAGTGTGAATGGCAAAAGAGGTCTAATCTCCGTTCAAATTTTATCGGACTAAAATGCGATCGCCGTTCATTTCTTCGATTTGTATACAGTTTTGCCTTCTGCGTAACCAGTAATCAAATTTCCATATGAAGCTTTCTATTTTTCGAATTGAGTGTGAAGCGTTTAGTTCTTTCTAATAAACTTGATTGTGAAGGTCTGAAGACATTATGGTGAGGTAGGTAGTACCTACCAATTATTGGTAGTTGGTAGGTAGTTGGTAGGTAGTTGGTAGTACCTACCAACTATAATAGTTGGTAGGTACAAAAAAGTTGGTAGGTAAAAAAAATGTTGGTTGGTAAAAAACGCTGCAAATCATTGCCCAAAGGTTTATTATTTTCTGTATAGATCACCCTTCTGTATAGATCACTGGTTCTCCATCAACAGCTCCTACCACCATCTGTATTCTCCCTTGACCTTCCCTCTCAAATATCAGCTTCCTGCGTTCAATAGGATTGAAAATGGCTTCGGAGCTCACTCAGCTGATCAGTGCTCTTCCAAGCGTCTCCAGCATTCGAGAACATCTACTTCACTCTTCAGATCACTATCAGCTGAGTTAGCTCCAAAACCATTTTTACTCCTATTGAATGGGAGTGCTCCTCCAAGCGTCTCCAGCATTCGAGAACATCTTCTTCACTCTTCAGATCACTATCAGCTGAGTTAGCTCCAAAACCATTTTTACTCCTATTGAATGGGAGTGCTCCTCCAAGCGTCTCCAGCATTCGAGGAGATCTTCTTCACTCTTCAGATCACTGATCAGCTGAGTGAGCTCCGAAGCCATTTTCAATCCTATTGAACGCAGGAAGCTGAAATTTGAGAGGGAAGGTGAAGGGAGAATACATATGGTGGTAGGTGCTATTGATGGAGAACCAGTGATCTATACAGAAGGGTGATCTATACAAAAAATATTAAACCTTTGGGCAATGATTTGCAACGTTTTTGTAAACAAGCTCATTTATTATAGTAATTGTAACGAAAATCTCAACTCAATAACTTCCAAAATAATATATCGAAGTTTATGAAAAAATTTATTCAAAACGCATTTAATGCGTTTTAATGGTTTCCACCTCAAACCCCAAATACAGTTTATTTGGTATAGAAACTATGAAACTACAAGGATCGATTCTACAACTTATTTCAATTAAAAACTTTTGTGGTGAAAAATTCTCTTGTTACTCCTCTAAGTTCAAATCAGAGTTTTCTATACTTGAAGATTTTGCTTCCGAGTCTACAAAGGTAGAGGAAACAATGTTCAATCAGTTAACTATGACTCAAATATTCTATATATTTCACACGTAAGAAGTGCAAAAATCATCGACATTTGATACAATCTTTATCCTGCCTTCCTTTACTGCATTCGAATTTCTCGCCGTTTGATTATTCCGAAGAGATATATATCAAAGATAAGTTGAAATAATTCACTTGAGTATGTAGTGAAAATCGCGACATGATTTTCAATCAAACAGATCGATAAACGGACTAAGGACAAACTTATATAGTATTTAAGTCCTTTTGTTGAGAGATCCAGAATTGTTGATCCATAGCAATATATTATATTAGTATGGCCCAATAATTCTGGATCTCTTGGTTGAGAGATTTGAATTTGAAGTGACGTCTCCCAATCAGAGTCCATAGGATAACTCAGGTTTGAATAGGAAAAGGGCGCTAATAGGGTAAATCCGACTTCCGGCGCTTGACCGTTCCGGTGCTGTGCCCCTCTCGTCACTCCTCGATCAGAGCTTCCACCTCCTGCCCAGGGTCCCATCACTTGGAGGAAATTACTACAGAAATCCAATTACTCCGACTGCCCCCGGGTCCCCTCGAGGGGAGGTGGAAAACCGGGAAATCGGGTCCCGGCTGAAGAGGGGATGTTATTCGTCATTAAATCTGTTTATCAAACCTCATGGAAGACGCTAGTACGTCTTGTAACGCTTCGCAAGGGGTTGTAGACCTGATCAGATTCACCCTGATTTATCACGGTAAGGGTTGAAGGGATGAATAATGAAGGGCAGGAAACAGTTACTGGGTGATTGTGTTATTGGACAAAACTGTTTTCAGGGGAGGACTAGCAGACTTGGCGCGCAGATGGAGCGCGTCCTTCCTTTTTCCCTTCACTCAATCAAACCTCTCTTTGTATCCAACTGAAATTCTCCAATTTTTATGATAATCTTTTATGATCATTAGCAATCAGTAGATTCAAGATAAATCATAAATAGAAGCAGGAATATTGAGTGTCCATATTTAACGAAATTGTAATCAATTTCATCCCTTTTCGGTAAATTTTATTCCCAAACTACCGGCTCGATTTGATTTTTTAAAATTTTTACTCGGTCTACTCAATCTTGTAGCCACTTTTGGTTTATTATCTTCAATAATGAACCTTTGGCATTAACCAAAGAAAAAAAAACTAACCCCCCCCCCCTAAATGTTAATGGTTTAATTACTTCAAGGTACCTTTGTAGAATCCGACAATCGAATGAAAATCTTGCTGTACGCCGTACGCGGCACTTTCCTTGATTCCCAAGGACCGATTTTGATGAAATTTGGTATATGGGCTCCCTTTAGGATCTAACTGCGCCTCGAAGCTTTTGTTGAGTCAGTCATTTCTAAGGGTTGAAAATTTGAAAACGCCTTAGCTCAAAAGTTTTTGATATAAATGTATTGTTTTTTCATCAATTCAAAATAGTATTGAATTTTTAGAATCGATTTAGACCACCCAGAGCTCTGTAGGACAAACCGTTTGGTCCCTACAAGAACTTAAGGGTTGGGCTGGTGATATTTTAGCTGGCGAAAATACGATCGTTGTTCGTTTCTTCGAGTTGTCTTCAGTTTTGCGTCCTTAGCAACCAGTAATAAAATTCCCCAATGTTTTCATTGAATGAGTTTTGAGTTGTACTTAGTTGTTGTTCTTCTTCAGGAACCAAGAATCAAATTTCATTATCAAGGCACCGACAACTTTTGAATAAGGATGTTATTGCTTAAGTATTAAGCAGACTGGTGATCAATACAGTAAAATAAAAAATCATTGTGTAATAATTTGCAGCGTTTTCACTATTCAGGCAAGGACATCCGGATTTGTTGTCATTCAGAATGAAACACTAACTAGCTCACGACGACTCACTTCAGATAAATTTCACAATAAACGGACATTCAACAATTTTTATCGTCTTGGTGGTATCATTTTTGTTTCTAAAAATTGAAAAATATCTTAAATTGATGGAGAACGTGAGTGAAGAGTCATCAACTAGGTGAATAATTATCCTCATCACGCAAATGGCTGGTCCCACAGGTCAAAACCACTCCTGGTAATGTCAAAAATTATTAACAGTCGACGCTATTTTAAATTAATGAGAAAACAATTCCTGTACATCAAAAGTGTTCGAGCTACGTCGTTTTAAAAATGTTACCATCCACTTTTTATGCCTCAAAAGGGTCTGACAATTACCCAAACCTTCGAGGCACCGATATTCGAAATTTCAGCAATATTGGCCCGCTGGAACTGGGCAAAGTGTCGCGTACGGCCTTACGCCCGGAAACATTTTTATTCGATTTGCGGTTTCTACGTATCTTGAAATGTAAATCCTTTTAAATTTTGATGGATGGTTACTTTTTTCTTCTTGCTCGATTCAAAATGATCATTATGGGAAAAATAATTCAAAATGAGGCTTCTCGGAACTAGTTTCTTCTGGATGTCCTATGTCCCCTTATAATACAAGGAATTCATATTATGAATAGGGAAAACTAGCTCCAAGGTTGAGTAGAACAGATAAAATGGAAATGTAAGAAAAAGTCTGCCAAGTGGGTGAGGCACATAGCTTCTCCGTATCCATAACCGATTGTATAGATGATCCGATGCATAGTTGTTAATCTCAAAACATCAATCTCCATGCACCTTTCACTACCCTCATAGGGGACCATCTACTCGCTAATCTGAACAATTCTGAAAAATTTCGTCAAATTTGGATGAAAAATGTAAGTATTATGGCTGTTACACGGATTTTACGTTTGCGCATGCGCAGAGTCTAATATCAATTTTAAGGCCTTCATTTTCATTGGGAACCATCTACAACCTAATCCGCATAATCCCTGAAAATTTCATCGAAATCGGACACCAACTTCATACAGTTATGCCGGTTACAAGGATTTCATGACAGACACACAGACAGACAGACACGGAACCAAAATTGTTCAGAAAGGTCTGAAACGTAAAACGCGAGTAGAAATCTTGATTTTGGATTATTTATTTTTTTTTTCAACCTTGAGAAGTGAAAACAAAGCTTCCGCTACCTTGGTAGACTCGGGAGCAATAAATCAAATCTAGCGATTAGTTTGAAAATAATATTAGTACTGAAAAGGGCAAAAATTTATTAAGAGTGGCCACCCAATATTTTCGATTTTAATTTTTCTTAAATATTCTGACTGGTAATGATCGAGTTTCACTTGGGTAAAAATTGGAAAATTTTTGGGTGGATAAAAAGCGAGTTTTGATTGAGTGGGGGAAGAAACGAAGGCCGTGGGCATCAGCCAGCTAAGCCTGCTGGTTGTCGCCTCAACAAGAAACCTACTGAAACTACATTGACATCAGCTTTGGTATATATGATACTACATGATAATGATACTAATTTAGTCAAAAATGTACGTGATGAATGAATTCAGGATACTCTGATTTAATATTCAATAAATAACTGAGATGGATTCAAAAAATTGAGATCGTTCAATGAACTCGTATGCTCTGATATACCCACTGAACTTCTTGTGGAAAACGTAAACCACATACAACTTATGCCGGTTATGATTGCTTTAAGGAAGTGTCATTAGTAGGATGGTAAACTAGGCTCAATTTCTTCCAAATAATAAAATTTTGGATGTGAAAATTAGGGTTTGGGAGTTTCTGATGGTCCTTAATCCGGCAGTGAGGTCAGATATCACCAATTTCAGTGGATGCAGATTGGCTATTGGTATGTACTATTTACATTATGGGTATAGCCCACCTAATGCCTGGAGGTGACTTCAACGTCACAGAATAAAAGAAGATGAGACGAATATTTAGCATCCCAACTCTGCTCTCTTTGTAATTAATCGTATGTTCTGTCGCACTGCATCATTATATACGAGTATTATATTATATACGTTATTATGTTTCATTGATTCTCACTCAACTAATCGATATTGCATTCAGTGTTCAATAAAACATTTTAAATAGATAGTGTATTTCTCCATAGTGAACGTTTCCGTCATCCAATAAGAAAGTCCCATTATCCATGTCCATTATGCAGTCCCATTATCAAAAGTCCATTATGCAGTCCCAAAATCACAATTTTTCAATTTTCTGTTCCTACGACAGGAATTAGCCAGCTATTCATAAAGAAGATACTATAACGATATTCACTTCAAGACTAAACTTTTCCGAAATATATCCACAGAAAGTTGTTAGAACTTTCGTCCAACAATCAAAAACAAACCAAGTTCAATAGAAGAGAACTTACTGACCAACCCGTCACACCTCTTACATCACCTTCTATTTAACCTGTATATTTTCATTCCCAGATTGTATTGCTTATTCGAATATTATGGTATATGTCTGAACAACCATGAAGAGCAATCTAAGTAATACAAATGCATTTTGCACATTTTTTGTATATTTGTATTAAATCCTATGCCTACAACTGGATTTAAGACATGATGGATTATTGAGATTCCATAAAACTTGATCGAAATCATGTGCGACTGTATTAAAATGTCCAGAAAAGTTCATTTCATTGATATTTCCACCTCATTTTTCCTACGCCATCCTTGGCATTCCCCTATGGAGCCGACCTTCCCTACTCAACATAGTTCAATGAACACGGAGCTGACTTACTCTAACACACAATGATTCCATTTCCCCCCCTTCCTCGGCTCTATAATAAATCCTTATGGGGGTAATCCATTATGAGGCAGATCAAGTGGTGGGGGTAAAAGAAGGATAGGTCGTGTAAGGTCACAGCAGACAAAGGTGAGCTAAAATATCACTGCGCGAGGCAGCTATATATAATTTGCTCAAAGTTTTCCAAGCCTTTTCTCCTTTCCTTCGCTCAGACCAACGGCCCTTCTTTTTTCCTCTCCAGTGATATATGCATAATTGTGCCCGAGTGGCTCAGTTCCAAATAGAATAAAGTTTAACTTCCGCTCCTTTTGGGCCGTTTGTGTTGGAAAGATATAAATCTTTTCACTTTTCCTGTTTTATCCCTGGAAGCCACCACGGCTTGACTTTCGTCGATTTTTCTTACAACTGGCCTAATTCGATGGGGAAAACTTTATCTTTTTCCTTAAATTTGGTGTTAAGCTTTATATTAACATCATTTTACCAAGTTTTGGTTTGGAAATAGCTGGTTTGGAAATAACAATATTTTTTGCTATCCTCAGTACATAAAATTATATAATGATCCAAAGTTCTATAATTAAATCCTAATTATTGACAGGTTTAAAAAAAATAATTTTTCTCGATTCCCATGGAACCTTCCAGTAGAAGGTTAAGAATCAAAGCAAATGGATCCAATAGGAAAATGGTTTGTGGTAAACGAGAGGTTAATGAGGTAATGGAAAAACATTCTTGAGTTCAGTGATAAACGAAGGAGGGTTGAAATTAATATAAACGATTGAAACGGGATTTTCCCAAAACTAAAATATATCCCATCAGACAACATAGTATTCCAATCCAAATAAAATACTCAAAGGTACAACAGTTGTCCCCATTACTGAAAGGATTATAATTATTATTATTCCTAGTTGATCTTTGAGTAGATTCAGCTTTAAACGTACCCGAATTATTGACGTAAATAAAGTTCTTCATAAAGAAATACTCACTTATCCCTTATTTGCTAGTGATACGCTCGGGAGGCGCAAGTCGTCATTCAGAGGGACCCCCACCCTTATGAGTTCCTCTGGAGAGATATCCTGTTGCTGGCAATTCAATTGTTATATTTTCCGATAGTCAGTTTACTTATGAAATCGTGGATATTAGAGTCAATTATTCGGTTTAGTGGAACTGGTGCTGTGAAAAATTACTATTATGTACTAATGAATTGATATGAATTTATCGCTTGTAACTGCCGTAGTTCTCATTTGACGACCTTATTTTATTTATGGCACGAGTGATAAAAAGTTAATGTATATAGATCAGTCGGTAAGTAGTCCTTAACCACTGTTTTCAAGACAAATAATGTGAGAGTTGCCGATATTGAATTTCATATCCCCCTCCCCACATTCGCAATAACCAACGCAGCTGTATCGTATCTGGATCATCAATACGTTCAATTCATCAAAATGTAATGATATATATTATACAGAAACTTTGCCCACTTTCTAACTCCTAATGCACGTTATGCCAGAGAGGCGTAACACTATATTATAGAAATTCACACTAGCAAATAAGGGTTGAGTACCCAAAAATATACTCGTAGAAAAATAAAAAGTCTAATACCTAAAATCCCCACCGTAGGTACGTGTACGTCGCCCGAATGTGGGAGACCCAAGTTCGATTCGAGGCCGTGACATAAAAATGTTTTTAATAAATCTACAAATTGTTTTTTCAGCTAATGATAGCACGATGATTAATGTAGAATTATTATTAATCATACAAGAAAAGTGTTGAAGCGATGTCTTGACACATCCGATGAACTTGAAACAGAGAATGAATAAAAATTCCAAATGAAGTTGATAGTTGTTGCGTTAGTTAATATTATTTCTAGGAATATAGTTTGCACATAATTCAGTTTAAGCACCACTTCATTTCGCGCTTCGTGTTTATAAAGATTATTTCCCAAAGATACGACGAAAATTATTGTGGGCTTATCAATTAAAAACTGAGAAATTCTAAGGTGGATACTACTACCAGGTAGTTTGTTGCATGAACCTACCTTTTAAACGTAATGACTTGGTTGCTTCACTCACAATGAGAAACTTATCCGAGCAGCCATAATTTTGAAATAAAATTACTCGGAATTACATCACCTTCTTTTTTCTAGTTGAAACCTTGCGCTATGTACCTATATACACCTGAGGCGGTTCAATTAAATTGATTTCAAATTAGTTAAATTGATTCAATTAAATTAAATTTTGATTTAATGGAATTGAAAATGGGGATAGGCCAACAGTGTACGCGTGAAAAGGAATTAATAATAATCTATTCATCATCTTTGTTCCAGGTGAGTTGCAGAATATTGAATTCAATTCAATTCAATTCAATTTACACATTGGAAGTATGACAAAATTGGGAAGGTATGTAAGTTTTTTCTTTGATAGATACGCATAAGTGAAGATGATCAAAAATTACCTAAAGCATTGATCCACAGTAGAGCTCACAGTTCACGATCAGGATTTACAGTCCGTCAGTCCACAGTGCCCAGTAGAGTCCACGGCCTAAGAACAGAAATCGCCATAATCAGCAGTATATCTCGTGGAATCAATGGATATTAAACAGCTCGCTGATTACCAAAACTTGAACACTAATCATCCCGAAAACGAGGGCTTAGAAAGTACGGCTATAATCATTCATCAATAGCTCACTATCGATGGTAACCCGATAAGTACCTACCTAAGAAATTGATCTTTAACTATGATAATAGGTAAATTATTCATAAATAATTTATGAATAATTTACCTATTATTGTTCTATAATGACATTCTATAATGACAATTACTGTCATCGAATACCATGGCAAAGATTTGAATAGGATTAGGAAAAATAAAACACATAAAAATAGGCAGGTAAATATCAGCAGGGATATGTAGCAGGTAATAGGTAGCAGGGATATGATTAAAATATTTTTAAAATCACATTTTTTTATTTTAAAATAAATCTTTACTAGCCTGTTATGTGACTGAAACTGAATCCCTTATGGATGCAACCAACCCAAGTTTTCGGAGTCAAGAGATTACACGTCATAGTAATATAAGAGCGTGAAAAATGGGTCATTGGTGAGATAACGATAGGTTGTTCATTTGACTCCCAATTCCTAGAAAGCCGATAAAGAACTGAATAGTCGCTGGAGAACCTCCCAGAATAAAGGTTCAGATGGATTATCAGAATAATCAGTTTTACTTTTACTAATCAACAACTTGTTTCCATTCATACAGCTTTTTAAACTTCTTTACTCATCAACGAAATTTCAATCAACAGTGAAATTCACTGCAAACTGGGTGTGAATCCAAGGCTGAAAACAGAAATTTATCCAGGAGGCTAGCTTGAAAGACACATAATACAGGATTCATAACATAAATTGTGCTGATGAGGGTTGTGAGGAAGAGACTATTGCCTACGTATCTAATTAATCTGGGCAGGGGGATTTTAATCAGCGCTATTCCTGGAGATTGAGAGTGATGGATGATGTGGGCGAACAGCAGTAGTCGAAAAACCGAGATTTTGGAACCGAGTGTCAAGGGTAAACCTTGGTTAGATGGGTGAACCCCACTCGCTGTGAGCTTAATCTTGACACGGTTGCCTCTACCACGATAAACACATAAGTCATGACGGGTGACATATTTACGCCGGGCGGATTCCGGCCGGGAAAAGCCTCTGGGTTAGGTCCCCACGGTACTCTAATGAAATGGGGGGAAAAGCGCTGTAAATCTGCGATCTGCGAACTCATCGCCGAAACTGTGCGAACTCAGTTAACCATCAACATGGAAGTCATGTCTGCCTTTTTTCCATATTTATAATATCCAGAAACCGAATCATTCATTCAAATTCATCACGAGAATGCTTTTCATGAGCCTTTTCTCGATAGGAATCCTAAATAAACTGTTTAATTCCATCGCGCGAAATTTGTCCGATGAAAGTTGGTAGACAAATACTCATCACCTTCCTCGGAATTTGTGGATATCCAGATAATTACTAAATAATCATGTAAACATTTAGACAAGTTCTTCATTTTCACTTGATTTTGGTTTATTATTTCTAATAATAGGCCTATGTGATCGTATCGCAAAAAATTTTTATAACCCCCCCTCAAACTTTGTCACTTTACGTTTCAAGGTAAGTAGAATCCAAATTTGCAATGTCCGTCCGCCGTCCGCCGTCCCCCGTCCGCCGTCCCCCGTCCGCCGTCCCCCGTCCGCCGTCCGCGGCACTTTTCTTAGCAACACTGGACCGATTTGGTTCAAATTTGGTATATGGGCTCCATTTGGGGTCTAGTTGTGCCGCGAAGCTTTTGGTTGATGTAGGTCACTTCTAAGGGGTGAAAATTAAGGGTTGAAATTTTCAAGAGTGCCCTAGCTCGAAAACTCTCGAAATAAAGGTATCGTTTTTTCACCAATTTTAAATAGTATTGAATTTTTAAAAATTTTTGAGACCACCCGGAGCTCTGTAGGACAAACCGTTCGGTCCCTACGAGTACTTGAAGGTTTTCCTTCGATAAAACAGAATCATGAGTGTGAATCGCAAAAGAGGTCTAATCTCCATTCAAATTTTATCGGACTAAAATCCGATCGCTGTTCATTTCTTCGATTTGTATACAGTTTTGCCTTCTGCGTAACCAGTAATCAAATTTCAATATGAAGCTTTCTATTTTTCCAATCGAGTGTGAAGCGTTTAGTTCTTTCTAATAAACTTGAATGTGAAGGTGTGAAGCCAGTATGGTGTGGTAGGTAGTACCTAGCTGGTAGGTAAAAAAAAGTTGGTAGGTAAAAAAAATGTTGGTGGGTAAAAAACGCTGCAAATCATTGCTCAAAAGCTTCTTCATTCTTCAGATCACTGATCAGCTGAGTGAGCTCCGAAGCCATTTTCTATCCTATTGAATGGAAGTGCTCTTCCAGGCGTCTCCAGCATTCGAGGAGATCTCCTTCACTACTCAGATCACTGATCAGCTGAGTGAGCTCCAAAGCCATTTTCTATCCTATTGAATGGAAGTGCTCTTCCAGGCGTCTCCAGCATTCGAGGAGATCTTCTTCACTCCTCAGATCACTGATCAGCTGAGTGAGCTCCGAAGCCATTTTCAATCCTATTGAATGGAAGTGCTCTTCCAGGCGTCTTCAGCATTCGAGGAGATCTTCTTCACTCTTCAGATCACTGATCAGCTGAGTGAGCTCCGAAGTCATTTTCAATCCTATTGAACGCAGGAAGCTGAAATTTGAGAGGGAAGATCAAGGGAGAATACAGATGGTGGTAGGTGCTATTGATGGAGAACCAGTGATCTATACAGAAGGGTGATCTATACTGAAAATAATAAACCTTTGAGCAATGATTTGCAGCGTTTTCGAATAGTTAAGATAATTTTGAATGATAGTATAATTATTACATTATAAAATCATTACAAATATTGAAAGTCGGCTATTTCTTTCATGAGAAACTGAAATACTGTCGTATTTGAGCAAAGAAAGATTACATGAGGCAGGTCAAATTTTTTAAAGGAAAAAATAAACTGTTCTGTTTGACATTTGATAATGGAATGTATTTCTTGAACGTAACTTTTGAACAATTATTGGGTTGAGGTGAGGTGTCAAATATGACACATATTGGCAACAAAAGATTAACTTACTGATGAAACCGTGGTAATATAAATATACCATAGTCTTTGGGTTGGACCCAAACCATCCTTCAAGTTTTTGGTTTATTATTTTCAATAATAAACCTTTGGAATCGTCCAAGAAACAAAACATTTTACCACCCTCCTACTCAAAATTATTTGTTAGTTTACGTTTCAAGGTACGTTGAATCCAAAAATCGAATAAAGCTTTCCTCAGTTTCCATGCACCGATTTTGATGAAATTTGGTATATGGGCTCCATTTGGGGTCTAGTTGTGCCCCGAAGCTTTGGGTTGATAGGCCCCTACTACTGACCCCTACTAAAATAAAAGGGTTGACATTTTAAAAACTCCTTAGCTCAAATAATGGTAATGTTTTTCCATTAATTCAGGACAGTATTGACATTTTAGAGACCACGCGGAGCTCTGTAGGACAAACCGTTCGGTCCCTACGAGAACTCAAGCGTTGGACTTACGATAAAAAATTTCAGCCAACCAAAATGCGATCGCTATACCTAGGTATTTGGTAAGTAGGTAGTATCTTTGATTGGTATCTTTGACTGGTGGTGACAATGGCAAAGCCGAGTTCTTTACAGACGAGTGATCTTTATAGAAAAATAATAAACCTTTGAGTAATCATTTTTAGCGTTTTTCTGTATAGATCACCCCTCTAAGAAGAAAAAAGAATCTCACCAGCAAAACATCATTATCCCCAAATTGTGGGAGTCTTTTATACAACATTTTGATTATTTGTTCTTGGAGAAACACATAATATGTAATAAACCATATTATGGTTCTACATAATATGTAGAAACCATATTATGGTTGACATAGAGTATTATTTTGAACGAACAAAAAAAGATTTCATTTGACCAGATGGAGCTCGTTTTCTCACTTTAAGAAGAATACACAATTTCAGCCTATTTTGAACCTAAATTGGACCTCAATGAAGACTCAGTACACAAATGGAATGGGGTTTCAAAACTAAACTTTGCTTTCGACAATCATGATACTCAATGTATCTACACTGGTTGGCGAATTTTGAAGACTTACCAATTAAAAATGTATTCAATCTTATTGAATTTCGATTATTTTTCGAATAACATAATTATTACTCATTTGTAAGAGAAGGTGATCAAGATACGAAGTAGAAAATAAACGAGTATCAAAGGAGATATTACAAGCAAAAGAGAATTTATTCATAAGTTTTCGTACATATCGTATATAGGTATGTCAGGCAAGTCCACCAAAAGGAGGTGAAGCGTTGAATCTGTTAGAAGGTGGAAAGAGAGAGGCTTTCAAAATTATAATGTCCATTCGCTTTGAAAGAGTACATTTTTCAGTGGATATAAATTCATGTTTGTTGAAGCGAGTCGGTTACGTATTGATTCAATTGACGAGCTTAGCGACAAAGAACTCGTTAACTCACTAACGAACGAATTCATAATTTACATTTCGGAAGAGGTGACGAAACCCTTTCTACTGCTATACTACGACAGCCGCAAAAAATTCAGCCTTCTCCCACCAACCTCGAGCGGCTTTTCCACGTTGATTTATTCTGCCGAGGAAAGATGGTGGGAAGAAGGACGACGGGCGGTTCAACTACATTATACAGCTAAGGGGACTTTATCTAAGAGTTATACCGCCACCTTCATTATAATACCCAGAGGCTATAACCCCAGCCCTAATGAGAATTCTTGTTGTAAAATATCTTGAAAGGAAGTGGGTTGGGGGAAAAGTGAATGGAGGGTGAGATAGGTTTCCTACGCCCCAGCACCAATGTCCTCCACGTTTCCAACGCTGGAGCATCTCACCTTAAACACTAAGTCACTCGGGAGAAGAGGAGCGTTCGCCATTTACCCCGAGCTAAATGATTCTACAACACCATTATTCAACGCTCCATTGAAGCCATGATTACAAGGTACATTGTATTTTTATTGCTGCTCTAGTCTCTATTAGTGTCGAGGAAGTTTAATAACAGAAATTATGCAGATTGATACACAGAAATATTTAAATAAAGCATCCAGACATCACATTGGGTAGATGGGATATCCATCTTTTGAAGTTTCGTATGTAGAGGTTCGCCAACAGTCAGCCAATATTCACAAATACCTCGATGTTGGATTATCTTGGGCTATTTTCCAAACAATCGGAATTTTGGTTTTCTATTTTCAATGATGAACCTTTGGAATCGACCAAGAAAAACAAGTGTAACCTCCCCCCACCCACTTAAAATTTGTTGGTTTACATTTCAAGCTACCGACGGAGATGAAATTTGGTATATGAGCTCCATTTAGGGTCCAGTTGTGCCCCGAAGCTTTTGGTTGATGTTAGTTACTTCTAAGGGTTGAAAAATAAGGGCTGAAATGTTCAAATCGCCCTTGCTCAAAAACTCTCCAAATAAAGGTATTTTTTTTTATCGACTTTAAATAGTTTTGAATTTTTAAAATCGATTGAGACCATACGGAGCTCTGTAGGACAAACCGCTCGCTCCCTACGAGAACTTAACGGTCGGACTTACAATAAACCAGTAACACGAGTGGGAATCGTTTTTTTTTTTTTTTTTTTTTTTTTTTTTTTTTTTTTTTTCCTTTAATAGGCGTGATCAACCGTTATGGTAATCAAATTTCCATAAAATGGAAGGAACCCAAACGCCCTATTTCTTCGTATTGAATGTGGAGCGTTTATTTCTTCAAAATAAACTTGATTGTGAAGTTGTAGGTATATTATAGTGAATGCGTAGTACCTATGGTTGGTACTAGAGATGATTTACGGCAGGCGGTGTCGGAACTAGAAGGAGTGGCACCCAAAAACTTAGGGTTATGGCTGCAACTTTGTCGTGGCGGTGTGTGTGGTCCTGGAAAAGTACCACGGAGTTGCGTGAGATGGGCATCTCAGTAGGAGTACTCGTGGTGTCACTAGACGGGTAATGCTCGGCTCATATTTGAACTGTTGGTCTTTCTATAGAGGCACTTCCGATAATTCCTCTCTCCCACCTCCACCTCATTCATCATCCCTCATCCCTAGGGCCGGCGCCGGGTGAGTCCTGGGCATCCTCCCCGTCAATAAAATAATTTCTGATTTGTTTTTTATTGTCGTGTCGAGCAATCTATACAGAAAAAGTCCATTCATGCAGCATGAATCAATGAGCGAATTTTCAAAGAAATCTTTCAGTTGAAGCTATGGTTAAGATCTATTTTCAGTATACCATACCAACATACTGTATGCACAGGGTATGCTTTGAAGATGTTAGGAGTCCATGTTCATGTTCTACTCGTCCCTACGAACTCATAGAGTACCCACATGGCTATTGTTGTTTTTTTCTATTTTCAGTATAACATACCAACATACTGTATGCACTGGGTATGCTTTGAAGATCTTAGGAGTCCATATTCATGTTCTACTCGTCTCGACGAACTCTTAGAGTACCCACACGGCTATTGTTGTTTTTTTTTTTCTAATTTCAGTATACCATACCAACATACTGTATGCACTGGGTATGCTTTGAAGATCTTAGGAGTACATATTCATGTTCTACTCGTCTCTACGAACTCATAGAGTACCCACACGGCTACTCCATTTCTGGGTACAACAAATATACGCGCGTTTTCATTATTTTCTATTTTCAGTATACCATACCAACATACTGTATGCACTGGGTATGCTTTTAAGATCTTAGGAGTCCATATTCATGTTCTACTCGTCTCTACGAACTCATAGAGTACCCACACGGCTACTCTATTTCTGGGTACGACAAATATACGCGCGTTCTCATTATATATATGAATATATCCATACTTTTCTTAATTTTTGGATAATTTTCATTTTTGAAAAACGCATGATATCAGAAATTTTGAGCTGAATCCGAATATACCACATATTATGATGATTATGAAGGTATTAACCACAAAAAAACGGAAAAAAACTCGTTTTTTTGGACTTTTTTTTCAATTTTTTTGAAATTTGGACCACTTTGGATTGTCCAAAATTTCTGGCTAACGAACTTGACCTTTTGTTTGTTGTTACGAACATTTTGGCGAAAACTAAAAGAAAAAATTCAAATAATTACTCAAGTTATCGTGCGGAATGACATATATATATATATATATATATATATATATATATATATATATATATATATATATATATATACATATGATTTTTGGCGAAACTTCAGGGATCGTTTCAGAATGTTCCAAAACGGATTTCAGTGAAAAAATTTTTCGAAAAAGTAGATTCTAAAAATTTTGGAGCCATTGCAATAGCATCATTTTCTTCGAAAATTCGCTAAAAATAATAAACCGTTGTGTAATAATTGTTAGCGTTATTTGTGCGTTCAAAATTGAACTATGAGGCAATGAAATTCCTATGCTGCGATATTTGAGGATCACATTGAGTGGTTTTTGACCCCATTAAAAACTGTTGTTCGATTGTTAGATTATGTTAAGTTAGATTCTCTCTTCAACATAGTCTTCAACATTAAAATAGTGGTTGTTGAAAAGATCCAACTGTTCTTCATTAGTTATTTTATGCAACCTAAATCAAAATAAGGCTTTCAACCGACTCTTTCATCACAACTTCTTTCTAAGCAGTGTTAATTTTCCTGAAAAAAAAAAAACTTTGAAGATGAAAAGATTGAATAGTGATTTATCATAGGTTGGGAGGAAAAAAGAGCACAAATAAATAATTAATTAGTCGTACTCGAATCCGAAGTAGATGTCTCAACACTATGAGTAGCCACTACCCCATTAAACGTTTTCGGAATCACTGAGCTTATTCTGGTTTCTAGAGACATTTTGGTTTATTATTTTCAATAATAAACCTTTGGAATCGACCAAGAAAAAAAAATTTTAACACCCCCTCAAAATTTTATGGTTTACGTTTCAAGGTACGTAGAATCCAAAAATCGAATAAAAATTTGGCCGTCCGTCCGCCGTACGCCGTACGCCGTACGCGGCACTTTTGCCACTTAGCATTGACCGATTTTGATGAAATTTGGTATGTAGGCTCCATTTGGGGTCTAGCTGTGCCCCGAAGCTTTTGGTTGATGTAGGTCACTCCTAAGGGTTCCAAAATCAATTTTGAAATTTTGAAAACGCCCTAACTCAAAAAATTTCGATATAAAGGTATTGTTTTTCCTTCAATTTAAGATTCTATAGAATTTTTAGAATTTTTTGAGACCACGCGGAGCTCTGTAGGACAAACCGTTCGCTCACTACGAAAATTTAAGTGTTTATATTGAAATATATATATATATAAATCGAAACACGAGTGTGAATCGCAAAAGAGGCCTAATCTCCGTTCAAATTAGAGCAGACCGAAATGCAATCGATGGTTGGTGATGTTGATTTTTTTTTTGATTTTTTTGATTTTTTTTGATTTTTTTTTTTTTTGATTTTTTTTTTTTTCTTTTTCTTTTCACATTGGATGGTTGGTGATTTTGTAGACGAGTGATCTATATAGAAAATAATAAACCATTGTGTAATAATTTGCAGCGTTTTTTATCTTCTAAAAGATGAGTAGGTAGTCATTTCGACGGAAAATCTTGTCAACAAAAAACATGAAACCAAAATGTGAACCATAATAGAGTGAAAAGAAGTACCTAAAACAACAAGAAACGCTGAACCGTACTGCAGTATATTTTATTGTCATGGTTTCGGAACGAAGGATCAGAAAATCGAGGAAGTGTAGGTGCGTGAGTTCTTACCCTTCAACCTACATTTCCATCTGAGGTTTCCTCATCCTGCAATCCACATCGCCTCCCAACCGTTCTCTTCCCTCGTTTTGGGATTAAACCAAATTACCGCTAAGAAGATTAGCCGAGTCTTAATCTTTGTTTTGACAAAAGCGAGAGAGCTTAGCGCTCCGCCTCAAGGGTTAGAAACCCCTCGTGAAAAATACAACTGGAATAAAAAGGGTTTTCCCCTCTGGAAACCTTGTTTTCTAAATGATCAACCCTCAGTTGATTTTGAGCCTAATTTAGCTATTCTAATCTCGGAAAGGAACAAACTTCAATCCTTTCTTCTACCTTCGTTCGTCGATTTATTCACGAGTGAAATTCGTAGATTCTAGAGAATTAGAGGTACTTGACAGTTTAAGTAACAATAAATTGATCAATGATGAAAATGTATCATCTACTTGAAGGAGGTCTGAAACTATAACTGCTTTCAAAAATACTTATCACCAGGGAAGTGTATACGTTCAAGCATACTCGTACAATGTCTAAAGAACTTTTAAATGATATAATTTTGCCATACCAGGTATCATGTTTATGTTGAATATTGTTATTAGGTCTTTTATTCTATAACGCTGGTTGGTCATGATCCTAGAGTCCAATATGTACATTCTACCTCACCAAATTAGTGGGGCTAGCGTTAATCCAAGATGCTCTTAATTTACCCTCTCTCCTTCAACATGACATTTCTCCGTCCGAGGGAAAACTTCATAGGAACCTTCGTTGGTGCCACTACTTCTCTCCTTTCATCTAGTTCCCTCATTTCCCTTTACCTGTCCACCCGTCCTTCCTATCTACTTCCTACATACCTTTTTCTCCTCGCTACTCATGATTTCCATGCTCCCCCATCTCTCCTATCTCCTTTTCTCACCCTACTTCTCCACCTGATTTTGTAGTACTGCTCTCATCCCTGTAACTCTTTCCTAATACCTGAACGTTTATATATTCATCTCACTTATGACCACTGTCGACCCATGTATTATCTCTACAAATGAATTCTTTAGTGAACTGACAGTGAGAAAGACCAGAAATACATTGACACTTTTGAAATTTGACAGCTTTTAGTCATTCAGATCCTCAGCAGTCACCTGATATGAAATGTTGTCCAACGTACATGCATATAGAACGGGCTACTCCTGACGTCATCTCGATAACTTCCACATTATGAATACTTTACATCTCCTGATTTACAATTCATATGAGCGGGACCCATTTTCAGGGAGTTCATGAGAAATGTAACGTCTAGTTGCTCCTCACAGTCGGGTTCATTATAATCTGCGTTTTCCGTTCCGAATTGATTGAAACAGGGCAAGCGGCCTTCAACCGTGGAATTGCGCCCAGTCTAAAACATTCTGATACTCCCGAGGGGGGAGAGATGAAAATTTTGGCCATGAAAATCAACAGCCGCGATCTCGATTTCAAGTTCGTTCCCCCGGAAAATGATTGAACATTTCCAATCACAACTGTTTCTGTACTTCCCCGAATGATGTACTGAGAGGTACTCGACTGACAACCACTGCTAAAAGAAGACGACAGCAGAAAACGACTGCCAAATTGTCTAGGTAGAATAATCATTTTTTTCCACTCGACAAGAAGGGAATAATGTTGGATTAGTTGGTGAAATAGTTATTGAACGCTGTATCTCATAGCAATGCCACAATATACTCTACAAATAGATTTTAATAATCATACTTATAGTTTCCGCAAAAAACTTCTGACGTCGTTCCCAATAATTGGGAACAACATAATTATTATGTTGAGGACATTTTGCTTTTTATGAGTATTAGTGGCTCCTACTCATCGAGCAGCGATGAAATCAATCTTCAAACATCTTAACCCCAACAAAAACTCGAACTACTATCCAAATCATGTGCAAAATCGGGGTGTAGGACTGAGATAAATATTTTTGATAAATCATTGGATGGCGATGAAATTCTGAAACCATGAAATCTACAAAATTGGTTTTGAAAGGTTTTTCTCATGACAAAAATTGACCTCTGACTACAGATGAACCAAAAATATTCAACCAATATTGTTCCAAAAGTCCAAGAATTATGAAGGAAGCTGAATATTTCAAATTAAATATTAATTCAAATAAATTAATGAAAGCATGCACCCATAATAATTTTAAAATATAAAAACAGAATCTCGTGAAAATTAACACACAAAGAATGGCTTTACGGGGTATTTCCCTGGATACACAATAATGTCTGTCAATTATACTGGGACTGCCGTTGACGCACTAGCGGCCCTTTGATCACAATGTCGTAACACAAATTAGCTGGATCGATTTTGCCTGATCAAGGGGATGACGTGCTTATTTACTCCTTAATCCCACTTGGGTCGTAGTATAATCTGACCGAAACTTCCAATCATCGTGATATATAGACCATTGTGATATTTGGTTGATTTTTTTCCAAACGAAGACCACAGGGAAAGAAGGGGGTACATGACTTTTTTGCTGAAAATGAGAAAAGGTTGGCAACAATCTCTCCCAAGGATGTACCTAGTTTCATAATATGAGATCAACATGGGAAAAAAGGAGGAGGATCTACGAGAAATAGCTCATGTTGGATCTGAAATTATTGGGAAAGAAGGGGGAAGGTATGAAAAAACAGGGAAAGGAAGAGGGAGGTACTCCGTTGGACTAGTCTCACTCTCCCCCTTCTTTCCCTGTTCTCTCTCTGACCCCTTCTTCCATTTTTTTTTTCTTTAGTAAGGGTGAATTTTTTTCCAATGAAACAATTTATTATTGACAGATTTAAAAATTGTGGATGTTTATTAATTTATTTCTCTTTCCATTTTATCGTTAGAAAAAAGTTTAACTAATGAGGAAAAATGAAACGTCCCGCCGTTCATAGAGATGGATATGAGTAGAACGCGCCAAACTTTGAATTCCTGTTTCCTCTGAATGGAAAAATTCACGTATTTCCCCTTCTGTCCCTGTAGTCTTCAAATGTAAACACCGAAATTTGGCATGAAACACAGTCCTGTAATATAGGACTGTGGATTCATATTATGAATATAGGATTCATATTATGAATGAAATCGTATGTATGAAAAGTCCCACAATTGCAACCAATTATTTTGAAACATCTCTTCATACATTCCAGTAACCATGGACCAGGATGAATGAAATTGTCTCATATGCTATGTAGTGTATATGTCAGTTGGTTGTTAAAAAAATGACGGTAGACTGCAGTCTCTTTTGTGTCAATCGAGCAGGGAGGTGAAGCCAGAATCTAATCTCCCTGACATCAAGAGATGACCTCCAGCATGTCTTCCTATCACGTGAGGTCACTTAGATTATACTTGGAGCCTTAGCGTGGTTCCTGACAACCTCCTAGCAAGCTATCACTCTGATTCACCAAGCTATGCGGGGAAGCGGGCAAAAACGAGCACGAGAAGTCATTTCCAAGATGATTTTAGATTAATTTACCAACTACCAACTGGATTGTAACAGCACATCAAAAGCATGTCATTAAACATTTCTCGGAATATTGCCATACTTAAGCGATGAACGTCGTTGCCACATGAAAAGTACTTAACGGATATTAGAGAACTAAGTGAGTAGACGAAACGAATTTTTTGTTTACTGTACAATTCGTATTCTATTCCTATTAATTTATTTTTTCATTCATCTTTCTCCAACAAAACAACGAATTGTGGTTTTATTGAAGGTTGAAGGTAAGTTAGGCTGAGCGATTAGGAATGCAAGACTTAGTGAGACTTCTCGAAGCTCTCAGTCTCTAAGGAGTGGCAGGATCACTATGTCTTGTGTCCCGAGACTTCGTATCCTCTTTCTGGTCCCTCTCAGTCTCATAGAGACAACACGGCTCTCTGAACTTTAACTTGAAGACAGCCCTTTGTCTCTCTTCCTCACTTTTCTGACAGCTTGCCTGCTGCTCTTTTGATTCTTAATAAATTCTTTATTGTACAAAAAATTGAGCTGAAAAAAATAGGTATTTTCCCTATATACTGTCATGTTATGTATTGTCTACTGTCAAGGTCACTGAGTAGGTTGGTGTGAAGGACGAAGAGTAGTCTTGGTGGTCCTTCTAAAATGTCTTCTGTTGAGGGGCTCTCAGTCAGTGAATAAACGGGTTTACCCACTTTTCTCTGGCAATTATTGGACGGTTTTTGATGATTCCAGTGGCAGTATTCAAGTTTTATCAATTCTCTGGATAGATGTACTAATAAATTTCAAAAATCCTTGAAATTATGAAATTTTCAAAATTCAAAAGGTACAACTTTTCACTTTGGCAATTTCACTTTTGGAATTAAACAAGTGTATTAGCGTAGATATTATAAAAGTAAGAAGAACGCCACAAGAAGCATGGAAAACTGGGAGAAACTGAAGATGAAAACTGACCAGCTATGAGAAGACTGGGGGATGGGGAGGAACAGCGACCGATTGAGACCCTTTTAATCCTATCATGTAACTATGGAGTGCTCATTTGTTCAGGTTAACAGGCACCACACTGACTGTGAAGATCGTAAAATCATAATACAATACCAACTCCTGATTTATTCAAACGGTCTCAGTTTCATGGCCTCAGCTGTTTCTCGTTAGCTTTTAGAAATGGCGACTGTAGACTTGAAGTTTTTTTCCCCCCTCAGAACTCTCAACAAAACGAGTTAATTTGTGGACCTTCAGATTTTTGACTCCAATAATAAACACTGGAATTCAGATTCTTGCATCAACAGTTTTCATGTATGATATATGATAATTTTGGGCGATTATCCTATTTGATCTACGGCTGTTCTTGATTCGTTACACAATATGTACTTATTATTCAAGAGAGTTTTTGATTATTTTTTTTTT